>VYZX01000923.1:0-22800 GCA_013401335.1 Brachypteracias leptosomus
TGGACACTATTCCAGATGTGGTCAGTTTGGGGTGGTGGGGCAGGCAGGAGCAGGGCCTTTCCCAGGCAGGTGCCTTGTTTTGGTGGATCTGTACAGGCAAGACCTTGTGCACGTAGCATCCATGCATTCAAGATCTATGCATGTAGAACAGTTGTCTCTACCTCACTGAGCTGCTGTAGAGCATAGAGGGGATGCAAAAAAGCCTCAGGAACATCTCAGATGGGACGTAGGCTCCATGCACACCCAGGGATGCTCCAGTTGATCTGAAAGCAAAACACTTTCTCTTGCCTCTGCAAAGCCCCAGAGCTGTGGGGAAGCTCTAGAGAGGACAGGGACCCATGTTGGTGGGACCAAAGAGTAGAAAGGTGGATGGTGGGAAGGCTGCAGATGCCCGTGGGGGGTGCAGAGCCCTGTCCTGCTCCCGCCGTGGCCCCTGTGTCTCCCCAGCTCCCCCGCCCAGCTTCCCTTGGGGACCTGCTATTCCTGTAACACCAAAAGCTGCAGCTTTCAGATAAGGCAGGGCCCCGGTGAGGAACGGCAGCCAAGAGCTCAACTTCTCATAAAGAAACTACTTTTAAACTTTTCCTGTTCCCTGGGGGGGCCGGCGGCGCCCGGGCGGGGCAAAAGAGATGGGGGAGGATGGGGATGGCCACAGCATCCCTGGTGATGGGGTGGGATGCTCCTCAGCAATGTGGCCAGAAGGTTGAGGGAGGGGATCCTGCCCCTCTGCTCCGCTCTGGGGAGACCCCCCTGCAGTGCTGGGGCAGCTCTGGAGTCCTCAGCACAGCAGAGCCATGGAGCTGGGGGAGCGGGGCCAGAGGAGGCCCCAGCAATGGTGGGAGGGCTGGAAGCCTCTGCTGGGAGGCCAGGCTGGAAATAGAGAAGGCTCTAGGGAGACCTTCTTGTGGCCTTGCAGGACTCTTCAAGGGGCCTGAAAGATGTGGCAGGACAATGGGTGATGGTTTTAAATGAATAGAGAGAGATTTAGACTAGAGAGAAAGAAGAAATTTTTTATGTTGAGGGTGGTGAGAGCCTGTTCCAGGTTGCCCAGAGAGGTGGCTGATGCTCCATCCCTGCAAACCTTCCAGGTCAGGTTGGACAGGGTTCTGAATAAGCTGCTCTAGTTGCAGATGTCCCTGCTCAGTGCAGGGAGGTTGAACTAGGTGAAAGATCTCTTCCAACCCAAGCCATTCTATGATTCTACGACACCATGCAACCCCCAAGAGGTCACCCCAAATAACCCACCACAGAGGGTTTCACTCCCAGAAGGCAGTAACGTCACCGTTGGTATCTTCCAAGGTTCCCCCAGGCACTCACTATTTCTAGCACTATTTGCAATTCAACTGATGTAGTGATTGGTCCCGAGGTGGTGGGGGAAGCACTCACCTCTTGCTGTCACTGCAGGCTGAGTGGAGGACAGCCAGCACCAACATCTCCTTCTTTGAGAGCTTCTGCTCCACCAGCCAGCACACGTTCAACGCCAGCAGAGAAGCATGTACAGTGACACTGGTGTCCCCTGAGCCCCGCTCCCAGCACTGGGCTGTGAAGGCTATGGTGCACTGTGAGTATGATCCCACCATCCTGGCCCAGATGGGACTGGCAGCAGGGACCCTGCCACAGGGATGCAGAGCCCTTAGATCTGCTAGAGCTTGGTTGAGGGGCTCTTTTCCATGGGTTGCCTCATCTCAATAGCTTGGAGGAGGCCACAGTGACCCCAGAAATGAGCTTTGCTCCCCAGTGATGTGCCAGATCCCTCTCCCATCCATGATGCACCAAGGCAGGAACCAGTCTCCAGAAGGAAAAATTCCTCCCAGGTGGTTAAAATCCAGTGCTCTGTCCAAACCCTTCCCCAAGGGACCACAGGGGGGAGTTTCTTACCCATGTTGGAGCCTTTTGAGGAAATCCAGCTCAGCCTGGAGGTGCTCAAATGTTGCTTTAGCACCAGGGTGCTGGGAGGATGGAGAACATCACTCCACCCTAGCAGGAGGGGGAGGAAGGACTGGGCTCCATCCTCATCCTCATCATCAGGGCAGGGACTAGGGGTGGGGTCCAGCCTCCAGCACCTGACCATGGCCAGGGCAGGCAGGTCCTGGGGACTAATCCTGGTTTGGAGTAGCCAGTTACCCTCACTGGTCCTGCTTGTAAATCACCCACTAAAGTAGAGCCCCCAGAGACGGTGGGGACTGGGGTCTCTGGGGCTGGAGAAGAGGTCCCAGCTCCTTGTCCAGCTGTGGTGACATCTGCAAGGGTTGGCTTCATACCTGCATGTAACATCCCTTTCCTCCAGAGAGAAGGTCACACAATGGGTGGGGAGGTGGTGGCACAACCTGCTCCCCTGCCCTTGTGCTCATTGCAGTCTCTTTCTTCCCCCAGTCTATTTGGACCCTGACGAAGTCCTCAAGGAGATGAAGGAGAAGGACAAGTTAGAGGAGGTAAGTCCCTGGTCACAGTGCAGCTTCCTTGAAGATGTCCCCCAAGGTGGGTGGCACAGGGAGCCCTCCTCGGGGCCTGACCCCTCCCTTCTGTCACAGCTGGGCATCCTCAACGTCACCTATGGCAAAATGGAGAGTGAGATGATCATCAACGACGAGTTCAGCACCCCCCTGATCATCACCATCGTCACCCTGGCCGGCTCCCTGCTGCTGATCGCCGCCATCTACGGCTGCTGCCACCAGCGCTTCTCCCAGAAGAAGGAGCAGGTAAGGTGGGAGGAGGATGGGACAGGTACCCCAAGACCCTTTTGTCCCAGAGGCATCTTCAGGAGATGAAGATCATCAATGTTGCCATCTCCGCTGGTGGAGACATCCTGGCTTGCCCAGCAGGCACAACCCTTGAGTGTTGCTCAAGGGGTACCCAAGTGCTGTGGCTGCTCCAGAGAGGCAGGAGCTGCTCTTTGGGGGTGTTGAGGTGAGGGGGAAGCCAGGATGAAAACCAGGAGCTGGTGGTGGTGGGGTATGGTGAGGAGCAGCACCCACCCCCACTGCCACCAGGGCAGCTGAGCAGCATCCTTAGAAAACCTTTCTCACCCCCAGAACCTTCCTCCAGTCCTCCAAAAAAGGGTCTCAAAATACTTTTATGAGTAGAGGAGCAGGGTTGGGTGCCCAGCATCACCCCGATGCCTTCCTAGGGGTGCCAGGGGCTGGGGGGAGCCCATGGCTGGTTGCAGGGTAGGGGAACGGCAGGAGACAGCCTCAGGAAGGCATTGACATCACACAGCTCAGCCCTTAGTGGAGCTGGGCCAGATTTCAGAGCAGCAGCACCAGGATTTAAGGAAGAACAGACATAGAAAAAACAATAGTATCATTTTTATCTCAGGAAGCAATTCTGGGTGGTTTTAGGGTTTTAGTGTAGCATCCACCCACAAGGACTGGCCGTGCCCACACCTTGTGGCACTGGTGGGAGAGCTCTGCCATGGAGCTCCACCATGCCCTGCTCCTCTTGCTGAGGATTTAGCTCTGAAGAGACAGCAACAAAAATAAGGGGGAAAAAGAAGAGGCCAAATGATGCAATAAGGGTAAATCACCCTCCTGATGGAGAAGCAAAACCCTGCATCCTACTTCAAGTCATTTCCCCCCAAACCAGCTCATCCTTCTCAGGGGTCCCAACCTCTGCCCACGTGCCAGGAGCTGTGTGAAGGTGAGGGATGAGGCAGCTCTGGCTTTAAATCTCTGCAGTCTAATGGAGATGAGTCCAGGAGGCAGGAAAGAGCAAGCCAATGTCCATGTCAGAATCATTTTTAGAAGGCTTGAAGGAATAGGGGATGCCAGACCTTGATAGATATTTGATCTCTGCTGTGGTCTCCTTGGAGCTTATGGGGTTTGTCAGCCAGGCCACCGCTCAGTTGACATCTCCCTGGTCGAGGTGAAATCCATCCCAGCAGGGCCAGGGCACAGGGTAACACACTTGTCCTGCATTATTCAGAAAACAGGTAGAAACAGAGCGGGTTTAGTGGTGGAAAAGCAAATCCCTCAAGTAACATGGAACAGAATGGGTTGGGTTGGAAAGGACCTTAAAGATCATCTAGTTCCTACTCCCCTCACATAGGCAGGGACACCTCCCACACTACCAGGTTGCGCAAAGCCCCATCCAGCCTGGTCTCAAACCCAACCCAGGGATGGGGCATAGTGCAGAGGAACAGGCACCAGCCCTGGCTGGATGTTCTAGAGGTCAATACCCACCAGCCACAGGGTGAAGAAGCAAAACCAAAGCACAAGATGCCAGTTCTTCAGCACGGCTCTTGCTCAGGGCACAGAATAAGATCTTTTCCCAAGCAGTTGCAACAGGTTTTTAGAAAAATCCATCACTTTTCTCCTTTCTGGATTTGTTTTTGGGTGGTTTCTTTTGTTTTCCTCCTGCTTCTTTCCCAAAAGTGACTTGAAAGTTGTTTTTTTTATTATTATTATTATTTTTACTTTTCTCCAACCCTCCCTCCCCCACCTCCCTTTGAAACCCTGCTGTTGTTTTACCTTGGAAATAACCAGCACATCCACCCTGATCTCCCCGGGTTTGATGATGGACATGTGGCCCTGATCTTTAATGTGAGTTCCAAACCAGGGATCGGAGGGGCGGGCACCGCATCCGTAACACCCCCAGCTCTCACCCCCGGTGCTTGGTAGGGCTCAGGAGCTTTTAACAGGACTAAAGCCTAATAAAGCCCAGCTTTAAAGACCCCTTCCCCTTGCTGCATGGCGTGGGGGGGGTGCCTTGCAAAGCGCTGCCCAAGCATCCATCCATCTGAGGGGTTGTACCAACAACCCCCCCCGGGGCGAAGCAGCCCCTGCGAGAGCCCAGGTGCCTCCTCTGCTTTCAAGCATCCCCTCATCCCTACCCACATCTCCACCACCACCACCACCTGCCACCCAGGGGACACCCAGCAGCACCTTTGCACCCCCTTTCTAGCACCCAGCCCTGCAGTTTTGCTTCTCCATCCCTTTCCTTCTCCATGGATTCCCTCCCACGCCTGTCTCCTGACATTTATTAGGAGCACTGTGCTAGATCGAGCTGTAAATTCAGGCAGATTTTAATGGGGGTGCTCACTGAGAGCCCTGAGCACCCCAAAAGGCCTGACCAAGGACTTGCAGGTCCCCAGGGAACCCCTCCAGGGCATGAATGCAAAATTAGAATGGGCTGGGGGTCTGCCAGGGGATGAAGGGCTAGATCAGAGCCTGGAGCACGGTGTACCAAAGGACCAGGGTGATACAGCACCTGATTCACCTTTCCCTGCCTGGTTTCCACCAAGAGCTCCACCATGAGGAGGGATGATGGAGGGGCAGATGGGCTGGGAGCATCTACAAGGTGGGAGCTGCCCCCAGGCTGGGAGGGAGAATAATAATAAAAGAGCTAAAAAGGGACAGAGAGGCAGAAAAGGGAAGAACAGAGTTGAGTTGGGAGGCAGGGTCAGGATGAGGCAGCAATGCTCAGCCTCTTCCCAAGGTCCTGGTGGGACCAAGTCACAGCCCAGCTGAAGCTGTCAGCTGCTCCTGGAGGTTTTCCACATGTCTCTGGCTGCTCTTTCCTTCCTCCCACCATTAGCAGAGTCTCTCTCTTGCCAGCTCCATGCTATGCCCTCGCTGTGCCAGTGCTGACTGCAGCCTCCGGCCTCAACCTCACCATCCAAGTCTCTCTATGTAGTTATAACATCTACAGGGGGTGGTGGCCATGGCTGGCTGGGAGGTGACAGCCCCGAGGTGGCACACAGAGCACGAGCAAGCTGGTTTTTTCATGGGGGTTTCTGGGTTTTCTTTCCCAGCGCCTGACCGAGGAGCTGCAGACCATGGAGAACGGTTACCACGATAACCCCACGCTGGAGGTGATGGAGACCTCCTCTGAAATGCAGGAGAAGAAGGTGAACCTCAACGGTGAGCTGGGGGACAGCTGGATCGTGCCTCTCGACACCCTCATGAAGGAGGACCTGGAGGAAGAGGAGGACACACATTTATAAGGCGCAGAACTCGATCAAGCAAAAAAAACGATCACCACCCCCCCAAAAAATACTCCCCATAATCCCTACACACACACAGGCACACAACTTAAAGACAAAATTCCCCACAAACCACAGAAAATCCCTTTAATGAACTCATCAGGCTTCTTGTGCCACCACGTGGGGTGCAGGATGGAAGAGGAAGGGAGACGAGAAGACACCTCTGGGGCGCCTCATCAACACAAGCTCCAGACGAGCATCTCCATCACCCGTGGGTGCTCAGCAGGACCTTCCACCCCAGACCTGACCAGCTGTGGGTGGCTTTGCTCCCAAAGAGCTGCTTGCACCTCCTCCAAGTGCATCTCCTCCCGTCCTGCATCCGACTGCATCCTCCAGCTGCTGAGGGATCCAGAAGTGAGGAGAACCAGATGTAATTTGGCTGGAGAGGGAGCACATCTGACAGGAACCCAGCACCTGGCAATCAGAGCTAGAAAAATCCTCTGGCCCACGCGGTTTAGTCATCGCTCTGCCCTCCCCGACACCCAGGTAGTGAGTGGAAAAAGCTGGAACTGCCTGTTCCTTTTTAATCCCGTTTCCATCCTCCCCCAGAAGCTGTAACGCACAAGAGCCCCTGTGCCAACCAGACGTACCCGGAGGGATGGGGCAGTGCCACCACCAACTGTGCCATGAAGAGCTGTGGGATGGATCCTGCACCTGGTTGGAGACCAGGAGAGACCCAGCAGCATCTTGTATTGAGGCAAAGGGGAGGGAGAGGAGGAGGAGCTATTCCTTGAGTTCATCCCTCCTAGGAAGGGTGTGATGAGACCAAGAGTGGTCGCCAGCCCAGGTGTGAGGTTTGGTGGGGCAGGAGCCCAGGTCCAGCACAGACCAGCTCTGCTGCTGCATTTCCCTGCAGAAGTGTTGATTGCCTTCTGGTAATTATGCAGCAGCGTCTCCTAGCCCATATCCATCCTCCCCCCAGACTGTGGGTGACCTGCACCGGGATGGTTTGTGGGTTTTGTGGTCAAGTTTTCTCACCTGAGCAGCAGAAGAGGTAAAAGAGCAGCAGAAGCACGAGCAAGGTAGCTTGGTGGTATTCAGGGTTTTCCACTGGTACAGCCCTTGGTGTTTCCTCCCCACGAGGTTTATCAGCTCAGTCCATGCTCTCAAGCTCTTCAAAAGCCAGTAAAATAACAGAGACCTGCAAAGAAACTTCCAGCTCAGCAGTGAAGCTGGGACTGAGCTTCTCCTGCAGCCCTTGGGCTCTTGTCCAGGTCTCCCTTTGCCACAAGTCTTTAGAGAGGAAAAGAAAAATACACAGGAGCAGAAAGTGGCTGGACTGAGGCCATTTCTGGTTTTCTTCTCCTAAATGGCCCTAAAAGGATGGGGAGAGTTTCACACCTTTTCTCTGGCTTCAGAGAAGCAGCTCAGCCCTGGCAGAGGCAGGGATTGAAGCAGGGCTCCATCCTCAGCACATGGGAAAGAGGAGAGGACCAGAAGGTCACTTGGGTGATACCTGAGCATGGTGGTGGTCCCAAGCCTCCTGCAAGCCAGAGGAGCTGCAGATGAAGAGTGATGCCCGAGCACAGCCTTCCCACTCCCCTGCTTGCCATAAACCAAGGCACAATGGGGTGATTTCCTTCAGCCTCTGCCACCAAGTCAACACGATGGGGCCCTTCTCCCATGGCTGCCCTGAAGGAGGGGAAAAGCTGAGCTGAGCAATGGAAAGCTTGGAGAAGACACTCAAAATAGAGTGTATCTTCAAGTCAAGGCAGTCCTCAGGAGCCCTCATGAAGGTCAGGGTCAGGGTGGTCTGCTCAGCCCCAGGACAGAAGGTGGCAGAAGACACGTCTTCTCAAAGGGACTGGCTCCTCTCCCTTCTCTCCTGCATGGAAGGGCAGAGTTTTGAGGTGTTCAAACCTATCTCTTTTTATATGTAAATATTCCTGCTGTTCATTAGCAATGTATTCAGCACACTTCACTCACCTGGGCACTGCACTATGGGGAAGTCATTTTGGAGGGGGGGGGGGGGGAATTAAAAAGATTATTAAAAAAAAAAAGACAGAAAAAGCTAAAGGCCAGTCTGGTAGGGGATCAAAATTCAACCTGAAGCAGGACAACATCTCCCACCCAGATAACCCCACACCATGGCTTTGTCCCTGCTCCAGCAGCATCAGGTTCAGCTCTTCAATGTTGCAGCAAGACTCAAAGAACAGGTCTTGGTGTTTGTTTGTTTGCATCCCAGTTGCCCTGAGAGATGAGTGGTGGGTCAGTGACCTGGTGTTCTTGTCCTTCAGGAGAAATAAATGTGGTGAAAAGCTGGTGTTGGCTGTGGGGGCTGGTGCTGCCACGAGGACAACCAGAGCAGAGCATCTCCAGGCAGTTGGGTTTTGGCATGTGCCTGAAGATCCCCCTTCCCAGCGAAGAGATGCCAAAGTGCTTTAATGAATCAGGTCCAAAGACTTTCCAAGAGAACCCTACAGAGGCTTGAGAGCCAAGCAACCTTAAATCTTTCCGAGCAGAGAACCAGTGAAGGTAACAACTGCTCAGCAAGTGCTTATAGTGATTTATATTTGAATAGGAATTGTACATTTATTTATTTTTCCAGACACCATATTTTTTAAACCACTAATATTTTATAGTAGATTTTCCTTCCCCTATTTAAAGAACTATTTCCACGAAAAAAAAAGAAAAAAAAATACAGTATGTTTTTTATGTTGAGAACATTCTTTTTGGGAAACAAGCAAAAAAAAAAAAAAAGAAAAATCAGGTAGGAAATGCAGCAATGAGCATCTTTGGCCTTAATCCTTCCCTTCGTAGACTGTAGCCATAATTGTTAGACCAAAAATAATAAAATTAAAAAAAATAAACCTACCCAGGCATTTCCTCCCTCCCTACACTCCTCCCTTCCCCACGCTCCTCTTCTCTCCCCCAAATCAGCTTTAACATCCGACACGTCGTACAAAGAGATTATTGCTCTTACCTTTGGGGTGAGAGTTTTCCAAGCAGCTCAGATGTCCTTGCAAGAGACTTTTCTATTTTCAGATTCACAAGGAACGTGTAAATATTTTAGGGCCGTTTATCTCACAGTGCCATGACCCAACTGATGAGGTTGAGGCTGTGACTGTTGCCTACAGAAGACATACAGGAGAAGACATCATCCATAAGGGACTGCAGAAGAACCACCTATTCCACAAGGTTTGGAACAGGTTGCCCAGAGAGGTGGTTGATGCCCTATTCCTGGAAACATCCCCGGTGAGGTTGGATGGGGCTCTGAGCAACCTGCTCTAGTTGCAGATGTCCCTGCTCAGTGCAGGGGGGTTGGACTAGATGACCTTGAAAGGTCCCCTTCCAACCCAAACCATTCTGTGATCCTAAGGTGGCTACCCATTGAATCTTGCACATATACTAGAGCTCTTACGTACTGTATCGCAGCATCTCTCATGGGGACAGGAGTCTGATTTACACTGGAATTTACTGAGGAACTGGATTGTAGAGATTATTCTTGCATTTTCCTACAAATATATTTTGAAAGCATCATGTATTTCTGTCAATAAACATTCTTATGTAAAAGCCTCCGTGCTTGGCTGAGTGACAAGGGCTGGGGGGAGCAGGGCTTGTGCTCAACAACCATCCCTTATGTAGGTGTTACAACTGGTAGTACATGGTTGGAGCTTGTTTGGAGACCCAGCACAGGCTCTGCGTGGTCCTGCTAGCAATGAACATATGAAATTATTGGAGAAGTAGGACTAAACCCAACCCAGACTTTCAAAATTTGTCTTGGGGAGCTTGTATTTTTCCCATGCAGAAAATAGGGTATTGGTGCAAAAACTTCCCTTAGTTAAAAAAGAAAACCCAGAGGGGTGGGATGCTCAGTTGATGTGGGCAAGAGCACCCTCACCACAGCCAGGGCACCTCTTTGAGCTACTGGTGCCTCCAGGTTCATTGGAGGGAAGGGAAAAGGGAGTGTCCTTATTTCTGCATCTCATCCCAGCTCAGTCCTGGCCAGCAACCCCTCCTAGTACTGAGGTCAGGCTGTGGAGGAGGGGATCAAACCTCGTGCCCCTAAGCCAAAGCAGCTAATGAAGGAGGACCACCACACAAGGGCAATGGCAGGGTCAGCAGCAGTGTCAGCATCTCCACTGGCCTTCAAGTGCCCAAAATAAAACACGTTGTTCCAGGTTAAGCTTCCCCTTATGCAAAGGAATAAAAAAAAAAAAAGATTTTGGGTTGAGTCAAACATCAAAAATCAGTGGTTTGCATCAGCCTATGTTCTAACCTCGTGTTCCTCCTCAATAAAAGTTCTCACAACTGCTATGGACAGGCTGGATTTAGGAGCTCCTGACCCAGCCCATCACCAATTTCAAGGAACAAGGTATTTTCAGGGGATGTGGCAGCTCCTGGAGCAGGAGCAGCCACCCAGACACACCACACCACCATTTCTGCACTTCTACAAGACCCCTTTGCAGATGTTTTTCCATTCTTGGAAGTAAAGCTATATCAGAACAGACCTTAAATAAACACCCCTGCTAGGATATACATTTTTTATTAAGAAAAAAAAAAATGAACAAAATACATTCTCTCCGTATGTACATTACATACAACATAACTACAGTGGTAGATACTCCTCGTGTCACTCATTCCTTTCTGTACAGCACGGGGCTTACACAGCGACCCAGAAATGACCAACGATGGTTTGTGCCAAGGAAGAACATTAACACTCCAGGCTGAACAAAGATCATCTGCTTTAAAGAAAAAGGCAGGATGGGGAACCACCAGAGTCCAGGAACTGCTGCCTGTGAGCACCGTGGGCTCCACACATGACTAGTCAATATTTGACTTGCTTATCAACACACGTGTCCAGTTCACAGCATTCATCACCCCAAGGATGCTCCTTCCAGCCCAGGGCTGTCTGCACCTCTGGGTTCAGCTCTCCTGTGGGCAGGTGTCCCAGCCAACAACCACAGGACAGACACCAAAGGGAATTGAGACGGACACCAGAGGCTGAGGGATTGCTGTAGAGATGCTTTGAGATGCCACAACACAAAAAAACAGGTCCAAATTGTGGACAGGGGGTGGACACTCACAACTCCAAGCACTACATAGGGATAACCAGCTTTTGGGGACCACACGAGGGTGTGAAGGACAAGATAACAAACACTGAAGGTCCAAACAAACCAACCAACACACAGCAGAGAGGTACAGTAAGAGCAGAGGCAACAACTCAAAGAAACAGCTTGAAAAATCACCCCTAACCAGGTGATGGTGTCCAGCCAGCTTAGCAGGGATGAACCCCAAGCTACCCAGGTCCTGTCTATGCTATCAACTCATCTAAAAGAGAGGTTATTTCACTGGTTGCAAAATACAATGTCCAAAGGGGAGAAGTTTACCAAGACTTAATACTTCTCAATGAGGCACGTTGCATCTCAACATCTAAATGTAGAAGATGCACATCACCAGCAGCCCAAGAGGATGGAAGCATCACCTCCCAGTAACTGATAAGCCAAATTTTGAGCAACCAGGCTTTAATTTTCTGTCCCAAGAAGTGGTCTGCAAGGTTGGGGGCCTCCAAGACTCAAGACTCCCACAAACACGTTTGTTTGTATAATTAAGCTCTTTTCTCTGCCTTATGGTCTCCCCAGCATCCCCTCATTTCCTGCTGTGGAGGAGGGAATGCTGGAAGATGTAGCAGAAAATGCAGCTTTAGTAAATAGCAATGGCTACTAACAAGGAGGGGTTTGTTTTCTTTTCCACTACCCAGCACAGCAGCTTCTGGAGGGAGAAGTTTTCTGCACATCAAAACATCAACGGGAGGGAGAGAGGGGAGGAAGGACTGGAATAATGAGGGGGAGATGGAGGAAATGTTCAGCCTCCACTGCCAGTTTGCCTTCCCAATTACCATGGTAGATGAGGAGAAAACAAGTCAGCAGCACAAGTTATCTCCTCCATGGTTCTCCAGCAGAGTTCTCCACAAGGGGGGAAGGAAACCAGGGTGTCATCTTCTGAACAGCACCTATTACTGCAGGGGAGCAGCTGCTGCTCAGATTGGACTATTTGCAGTGAAGTCACTGACTTGCAGCTAAGCAAGGTTGGTAAAAGCCATTTTTTCCCCTCTTAAGAGCTGAGGGGTTTTTGTCAAAACCTCAAAAAAAAAAAAAGAAAAAAAATCACTTTTCAGCTTCAAAGTGGCTTCTTCAATGAACAGACGCTGTTCACACGCTGCAGCTCTATTTAGTGAAACACAAAGTAATTGATTCAATCCCTTGGGCAGCTAGTTATAAAGGTGGGATATTTAAAGTGTATTTGCTCATCACTGGGGAAAAAAAAAACCTGTCCACTGGTATCTGGGATATGGAGAAGATTGCAACCACCGGAGCCACTGTTGTGGTGTAGCCTCCCCACCATCATATTAATTAAAAAGCAGTTAATCTCCCTTAATCTCCCAGGCAGCTTTCATCAGACAGCTCAGAACAGGTTGTAACAATCTCTTCAGACTGACAGGGCTGCCTGAGCTGCACAACCTCCAGGATGTTGGGACATGTCAAGCCCAGGTGGTTTCCTTGCAATTGCTGCAGGGGGACTGGGGAGAAAAAAAATTGTCTTTGGGGTGGAGAAGGTCAAAGCTCAAGGTGAAGCTCCAGGACTAGAAGGTCCTAGTGTTGCATCACTTCCATTTGAAAGAGAGACGGGAATTCCAACTCACATGAAAAAATAAGCTCTAAACAACAGCTCTGAGCCTTCAAAGTCCTTCCACAAAAGACAGACCACATCTTAAACACCAACTAACATGAGCCACCACTACGTGATCCCCAGTTCTGCTTCTCTCCCCATTCCCTCTGCCCTCCTACACTGCAGAAACAAACCAAACCCCCCAGCTACGAGCTGTTTGCCTGCACTGCTGAAGGATTTGGGATGATGAAAGCAAGCAGCAGAAACCTCGGACAACTGAGAGTTGGTATCATCATCTTTTCCTTCTGTCAAGCTGCTGGGGCCATGCAAAGTGAATTCTGCTGAGGCAGGAGGGAAGGGTCATGGAGGGGCACAAGTAAATAGGTGTGTGCTGTAACTGCTGGGAAATCAGCTCCATGCTTCCCTGTCCTTACCCTGGAGAGGAACAGCCCTTGGGGAGAACAACATAAATCACAAGGATCCTCCCCGAGTGTTTCAGAGGCAGCAGAAAGGAGTTTTGCAAAGAGTATGATGATACCATGTGGGGAAACTGATGCCTCAATAACCACCCATAGCTCTAACCTTTAATCCTTCAGTAAAACCTCCTCATTAAACTTCAGGGAGTCTGAAGGGCCAGCATTTTAACAGCAGTGAAGAGTCAGCAGGGAAAGAAGTCAGAATACATGGGGGATACCCAAGGGACCACACTTTGACCATCACGCTGGGCAGCACATACACTAGTGATAGATTTTTCCTTTCAAATTAGTATCAAACCCCAAAATCCAACCTGATAGAGGCAGTTTTGAGCTATTCCCTCAAGCCACTTTTCCCAGGAATGAACTGTGACGTGACTTGAGCTGAACAGAGTCAACTGATTTCTGACAGCACTCAAATACTCCCAGTCTCTGGGTCATCAGTAAAAGCTGGGCTGACTTGGAGCAAACAGCTGGAAGCCAGGACAACATGTACCCTTGTCTGCACCAAGTATAAATTAAGATGTCAGGGTACTGACATTTCTCAGTACACTGAGAGCAGCTGAAGCAAGTCTGTGGCTATAGCTCTTTGGAAGCTAAGCACTGAATGTGGGTCGCAGCAAGTACCTGGAGTTCAGTGCTAACAAATCCAAGCTCAAGCAAAGGAGAGAGCAGAAATATGCTACCTATAGGATCTGTGGGTGGGGGAGATGCTGCCTTGCAGACCTCTATGCCTAAACCATATAGCTGGTGTTACACAACCTAAGGAACCTTCTTCAGAGGTTTAATTCTAACCAACTCATATGTGGATAATCCAAAACTCCATCCAGCCCCCTGCCTGGAACGCCAAAGGAGACCTGCTGGCATCAACCATGATACCTCTTGTGGGATTCTCAGGGGGCAATAAGCAGGTCATTAACTGCCATCCACTCTAAAACCAAGCTTGGATCCACTGCCTGCAGATAAAAGCATCTGGAGGCAATTTATCCAAGCACCAAGCCAGGTCCTATTATAATGGTTCCAGTACAGTAAACCTACTTTTTCCACTCCAACTTCTCACTATAATAGAGGCTTTCAGTAAAACAGGGATTTTGCCTATAAGCCATTACCACTACTTGAATAACTTCCAGTATAACCTTTCCCATGGTGGGATAAGATCAGCTCTACCATCACCACAGGCTTTTAGATACACCAACAAGCTTCTGGCAGGACATTTACATTTCAAAAACATTTACAGCTTATATACTACCATCAACCTATGTCAAGAACAAGTCCTAGAGTTGTTCTTAAACTCTTCTTTCACAATATAAGACCCATCTCCAAATTATCACGTGTAGTCCTTAAAATTGGCCAAGCTCAGAGTTTCTATCATCTTCCCCCTAATCAGGACAGCAATAATTATTATCTTTTTATTATTATCTTTTTTTAACTGGGCCCACCTCTGTTTGTGTCACAACTACAGCTATAAAACAACACAAGCACTTCCAGAGACACACACGAACTGCTTTTACTGTCAGGACTTCACTTGACAATAACCAAACATTCCTTAACTCTGTGCCAACCACAACTAATAAGCTTAAATTCAAAGCACACACCAGGACTCAAGGTTTGACAGGACATTTTTCCACCTCTAAAATGGTACCCAATGGGAACATATGGAATAATTTTCACCATTTTCCCCAGAGCATCACAGAGTTACACCAACAGAACATACAGAAGGGGAGGAGTGTTCAAGTTGGAGGTTGCAGAGCTGAAACATTTCACTCAAGAAGCTCTACAAAAGGATTTCCTTCTCAATTATGAAATTGAGGCAGCAAGAGAATGAAGTGTTGGTGTTACAGGTGCCTGCCACCCTCCTGAGTTTGAAACAAGCAGCATTAATGCCAAACTTTCTTACTGTAAGAGCAGCAAACAGGTTCCAAGCATTTCTCAGAGCCCTGCTTGTGCACAAGCACGGGTTTGCACAATGAGGCAAGATCAGGGATCCCTTCTAAAAAACGTGCAGGCATCAGAAAAATGATTCAGAAAGCAGCTGTTCCACAAAGCCTGATGGAGAATGCTCCTCCAGAGTCGTTACTCTGCTTTGGAAGGAGTCTCTTCTAGAAGAAGAAGCAGTGAATGGAGACCTTGACACTTGTGGTTGCTGATGGAAGATGAAGCTGCTGTGATCCCTTGCCACTAGACCCACACCCCTGCCACTGTGGATCCACTTAATTTCCTTACTGACTCCTCACTCATTAAATTTTCAGGCTAGGTTATTATAATCAGTGACCAGAAAGTTTCAGCAATTTAATTTAAGCCTGTCCCTGCATCCTTACTCCAGGACCATCTTCGTAAAGGGAAGCTTTAGGGTGCTCTTTAGGAGAGCTTCCTAATTTCACTCCAGTTTCCACTGCTCAAGGTAAGTACCTTAGAAAAGCCTTTCAAAATACGTCTTCATAGACTGATGTCCCAAAATAAAGAGTATGATTTTGCTAACTGATGTTCTGGCAGGAAGCTCCAGCACCAAATCCCAGGCATTTATTCACACAACTGGATAGGATGATCCAGAGATGGGGCAAATTAAACTTTTCCAAGACAAAGTTCTCCTTCCTCATTATACTCAGCAAAAGGGAGAGATGCTTAAAAATAAATACATCACAAATGCTATCTTCAAAAGAGCCAGAAAACTACAACTAATTTTAATAACCACCTTGCATCACCCTCCTTAGGATCACCAAGGAGATCCTCAAAAATAAAAAAGGGCAAGAAGTTGGCTCTGGTCTCCTCATATTTAAACAACATCACCCAAGTAGGTCCTTCAGCCACCTGCCACATGAAAACAGGTTGGGTCACACTGTGATAGCTTGGAGAAGTCATTCTGGAAGAACTCTTAAGGACTTCTGCCTCGTGACTACTGAGAGGTTGTACAAGATGAACATTAAGAAACTCACTGAATTCTGTCTAACCCGAGTGACCAAAAATGAAATTCTTCTCCAGGACAATGTGTCACTTGATAGGAACAACTTTGCATAAAGAATAACCTCATGTTTCCCAAAGAGATGATCTGCTGAGTAATATTGTAAGGACAACTATGCTGAAAGTCAGTGTCAGTGAAGAACTGACATGGGCCTCAAAAGGATTTTCAGAAAAAAATCTAAATCAAGACTGGAGTCTTGATGCCTGTATCAAGTTTATCCCACCCTGACTTCCTACAGCTTTAAAAAACATAGCAGAACATTGCAACTTTGGCTTTAAAGACCTCAGTCATCATGAACAAGACTTTCTGACAAGTAACAACACTTTCTTTTGCAACACCTTATTCACAGGTTAACACATAATTTAGAGGTCAAGTACTGTAGTTGGTTATGTGGTGTTAAATCCATACACCAAGTCACCTTATAACATAAGGTGAAGGTCAATACGTAGTGTTGGTCTTGTCTACTAAGCTAAAAACCAGTCTCTGCTACAGCCCACAAGCAACACAGGTGATGTTTGGAGACTTCTCACATATAATTTGTACATTTATAACACTGCATGTTATAACCAGGGCTGGGAGATGGTTTTTTTTCAAAAGAAGCAGTGTTTGTACTTCAGTATTTCTGTAATGATCACATCTAACACCTTCCTGGAACATCACCAGTATCTTTAAAGATCTCCATGTAATTAAATCCAAACTCACCCTGTAACTGCTTGTCAATAACGAGCTTATTTTGAAAGGGAATTTCTACTTCACTGCTCAGAATTTTTAAGTAGTTGTTAAATCAGGTAGCACAGCACATGCCAGTGCAAAAAAATAATTTAATTCTGACTCCCAGCTTTCAGGACACAGAGCTAAGGAAGACACTTGGCAAAGCCACAAGAAGCCTTCACTTTGGCTTAACCTCTCTGGCCACAGGGTGCCTCTGCTGCTCAACAAATACTCCAAAGCCAAGCAGATACTTTCTGCTGGTTCATCACCAGCTGTAACCCATAAACTGCATCCTGTGAGCTGGAATTGATCCACTCGGGCTAAAGGCAGGTCAGTATCTGATCATCCTGAAGTGCCCTCCTTAGCTGGGATGGTCAGTCCTGCAGAAGCCACGTTCACCTTGCTCAGACAAGTCATTCATTTCTGCTATGCTACCAAAAGAGAGCCAGGCTGTCTGTCAGGCTTTGCATGCAACCCTGACACAGAGAACAAGGAGTTCTGGTCTCATTTCTGTAACACAAACCAAGCCTGACGTGATGGCCAACTCAGCACCAACGCTGTTCGCAAAGCTCTTGGTGTTCCTCAACTGTCTGCTCAACAGGGCTCCTTAGGCTGGTCACATCTTTTAGGTTCAGCCTCAAATGTAGCCGTCAAAAGTGTACTCATAAAAGTTTAGGAAGAGTTTGGCTAATTAGAATAAGGTCACAAAAAGCAATCAATCAACTGAATAAAGCTGGAGAGTACATGGATAAGGACATAAATAAGGGAGCACAACAGCACTGTGGTTTTAAGTATTAGAGAGCTGCAGCATTTTCCATTAAAAGCACCCAGTTCAACCTCAACAGAAACAACACCTCAATGGGAATATTCCCCCAGTACAGCACTGCCCATATCTACATCCATACCATAAAAACTCTACTTTACCTAGTTAAAGGTAGCACATCATAAACTCTTAGCAGTGTTGCACAACTTTCCATGTCACTGGAAGAAAATTTAAAAAAAAGAGTAATGTTTCAAAGAAAATGTAATCAGATTTCTGAGTGGGTTCTTCTGGAGACATCTGATTTGCCATCCACTGAAGTATATGGTGTCCTGCAAGCCTCAAGTCACAGGTTACTTAAAAACTCTGTATTTGCATCATCCTCCCTGAAGACAAAGCAAAGCCCAGTCTCTAAGATGTTGTTCCTAAGTGACTAAACACTAAGTATGAGGGTTTTTAATATTTATTTCTAATGCACCAGGACTACAAAAGCCACACAAAGAACGGGATAAAGAGGCAGTACAAGGCGATCAAAGCAAGCAGACACTCGAGCTCTGGAAAAGACACTTGACTAACTCTTTTATTTCAAGAGTCCAAATCATCTTTGCACACACACAAGACTTCCATCAAGTTCAACAGGAGCCGTGGAGCCACGGCGGGTGCAGCAACGATACCCTACGGGCGTGAACATTTCTGGACAGAAAGCTCCTATAAATATTTACATCTCCCAGTTTGTGCTGGATGCTCACTGACACCAAACGTGGGAAGCTTCTAATGCTGGGGACACGTATCCTTCATTCCACTTCAGAGTGCAGCATCAAGCCCTTGTTGTATTTATAAAGAAGGCTTTCAGCGAGGAAGAATATATATATATTTTTTTATACATATGCATCAGCTTGCTTTCAAAGAGCTTTATGCTAAGAAGGCCTCCCTCCCATCCAGATCTAGGTCTAAAATGCATTTTAAAGTAAATGAGCTGCACGACATTGGAAGGAGACAAGCTGCTGGGAGCAATCCTCTTTACATGGACACACTGACGAACGCACACAGAAGCAAAGGTGCATGTAAACCAAGACAATCTGCTTCAGAAATCCCACCCCCAGCCCCCAGTCGGGTTGCAGAGGGGTGGGGTGGAAGACCCAGTTGTGCTGGGCTTGGCAAGGACCCGGGTGGCTTCTCATGGGATGAGCACAGCAGAGAGGAGAGAACGATCCCTGAAAAGGGGCTTGTGCAGATGATGACTGCACCCCCTCATTTTCCAGTGGGTTTCTCTGAGGTTCCCACTTGCCTGTCAGGTTCAAGGGGAAGGCTCCAGAGAACAGACATGTAGGTGGGTGTTCAGGGTTGGATGGGGGATCGGGTGCAATCAGACACTGCTGCCAGCCCGATTCTGGGGGGAGGAGGAGACAGATCATAGAATCATCATCTCAGATCATCGATCATTTGTAGCACGTGCTCCCCTTCCCATGACACACTGTGATTACACGACTGGAGACACACACGTCATGATTACCTCAACGTGTGCTGGTGTCCTCTGCCAAGTTACTCAGCTGCTGAGGATGGAGTTGTAGGACAAAGCAATATTATCAGGACCAGCTACAAATGAGCAAAGAACAACGTGCCCCCCCCCTTCTTTCTCATAAAACCCCAAAATAAAACCCATCATCTTTAATTCCAGACAAATCTCAGCTTCTCTCTACAGGCCAAAACAATCACAGAATGATTGGGTTTTATTTTTTTTCTTTCCCCCCACCTTTTTCCACTTACATTTGCTAACTCAAAATCCAAAGTCAGAAAAAATATATATATTTAGTCGGAAGTATGTCAGTTACATTTTATTAACCTACTCCAAGGGAAAAGCTTCAGGGATTCACCATACAAGTATAAAACCCCTTTCAAACACCACGGGGTTACTATATTACTTCATCCCAGCAGTCAATCAATGCAGTAAAAAAATTAAAATACTGAAAATGGATGCTTTTCCCCCTCTTCCATGTGTCCAGTGATTGCTCCGTTACAGCGTGATGAGGTCCACCAGGTTGCCTTTAGGAGGGGTCATGTTGTCTGGGAAGAAGTTGACTAGTGTATCAAAGAGCTGAGTTCTCTGCGCGTACGTGTGGTCAACGTCGGAAAATCCTGGGGGAGGGAGAAAAGGGGAAAGCAAGTCAGTGCTCACTGCTTCCAATGCTCAGTTTGGAACATGCCAGCTGCCCATTTTGGACAGATGTTCACAGAATCACAGCATGGTAGGGGTTGGAAGGGACCTCTGGAGACCATTCTCATCCAACCTCCCTGCTCCAGCAGGGTCACCAAGAGCAGGGTGCCCAGGATCGCAATCAGGTGGGTTTGGAATCTCTCCAGAGAAGGAGACTTCACAACCTCTCTGGGCAGCCTGGGCCAGGCTCCAACACCCTCACACCAAAGAAGGTTCTCGTCCTGTTCACATGGAACCTCCTGGGTTCCAGTTGGTGCCCGTTGCCCCTTGTCCTGTCACTGGGCACTACTGAAGGAAGGCTACAGGCATATATAGGCATGTTAATTAACTGTTTGCTACTTCTGCCTCAACTAACGAGGTTGCCAGCTCTCCATCCCACTGCTATCTGCATATAGACCCAGAGATCACACCACCCCAAGCCAGCACTGCAATCAAAATGCCATAAAAAGCAGTACCCGAGCGGCTGTCAAGCTCATTGCCAGTCCTGAAGGAACAGGGGAAGCAAGAGTCCTCAGGGGACTGCTCAGATGTCCCAGAAAACAAAATCTGTGTAGCTATTTTTATTTGGTGCCTCATTTCTCCTGTCCTCAGGCATTCCTCATTATCTTCACTACTGTCTTAACCAAAACTGGGCCTTGTGTTACTTGCAGTTTTCCTTGAGACGAGCTCAGCTGATGGTAGGAGTCCCAAGTTGGAGCTGCTGTTCCATCACTGGCCTGGCAGCAAAGAGCCAGGCTGCAGCTTGGCACCAGGGTGCTTCATCAACCAGTTTTATGAAGTGCTGCCTCCCAACAGGGGAGAAGGGTTGAGTCTTCTGCAGCAGCATTGTTTATCCAAACCCCTAAACTTACACCATCCACAGCAAGAACAACAGAGCGGGCAGATTTCCTCTGCTTTGTGTTCCATCAATCACTGGTATCTCCAAGGAATGCTTTTTAATTCAGTGAACTGGCTCTTCAGTTAATCAAAGTCAACCAAGTTAATCAAATCAAGGAGGGCTTGGTTTATTTTAGAAGCATTGCTTGATGATGCATCATCCTATCTGTAAAGCCAACCCCTGACTAAAGGATTGTGTCAAGAACCAATTCATCTTTTAGAACACTTAAAACTGGGGAAAAACCAACTTTGTGAAACTTGGGGTTTCCTCCTCTAAGAAATTCATCTTAGAGTATCAACAAGACAATATAAGGGGAGGCTTAGAGGAGACCTCATTGCTCTCTGCAATGACCTAAAAGGAGGTTGTAGTGAGGCTGGTGTTGGTCTCTTCTCCCAAATAACTAACAACAGAACAAGAAGTAATGGCCTCAAGTCGCACCAGGGGAGGTTTAGACTGGACATTAGGAAGAAGTTCTTTACTGAAAGAGTGGTCAGGCATTGGAACAGGCTGCCCAGGGAGGTGGTGAACACCCTGAAGGTGTTCAAAATCAAGTAGATGTGGCTCTTTGAAACATGGTCTAGTGGTCAGGCAGATGTTGGATGGAGGTTGGACTTGATGATCCTAGAGGTCTTTTCCAACCTAAATGATTCTATGTTTTCCAAGCCACCCAAGCTCAGCACCTCTCCCATCCCATAGCACAGATGTGCAGAGGTCTTTTTCCTTCCTCAACTCCTTAGATTAACAACTAAGGGTTCATCCAAACCCGAAGCCATCCCTGCTCCCAGCGCGAGCTCAGTAACTTGAGGACAACACATCTCTCCAAGAATGTAAATTATGCCTATAGCCTTCCTGGAGCTTGCCCGGGATTAATCCCTCAACAGTTTCAAAGAGTTAACTGGCCAGAAGAACGAAACAAATTATGGCTTTGGCTCCGAGCTCCTGTTTCCAGCCCCACACGCCACTGTTTTCTCTGCTCTTGACGTTCTGCCCAAAGAACTAGTTCTGCAAAGAACAGAGCGAACCAAAGTACTCCAGGAATTGCAGTTATCACAGCAAACAGAGCTGTGGCCATGCTGCCAGATTCCATAGTGACATGACAGGAGGTGCTTTATTCTGACCAAAGCTTGTTTATTTGGGGAACAGGGAAGTATCTGATGTAAGAAGAGACACGGAATGATCCCAGGAGAGAGGGGTTTAAAACCACTGGTGACAGATGTTTTAAATATGGGCTTGAGGCACTGGACACTGGTCATTATAAATAATCATGCAAATATCTGAGTATGGGCACTTTGCATATTCAAACTGAAAAAGGGTCGATAATATTCGTATGAACTATAATGTTTGATATTAAAAAACCAGTAGAAACTAACAGTAATTATCAGTGTAATTCTTCTGCTACACAATACTCACCAAGAGTGGTGAAATCCGAGCCAGACTTAAATAATGCTGAGGCAAGAAGCTGAAACTGTGAAAGAAGAGGTGGAGGGACAAAGAAAGAAAGAAAAGAAAAAAAGGGTTATTAACTGCATAGGAAAAAAAAAACCAAACCAAAACATTCATAGAAGTTCAAATGGCTTTAATGTTGCTGGGTTTTCTTGCACAATTCTTTGATTCCTTATGCCACACACAAGAATTAGAGCAGGAGACTCTGACACGAGCAACTCAACGTGTCTCCTTGGCAGAGAAGTCAAATGGTTTTTCCTAGAATTAGAGCAGCATTGATGCAACGAAAGGTACTTGACTGGGAGCCCTAAAACTTAAGAGTTTTTTTATATATACACTTTTTTGCCTCTCTGGCAGATATCCCGGTGTAGATGTAAGGTAGAGTCTCTTCCACCCAACAACACTCCCAGGGATGAACGTGGTACAGTCTGAGTGAGCAAGGATTAGATGAAAACAGGGTGATTGCTACAGTGTTGAGCTTGTTGAACACAGAGAACACTTTAAATGGCAACAACCTCTCTGAACTGCCAGAGAAGCTCCTATCACAAGTTTAAGGCAAAGTCTTTTAAACTAAAAATAAAATAAATAAGATTATTTGCCTGGGAACATCAAAATCATGAGTAATAACATTTTAAGTAACACATTCATGGTTTTATTCTCCTTGATGCCCTACTGATAGAGGGGGAACCAGGATCTTCTGTGCCCAGGCTGCTGTTTTCAGTGACCCACATGAGAGTAAAGCTTAGGGCTTTGTCATAGAGTCATAGAATGGT
>VYZX01000926.1:19399-57217 GCA_013401335.1 Brachypteracias leptosomus
ATAATCATAACAAAACCAATTGTCAAGAATAATAAGATTTTTCTTTAAGTGTAATAATAGTGTCATTAATTATTAAAGAAGAAAAAATAACAATGAATCATTGAGCCTAGAAGTAAATGAGCCTGGAGACTGCAATTCCTTCTTATATAGGAGTGCCCTCTGCAGTCTAGTTTCTGGGGAGTGATGCTGTGCCAGTTCATGCAATGCTTGTGCCAGAGGAAATCAGGAATACTTGGTCAAAGCCAGTGCAGTATGTTGCAATATGGAGCCATAATGAATACCTGGAGTATAGGATTCACAGTACTAATACACCATTCCCTAGACTAAATTTCTCTGACAGAGAAGCTCAAAAACTTGTGCACTCTTTAGTGGTGTTTTTTCAGATGTAAATGTTGCAGCTAAGAAGTAATAACTTTTATCATTGCTGCTTAGACATGAGGCATTTTGCTCTGTTTTAAAGCTTAGCAGAAACTGTAAAGTGATCTTCAGGAATGCTCTTCAAAGGGGACATTGTCTGTGTCCTTTCAAGATTTTAAGCTCTAAAGCTGGTCACATGCTGACATAATATTTTAATGTCATTCCTAGCTGCCAGGTAGCAACTTGCTTTTCATCATTACCTTACATAAGTAACTCAAGAGTTAAGATGCGACCTCAGTTCTAAACACACATATTTCTCTATTAACTGCAAAATTTACAGGAGCATCATTTCTGCTTTTATGATGCTTCACAAGAATGACTATTTTTAATTTTTAAAAAAGTGTGTGCAAAAGATTATTTCATTTGGGAGAGAAAAAGCTGTGAGCCTCTAAAAGTTCATACTGCCTCCAATTACTTTTCATGCTTGACTATGTGGCAGGGAATACTTCATTATACCAGGTCACCAACTTTGACATCTTTAACCTCACAATAATAGCCCTTTTTGTAATGTACCAAAATTGAAAATCAGTTTAGTTTATGTTCTCACTGGGTTCATGGCTCCAGTGACTAATGTATTGCTGACTTGTATGCCAGCATTACTCCCTAGTGAGGAATATTAAATAGCCACAGCATATATTAGAAGGGGTGAAAAGGTCCAGCTCAAGTCTGCTGTACAGTTCACATTCATTAGCGCTTTAAAAATTCAAAAGTTGCATAATGTTTCCACTTATCCATGAAATTGTGGTATGATTCATATCATAGGCATCTTTAAATTATTTGTAGTCCGCTATTTTAAAGTATGTATTCCACATAAATAAATACTTCCTGGGTTTGTATACACAACTTGTGCTAGTCAGTATCATAAAAGAGATACAATAGTGCCTGACCTTTATTACTATGGCAAAAAATTCATACATCTAATGAAAAACCCCCAAACAGCCAACAGGAATGGCATAACACAAAGCACCTCTGTTTGGAAAAGGCATTTTTGGAGCTTATCAAAATCTGAATTCTATTTCTCTCCATCAAAAACTTCTGTTCCTTCCACTCTCAGTATTCTCCATGCCTTCTAAAAGGTACATGGACTGTGTTATTAAAATTAACATTAGTATATGGGATACAGTGTTTGACTGCTGCTAGCTGGGTTGCTCCTTGGCTGTGCTTGTTCCTTAGCTCTATTTGTGAAACAAATTGGACTAAAGCCCTGTCTCTCTGGTGGACTTACTTTACTTGCTCCATGTTGCACCATTCTGTGCGACCCTCTGAGGGCTGCCTGAGGACCTAATTGGAGAGGTTTTTGTCTTCTGCAGAGCACAAGTTGGGCAGTTCAAGGCAAGACTTGTGCCTGGTAGTGCTCCCACTCCTGCCACCCAAGCATCAGTCAAGGTCCATTGTTCTCACTGCACAAGTGTGTGAAAGAAGGTCTGTGCTGGGTTGGAGCTACCAGGGATGTCCAACCACCTGCAGAGGGAGGAACACAGCTACAGGAGGGGATGAAGGCTAGGACCCTGCCTTCATCTCCAAGCCCCTTTCCTCCAGTCTCAAGTCCTTGCAGATTCCTTACCCAGAATGTGTGACAAGAGGTAGTTTCATCATACTTTAGGTATTGGTACATTGTAAGATTACTGTGATATTTTTCATCCTTAATGTGGGTGTGATTAGTTCTTTTAATGTCACTGGGACTCAGCACAAGTGAAAACACTATCAGATCACAACCTTTTAATTAGTAGTATGTTGTTGTAGGCTTGGTAAAGGAATTACTGAGTGAAATTGTACAAGTTGATTTATGTGAGTCAGATGAGAGCGATCATAACAGACTGTTGGCCTCAATGTCTATGAATTTGTAGGATTCCCAACTAAATAAGGCAATAAGATCTTCGTTAGTTTTAATTTTTCTGATATCTTTTGAAAAACACCTACACTTAAACAAAAGGTACTTTCTGCAAAAAAAAAAAAAATCCTTTTGCATGTTATGGATTTTTTCTTTGCACAATAAAGTTTTTTCTTGCTGTCCCTAAATGTTTAGTTTCATGTTTCCAAAGGGTGAAAAGTAATGCAGTAGACAATCCACAGACATCACTATTTTGTTTTACCATAGTGATGGTGGACATTTTCAGCTTCTCTGAAAAATGATAAAATATTTGTTGGAGCTTATTATTTATATGGAAAACAATGTTCTTTCACTGAAACATCCACCCTCATATGTCATATTGATATGAATATTTATATTGATATGAACTACATTATGATCTTGAATTTTGATTCCAAGGTAAATCTACTATTTCTTTTTACTGTCTACTCTTTTTTTTCCACCATTAACAAAAAATAATCTATTTTCCCTTTCCTCTGTACTCTATGCCAAATCACCTCAAGGATGTACAAGCCATTAACATGCATGTGGGGCTCAACTGTGCACAGCAAGTTGCCTGTTATGTAAACAGACTTTAGCTCAAACAGGTGAAACAGATCTCCTCTGTGACAGTGTAGGCAATTCCTGAAGTTCTGGAGAACATTCCTCATGCAGTGTCCTGTGCAGATGACCTTGTTCACTACAGCTGGGCCTAACAGTGCTTCCTTACAGTCTGATTGCCTTGTATCTTCTGGGCTTGTAGCTCTGGCCTCACCTCTTTCATAGGAAAGTATGTTACTCTTCCCATGGAAAAAACTGCCACTTGGTCCAAGCATCCTGACCCAATTCTGACTTCCCTACACATCCGTCAGAATAATGTCAGCAAAAACTATTTTCTTGGTCAATAAGGTGAGGATATATAGTCCTTTCCCCCCCCTTCCTCACCTCCAAAACTTTCACATAATACACAGGAAGGCTCACAGAAGAAACAATGGACTGACTCTACATGGGCACAGCAGTTGCCTGTAAAAGATACTTATACTGGTTCGGGATATACGACATGGCAGGTAGAAATGTTCAGATAAAACTATAAACAAAAAATAAAAATCATTATTGCAATTTGAGAAACAGCTAGAGAGTATTTGGACATAAATCACTTTGTGTGAGCAGAAACACAAAGGATATATTGCTGAAATGTTGGCTGTCAGCCATCTTAAGAAAGGTCAGGGTTTGGGGGGTTTTTTTTAGGTGAACTATATGTAAAGACACAACACTTCTGGCTAATATTTTTTTTTCCCTGAAGATCACAATATTTTCAGTCAACACTGTGGTTTTTCTACACATTCGAATGTGTATTTATGAGATAGATAACAGCTCAAATCCTCATTGCTCTTCATAATTTCACCATTATAGCTGCTTTATTTGACTTTTCAAACCACAACATCATGCTAATCTGCAGTGAAGGAGTCCCCCATCATGATGGAGCACACTGAACACTCATGTAAGAATATTTTACGGAGGAGACAGGCATGGATGAGGGGCAGCACAATTTGCAGCAGCCTTAGGCTTTGGGGACCGTGAGAAGAAGAGTTAATTGAAAGGCTGAAAATGCTGGGCCCAAAAATCCTGTCTGGCTCCAGGCTTGCCACCTGTATTATGCTGTGCGCACCATGGCTCATGCATGGTTAGGCTCAGAACATGTGCTCTGCTCCAATGATTGCAGAAACAGTATCATTCAACAAAACACATTACCTTGCAGAGCTTTGTGAAGCTCACCGTTGTGTTTTCTTTGGTCAGCCTCAGGCAAAACACAGGGTTTTGTAAAGGAGCAGCCTAGATCATTCTCCATGGTGGTCACTCAGGGTCACCCCCAGGAAGCTCCAGGGAAAGAGAAAGGAAAGAGAAGGGCAAGCAGGGGTTAGCAGGGGGAGAAGAGGGCAGTGTCTGGGTCACTCATGGCATGGGCACATTGGACCTCAGCTGTCCACATTATAGGGCAATTAGAAATGCTGTTCCAGCAGCTGCAAGGACACTTTTCTGTGATTTGCATCCTTTTTTCTGCTCCCTCCTACTTCAAAGAGAGAAACAGCAAAGCCATCTTCTCTCATCCCTCCACGCATCTCTGGGTGTTAATGCCTGAGCAGGCAGAGCACCTTAGAGCACCCCTGCAGAGCAACTCAGAGGGCTGTTCCCACCAAGGCAGAGAGGCAGGGAGCTGGCTCCCAGCCCAGTTTGGAGACGAGCATGTGCTCTAACACCATTTTTAGTGCAGAATGGTAAAGTTTCCCCCTGAACTTTCAGTTGTGCCTAATATGCACAAGCCAGCTCTGTGATTAGTTTGCAGAAAGTAGGATTTTTGCCTTCTTACCTTCCTGTAAAACAGTACCCCACAGCAGAATGACACAAGGTCCAAGGAAGGGCAGCCTTCATGCATTTGTTAAAGTTAATGCTAAATTACAAAAAAATTCCCCTTTCTAAGGATATGGGTATTCTTGACATTTCTTTAAAGTAAAATGCAATGCCTACTGAACAATGTTCAGAGTCCTGCTGAGGCTTCAGTAACTTAATTACGTTTTATTCTTTTTCTAACCCGCCCACATACATGTTTTACCAATTTAAACTTTTTATAGATCCTCCTAAAGTCTTTTCTGCTGTGCTTTGCTCTTAGCGTCACACTTGTTTTGTTTTCTTGCTTCAGCCTTTGCTCAAGTACAGAGTGTCCTCCTATGTCTGCATAAAACTGTGCAAGACAGTTTCTGTACCTCAGTGTGAAGCAGAGCTAAAAGGAGGAGTAAGGAAGAGAAACAAATGGACTTTACCTTGTGTCACACCTCTGTCTGGGTCTTCTGACCCGGAAGTTTTGGTCATTACATGCCAATAAATTACTGGAAGTAGACATAAAAGACACTAATGCAATCATACACTAACAAAGCCTAAAGCACTTACAGCCTAAGTAACCTGTCACAAAGCAAAAATTGTCACAAAGCACTAATTGTACAGTTAGACCCAGGCACACGCTCCTGCAACTGTAGAGAGGGGATCTTGCTTACAGATCAAGGCCATACTCTCTGTGTTGGACAGGGTAATTAAATACATATATCTATCTATATATATATAATATACAAGCATATTTTAAATTACTTTTATATAGAGTCAAGCCAACTTACCCTTCAAATCAGGAATAATTAGAACCATTTTGAGACCTATTATTTTCAGCTGTGAGACAACAGCTGATTCCATTGGGCTCTGTATCATTGAGACCTTGTCCAGTGTTTTGCAAGACAAAAGTTCAGATTCATGCTAAGATAATACATTCATTCATCTTTGAAAGCTTCTTCTCCTGATAAAATTCTGGTTTGTATTTGATTAGTACATAGAATCCTTCATCAACTCAAAAGTATACACCCTAGCAAAGCAGTGCATTTCAGTACCAACAGACAAAGTTGAAGTCTTAGAAAGAAAAGTGCTGGACTTTCTCAGTTGGTAATTACCACCTTCTTATATAAGATTCTTGTGCTGAGTTGAGCTGATTATGAAATAAAAAGAATGGGTTTCCTAGAAAAATGAAAATGTTGTCTTAAAGAAAGATGCTTTTCAGATCTAAAATGCAAGACTTGAATTCTATTTTCAAATGGAAATAATAAACTGATGAGATTTACATAGGAAAAAGCAATGTGCAAATTGCATGAAGTTTTTCTATTAAGGAAAATTCTTTCTGGCAGTTGCACCACTTGAGATAAGGGGCGATGTAGACATGAGCAAATATCTTGGCATCGCTTGGTGTGAGCTTGGAGCTCTGCCTAGCAACATTTCTAAAATGAATCAAAGCTCATTTGACATTCTCCTCAGTCTTTAGCTAGTGCATACATTGGGGCTCATACATTCCCCTATGTATTATGATGTTACCAGCACACTAATGACTGTTTCACATCAGTGTGGCATACAAGTCAGAGAATACTTGGGAAGGTATACTCACAGGCAGGGTAATGAACATAAGCATTACCCCATGACTTCCAGTGAAGCTATTTATGTGGGTCCTAATAGTGCAATAGGAGATCAGAATTTGCAATGGCTTGGGTACAATAAATAAAGCCCACTCCATAGATGTGCACCTGAGAGCACACACAGCATTCTACAAATTCATTTTAGTTAGTTTACTGTGTATTAAGCTGAAGAACAAGACAGTAGATTCTGTCAGAGATGAGTGTTGAATGGAAGATGCGACTGTGCGTTTCTGATGATCTGTAGGGAGGGTTATGGATTTCTGTACTCCACCTGAGACTGCACTGGAATGTAAGGAAGTCACGCCCCAAATTAGTTGTATGATACTGGATGGAATATTGTGTTCATATAGAGGACAGATTGTTTTAGAAAATAACATTCGTTTATTCTCTACAAAACAGGAAAGACTTGCTTCAGGCAACTGAAGGAAGCAGCAATTGCCCTTTTTATTCTTTCTCCTCCCTGAGGGAATATAAGGCAATGAGTCAACTTTGATTCTCCCCTCAGTCCCACTGTCAGAGAGGCTGCCAAGTATATATTGGGTTCCCAAGGGCAAAAGGCCTTCAAGCAGATATTTGTGATACTTATCCCTGTGGCTAGTGCTGAAAATTAAAGACACATGATGTTCAAACCCAAAACAACAAGCATAGCTTTCCAAAGACAACCAGCTGCTTCACTGGGAACTGCCAGAGCAAACAATTAGGAATTCAGCAGGGCTATTCACACAGCCTGCTTTCTTGTTGGATGGCTTGGGAGTCTCTGCTATGAAGGAAGACAACTTTGATATTTTAGAAAGATGATAAAAGTGATTATTCTTCACTGACTTTGTTCAGCTGGGGAGGTAGGGTATGTATCTGTTTTGAAAGAAAAAATAACTGAAGCTTCCTCAGTCAGCAAGGCAGTTCATGAAATACACATAAGTACCAAGCATGAATTACATTCTAACTGAGAAATTATCTATAAAGGAAAGCTGTTTAGGAGGCTAACCGTCACTATCAAAACTGAGAGGAACTGACATGTTATACTTTTTTCAAATGGTTTTCTAAATAAAAGTGAGAGGGATGGACACAAATCAAATTGCCAAATTCAGTCTCCTCCTGCTAAGCTTGATGCAGGTCCAGATACCACTTTGCTGATATGGTCTAGTTGCAATGAAAAGCCACAGCCTAGTATGCATAATAACTCCATCACTGTAGTCAAATTGACAGAGAGGCAGACTGTGACTGTGCTCAGGAGAATCCCTCTGGAATTACCTGGGTAAGACTGAGAATTGAACCTGTTCTATAAAGCAATCCATCTCCTATGCAAGCATGTGAAGAAACTCCAAAACTGACAGTACTGAGAGTATAGTATTTCTGTGTACCATGTTTTCAGCTTCAGATGAACTTGTGAAATACTGTGCTTCTTGCCAGTGCATATCGCTACTCATACTTTGCCTAGGTAATTGATGATTATGGACTAAAGCTGGAAAAATTGAAATAAACTTTCAACAAAAGCACAGTTCTTCACATACGTCAATATCAAGGGGCAATGGATGCAATTTAGAGCACAGAAAGTTCCAACTCAACATGAGGAAGAACTTCTTTACTGTAAGGGTTACAGAGCACTGGAACAGGCTCCCCAGAGAGGCTGTGGAGTCTTTTTCTCTGGAGACTTTCAAGACCCATCTGGATGCGTTCCTGTGTGACCTTCCCTAGATTCTATGGTCCTGCTCTGGCAGGGGGATTGGACTCAGTGATCTCCAGAGGTCTCTTCCAACCCCTAACATCCTGTGATTCTGTGATCTTGGCAGAAAACGCCACAGAAACTAAAACAAAACTAGTTGTTGGGCACAGCTCTAAAGCCCCATAAAAACTACTGCTGGAGAAGTACCACGCGGGCTGAAAAAGATGAAGTTTAAAAAAAGTAGTACTTAATAAGGTTAAGAACAAGTGAACTGTGTATCAGACACATATCAGATTTGTACCAGCTTCTTCATCTATGGATGGCAAAGCACCAGGACCTATCTGAACCATGTCTAACTCTTGACCTAGACAGTGATCAGATCTCTGAAGGGCATGACTTTCTATGCAATTTCTATACTTCCTAGTTCTATCTGGGTTGAACACTCTCAGAAAAATAATCCTTTCTGCAAAAGCTGTTAATTGGTCTTTGCAATTTCACTGAATGCTATCTCATCACCTGAGATGATATACCGAGTATTCCACCTTCAGTGTCACAAATTAGTCTAGTTCTTGGAAATGAAAATCCTAGCTCATATGTTATCAGAATACTATCAAAGAAACCTAAATGCAAATAAACAAGAAAAGTGCACACCACCAGGGGTTTAGCAAAAACAATTTTTAAAAAACTTTCCAGCTATTCATATATGGTTGCTTTGAAAAATCATCTGAGAAGTGAGTATAATGGTACTTGCATTCCTTCAACAGAGGTGAAATATGAATCAAATAAGCCAAGAGAGGGAAAGAGAGCAAAAATATAAAGTATAAAGGACTACAAAAAAAGGAAAATTATTATATCTGTATCATTAATCTATAATTTTATAGATATAGCTAGATTTAAAAAGATGAAAAGATGGCAAGGAGAAAAATACATTAGTGCTCAAAATAACAAAAGATGTTGCTGAGGGGCTGATCTTTGCAGCTTTTCCTGAAGACCCAGATATTTGTAAGTGATCTCATATGAACTGCCCACAAATGAAACTGGCAACCTAACCCTCCTTCAGTACACATCTGAACCAGACTTTTACTGCAGCAGTTGTGATTTCTGATCAGAATAACCTTTTTTTTCTTCTGTTAATAACATTTTGCATACTGCTGATTAGTTCTATGGAAAATACAGGTTTTACATTACTAAGGGCAGGGGAATTGACAGTTCAGTTGTACTATATAGATGTTTGAAAATCAAAAGCTCTTAATAGAGGTCGGTGAGAAGATAATATTTTTTAAGTTAGTATCTTCTTCAAAATATTATTGCTTAAGTTGACCTTTCTTAAACAGAACTCTTTTGGTAGTCTTAGAAACTCAGCATAAGACCAAACAGGTCATTTTTACTTTTCTAGAGTAGTACCTTCTGAGCAAGGGTGGAAAAATATGTAGTATTTTGTAAGGGATCCTTCCTGAATAGGGCAGAAAGAGTTGCAGATGTTGTATTTGTGAGCAGACAGAGATGATGGTTTCCAGTAAGCCTTTCAAAATCATTACATTCACTCTAAGAAAACTTCTGAAACTTGGACTTTTCCTGTGAGCATATGATACATATGCCTCAAAAACACAAAACCAAAGTACCCAATGAAAAACAGAAACACAAACCAAAAAATTAAAAGCCATGCAGTTGGAAGAATACTGTAACTAGGATCTGCTTCTAGAAAATGAAAAACAGATTTGCACTCTTTCTCTGCATGCATAGGCTGCTGAAGCATGCATTTTGGTTGCCTGTCTGAATACACAGCATTCTGGTGATATGGCAAGAAGCCAATAAGATAAAACACACCATGAGATCATATTTTGTAAATCAGAACTTTTGCAAAGAGTACGACTGACATAACAGATCTAGAAATTAGTAAAAAATATCATCAGTTTCTATCCTTAAAAGCTCAGTTTATACTTATTTACCATCATCTAACATTATATGAAATTCATGAAAGTTATGAGTGTAACAGTTAAAACAACACTGAAGGACTGGGCTGGATAAACAGTTTAGGGACCTGGATGACTAAAGCATTAAGTCTGAACGCAAATGTAAAAGGATAAAATTCTGCTGGTGTTACACTACTGTAAATCTGGAATAACCCTTCTGAGGCCCCTGGAAATTCTGAGATGTTACAGGAGTATAGCAGACCTTGAAATCTGTATGAAGTCACTGCAAAGCTATAATTCATTCCTAAACTACATGAGAATATATGTCTTTACAGGCACAGGAATGGAAAAATTAGAGGCAGAAATTCAGAAAAAAGAAACTCAAAGATATTTAAGCTTGAATGTTCTGGAGTTATAAACTGTAACCACTAACCAATTTTCCATTTTCTTTCAAACATCCCACACACCTAAGCTTACAAGCAGCTTGTGCTTTTAAATTATCTCTGGATGTAGAACTCAAAGAAAGACACAGGCTGTAAACAATGAAGCATAATTAAATTGGCTTGAAAAATGCCTTTCCCAGTACCTATGATTAAATTATTTCATCTTTAGTTTGGGGTAGCAAGTTTTCCAGGATTGTAAGTACCTACATTACAGCATGGATCAAAGTGTTCACCACATAAAATGAGAAAAAGGCCAGCGCAAAACTGGCAGAGTTAATCCATGGTATACACTCTTCCATCATAGCAAATGCTGTTTCTGTGCAGTAAGCCATCAGTAATTTCAATTCTTTTTCCTGTAAGTAATACAGCCCCGGTTAGATCAATTTGCCCTTTCAGGATTACCATACTTTAATTTGCCCTGTACTTTAGACTTTATCTGCAAGCCAATTGAACAGATTTTATGAAGATGCAACTGTGTTAGAAGAAAAATATTATAATGTGTTCATAGTGGAGTTTTTAAGCCATAGAGCTTTAACCGCCCATTGGCTACACACATTTAACTTCACACATTCTGTTTCAGAGCATTGCTATGACATTTTTAAGTCACCATGAATAAGCATTCCTTTGTGGCAAATACTTTCTCAAGTTAATGATTTCAGAAAAAAATATTATGACTGCCCCTGCAGAGCTCCAAATACATGATAAGGAAGTAGTAAAAATAATGATTGCAATGTCTATGAATAGTGCTCTGATAACGCATACCTGTAACTCCTATGGAGTGAAGCAAAAAAATACTTCATGCAGCTTTAACTTGGCATATGCTACCTGTACAAGCTCACAAAGCTCACAAGCACAAGCTCACAAAGCTCACTCTAGAAATTACAGTAGTCTGTGGAAGAGTTCACTTGAGTTACCTGTTGCTGTGAAAGCTTGACAATCATTTGGTATGACCACTTGCACAAGCTCCAGATGATTCTTCGGCTTACCAACAAGGCCTCCTCTTCTGGATGTGAGAAACTGTCATGCATAATATATTAAAAGGTTGCCATTTACAGCAATCTTTGCCACATACAAGTGCTAAGTGTGCTTAATCCTGTGTATGTTAGGAGTAATTTTTCAGTGTAAGTAGGTTGCTAGGGTAACACCTGCAGGGGTCCTAACTTGGCACATGGAAAGGGCTACGTGTAAAACAGGGACTGCACTCTAGATTTCACCATACCTTTTGTTATTAGTCAGACACCTCTTTCTATCCCTATTTGTATGAATTGTACACAACAAACGTTTTCTTCAAAGAGAAATCAAGAATCTTCCTCAACTAGCCACCTCCTCTCCAATCAAATCAAAGTTTTAGTAAGCTGACAATCAATACAAAACTATTAGCAACATCCTGAAGAAGAAATCCTCCAGTGAGCTGGAGCCCATTTGATACCCTGGTTGGCTTCCAGCTTTGCAAGCTACTGAAATATTTTTGGCTCTGGACTATAATCAGAAAAAATTAACAATTATCATAGCAGTTTTCTTTCTGGAATTTAAATCCTGCCAGGTCCTTCAGTTTTGCAAACTGACACCTTTTCAGACTACTTCTTTGTGATAAAACCTCTTTGCTGTGCTTACAGTGCCAGCTGAATGGCAAATTCCCACTACAAAAGGAGCAAGGGGTAAAGCTTACTTTCCCACTCCTGAAGCAAACTGTCCACCTAACCTGTGAGCCTCCTCTGTAGTTTTCCCTTTGGCTTTGTAGTTTGACCCTTACTGCAGTCTAAATACTCACCAACAGTTGAGAATTTTGTCTTGAAACTGGACAAGCTGTTCTTATTTCTCCCCTGGTTATGCAGAAAACAATATTCTGGGCTTTGCACAAAAACTCAGTAGCATTTTTAATTTGAGTTCTTGTCTTTCCAGGGTCATTTGCTTTAAATATATGGAGCAGTAGTCAGGGAACAAATGAAGGAGAAAGAAGAAAACAGTTTGACACGAATTAAGGCTAGAACACAATGGATAAAAAAAACCCACCAAAAAACAACCACCAAAACCCAGACAACAAAAATCACATTAGGGTTGTTTTTTTGGACATGGCTTCCATTCTGTCCTGCTCCAGCAGAGATTCATTCTTCCAACAGCAGCCCAGTGCCTGCTGGCATGGACTATCTGCTCCAGTGATGTTCTCCCAGATGAGGTGCCTAGTGGCCCCAGGCTAGCTTGGAGAAAAGGCTCAATCTCTGTGAGAATCTAAGCATTTTTGCAAAGGTTTGAAGATCCTCACAGACTCGATAAAGCCAGAGTCTCCTCTCCTGCAATGGCAACGGATTCTGATGTTGCTCAGAGCAGGGAAGGATCAAAAGTATTAATCCGGGCTGCCTCAAGAAGAAGGAGACTAAACTGAGAAGATGCCAGTCCTTAAATTTTTAGATCAGATTGGATGTCTTAGAATATTCATAGGACAATTTTTGCAGAAAATATATATTGAAAGCACTGTCTTTTGTTGAAGCTTGAGGAACATGAGGTTAGATACTTAAAAACATAACACGCAAATGTGAAACCAAGTAGATCAAACCTGAAATAAGAAAGAGAAGTAATGTGACTATCTTTGAATCTGTTCAAAGCTGTAGGTTGCTTTACTGTTATCTGACTGGGATCAGATATTGTTGGCACAGTAATATGAAAAGTCATGTATTATACACACACACAACATGTTTTACCAGCTAACACTTTGCAATACTACAAATCACCATTTCCCCTACAAGATCTTCCCTGAACAGTGAGCAGTCCAAAAGAGGAATTTTACACCAGGTGAGCACATAAAGAGGATTTATGCAAGTGTTCATCCCCATGTTAAATGGAAGGGCACAGCAGAGATACTGCAGTTTATTTGAGCTGTGTCTCTGCTTCAGTCCTGCGTGGCCTTTCTTGGGGAATTCACTGTGCATTTTTTATTTTACAGAAATCAATTTTAAGTGTCCTTAGATGTCCAAAAGTGCAGCAAACAAAACTTCTGGCTTGAAAAGGTCAGAAATGAAAATCTGTTGTTCAGTGCTATTAACTAACAAAGTTAGAGCTACTCTCCCATTCTTTTCTCTCTAGTAAATTACTGGAAGACCAGGTAAAATAGTCATGAGGAAGGCATTTGGAAAAGTTACTTAAAAACAACAGCAAAACCCAAAGGTAGGTGTAATCCTGTGGAAAAGGGCTCCCTCTGTGCATAGACATTCCCTGTCACAGGACAGGAATAGTGTGCCACAGTGAAAGGTGCCAGCAATGCGGGCATGCATATAAAACAAATTAGCCCTCTCCCCTTTCCACCAGTAAATCTGTCCGGTAACAGCTGTTACCTATCCAGTTTATACAATCTCTTCTCCAAAATCTTTGATGTCCAGAAGACTGGAAAATCTAATCGTATCTTGGGAAAGAGAATAATAAAAATATTGAGAAAGTAATGAAAACACAAACAATTCTTATTGCAATTCTTGCTGAGAAAGAAAGTTCTCCAGATCTGGTTAGTTAGCAAACTCTTTTATAAAACAGTCATGAATGGATGAGATTTACTATTCATGGTTATGGAAATAAAATTTTAAAAAGGACTTGCTTCAATCAGCAATTCTGCAAACAATGATACATTTTCATTTGCTTTGCTAAGGACAACTAGAAAATGAGAGCATTGAGGCTTCCTCTGAAGGTCTTCAGCTTACACAGCCAGGGCATAGTTTAGCCCATTAGCCCAAGGGCCTGATTCTCCATTACATCAGCTCTAATAGAATGGCACTTGTGCAGTGAAGATGATAATGAAAGAAATAAATAGGTTGCAATCTCTCTGGTTCTACTATACAACCAAATTGGCCAGATACACCATATGTCGGGAGGTCTGTGGTAAGGCACCAAACATGGAGCAACTTGGCTGCTGTTTGCAGTGCCATGGCTTCCTAGCTGGAGAGGTGGCCTCTTACGAGAGGCACATTCAACCGAACACCACGGTGGGAATGACATAACTCCTTTCTTTGACACCGGCAAAAGGGCTTGAGATTGTGCTTACCTGTGACATATGCCCTATAGCAGTTAAATGAGGAAAGAGAGTCCTCTTCTGTCCTTTTTGCCCCAGACAAAAAGTGGCAGCATTACACAAGCAGGCACTGCTCAGGGCACATCAGCAGGCTGCAGAGCATCGCATCACTGCTCATGTTGGGTGTATCAGGCTACCCGAAGCTGGGGTTGAGCAGTGCTTGGCCAGCTAAGCAGGGAACAAACAGCAGTTCCTTCTGGAAAACAGAGGGAGGAGGCCAGTCTCCATGCATTTGTTGGAACAAGATTATAAGATTTAGGTTTTCCTGCATGCAAACCTGTGGTACCTATCAGAGATGGCAAAACTTCACTCTCACTGATGCAAAATAGGAATAGCACTCCTACCAAATCTGATCTGCAAAATGAGAGAGATAATCTGAATTTTAAATATGGATTTTAAAGCTCTCCCTGTATCACCATCCAATTCACCTATAGCTCCTATGCATGCAAATCTACCCAGACAGGCATATCAATTACATGTCAGATAATACTCCCAGAGACTTTTGGTTGGGGTTTTTTTTTCCTATTTGGAGGTTATTCAGTATAAACTCTCATTGGCTTATTTTTCTTCTCAATCACTACAAAATGTCTCTCTGCTTTTGAGGGGGAGGGAACTAATGCATTTATATTATAAGGGAAAGAACCCCTCAAAAGTACAAAATCTTTCAGGAACAGACTTATTTGGTTTGTGAAACTTGTGTGACTGCTCTTTATAACTTGTGCCACACTCTGCCTCCCTCACCCTCTGACACATAGCAAGAAAACTGGATTCAAAATGAGATTGCACCATGGTGAATTCATTCCTTGAATTGCATCGTATATTTCAGCAATACACAGTGTGGGAACACGTTGATTAGCTCTCTCTTTGAAGAAATTGGATTTGCAAAGGTCAGCAGAAGCTCAGCCCATTTCTCAGTGGATCTTTGGCTTGCTTTTCATCCCAGGACTAGCAGGGAGGAGGTCAGAGAGGAATGACAAAAAGAGGGAGCTTTTTGAAGCGAGCCCAAAGAATCTGACCCTGCTCGCAGCAATATGGATGTTTCTTTTGCTCAGAGTTAATAAATAGGTAGATTTTAAACCAAATTTATGGGAATAACTTTCTGGGTTTACTTTACATATTAAACAATTCATTATTTTGGTATAAACTAAGAAATGCTTTCCAGTGTAATTTTCAGTCTGGCAAAAGCTGCCTGAAGCTAATCTGCAAAAACGGTCTGCTCACCCTCCCCCATCCATCCTTCTTTTTGTGCTAAAGGGAGCAGCCAGCCTGGAAAAAAAGGTGGAAAGAGGCAAAGTGGAAGTGTGAAACCGGGGGAGTTTGTTCTCTGTATTTCTCCTTTGAAACACATTTCCCAGCTGTTTAGCTTGCTCCCATGCCAGCATACTGAGACAGAGGTAGCTTCATTACCCTTTTCAAGCTGGAAAACTCACAAAATATTTTGGCCAGCCTCCACACCTTATTAACGTAAACTGGAGTTTCCTCCTGCTGCTGGAAGGGCAGCATGCTGGGAACGTGTGATCTCAGAGTTCTGGTGGCTGTCAATGAGGTTCACCTTGGGCCTGTGGTGAAGGATTACCCCTGGATCCTGAACAGGGGGTTGCTGTGGGCGCTTACACCGGAAAGCCACTAAAGAGGGAAGGGGATGGGGAAAAAAGAAATGAGAGGAGATTAGAAAGGAATCCAAGAATACCAGCAAGCCTGAGTTCCTTCACCTGTAAACATCTCTTGCAGAAATATAGTACATACAGACTGAAATGTGTCTCCTAGAAAACTGGGAATAATGGAGTCATTTGCTTTGTTACCGTATTTTTTCTCCAACTCCCTCTCATATGGCCTCATTTTCTCTGGCTTTAAAGCCTCATTGAAGGCTTGTGGTGCAGAGAGAGAGAAGAGAGAACAGCTCCAGCTGCTGTCACAGGTCTCCGTGAGCTGTAAAAATCTGCTTTTCCCTGACTCTTCCAACAAGTAACATTGCAGCATTATGGCATAAAATATAATTTAGAAAGTATCCAAATGATAGAAGGCCAAATCTTGATGCCCTGTAGGTTCCTGTTAAGTAGCCAGTTACCAATAAAGGTGAATTTTCCCTATCATTAACAGAGCAAAAGCTGAATGTCAGTCTTTGCCCCAACTAATTTATTTGACTCATAGAGGAGGTGTAGGCAGAGCATGTCAGATAGATGAAGAAGATGAAAAGAGAGTGGCTATTGTCAAAATGATAGATGAGTGATGTTTCTATGACCTAACAGGAAGTAATAAATGCTGGGTTTAGGCTTTTAGTGGGGAAATGGCTTGCTCACCTACTGCTTCATAACTACATCAGGCTTCCACCAATATCTAATCATCTCCATAAAAGATTGAGTCTATGGAGGGCTTATAACAACTCTGCCAAGGAGACTGTGCCAGCTCCCCTTGCTAATGTTATGTTACCACAGATCCAAGCATACCCTGGAGTTTCTCATTACCTCATGTACCAGCAACTCTTCAGTCAAGCCTTCACTTTCCAGTTACAGATGCAGAGGTAAGTAGGAGATCTGAGTAAGGTTCCCCAGCTAATGGAATCTCTCTTCAGAAATAGCACTTTGTGCTAAATATGATATCTCATCTACAGCTTGGTTAGAGAATCCTTTCTAGGAATATTATTTTTTAATTTAATTGATTTTCACAAGACTTGACCTGTAGGAAATCATCAGTTATGGACACACACACATTATTTGCAAATTTTGCATCTGTGTATGTGCAGGTAAACATGCATCTAACATGCAGAGCTTAGGCATAAGGAAGTCTATCTGGATTACCTGTGCACAGTCATTCATGCTCAGCCATCAAATTCCAGAACTAACTTTTTAATATTTATATTTATTAAATAAGACTCTCTGTTCTCATTTTTAACATACTTTTTTGTGTGTGATATTTTTACCAACACTTATTTCAGCTCCCTTCAGTGGAGAAAGGTGTCCTTACTGCACCTTTCACAAATGAATAAGCTTCATAACTGAAAACACAAAGTTCTGGGTTTAGCTTTCTTTTTTCAAAAACAAAACAAAGAAAGTCATAAGGTTAAACAACTACAGTTGAAGCTACCTTGTTGAGCTGTAATAAAAAAAAAGTAAAGATTGGTCAGAACACACATCTTTTTATTAAAAAAGAATGCACATAAATTACAGCTGCTGACCATGTAGTCATCCTTTTTATGAGGTGTTTCCCTATACCCATATATGATTTCCACATATAAATTCCCTGTTGGTCTGAAAACTGCTCACATGAAACTGATGTTTTTCTTAATAAATTGTCTACAGAATCTGTATTTCATCTTGGATGTAAAAAGTTCATTAGGGGAAAAAAAGCATCCCAGCGTCCTGGTGGAAAGCAATACCAGACACTAACCAAGCTAAAAAAAGATCTGCCTGCTGACTGCATAGCATAATTTTCTTGCTTTTCTACTTAATTATTTTCTGTAATTTAATAAAATCCATTATAACAGCATACTATAATGGAGCCTGCAGTAACAACCACCTAGTCCAGATCAGAGAAAAGCAATTCTGTTTCATTGAGGGTTTCGGCAGTTAAATTTTGTTTCCTTTTAAATTACCTTGGGAGGGAATGGGCACCTAGCTCTGAAACAGTCTGTCTCCAAGCATAGAAACCCTGAAGTCTTTGGCTCTGGAAGAGACTGTTTGATGGGATGCCCTTGAAGCATGCAGCTTGGAACTGGGAACTGCTCCAGGTCTGCTTACCAGTGTCTTCTCTCCAGGGAAAATCACCGGAACCAGAATCAGACGTTCCACACGGAATGCTCAGTTGTAAATCTGAGAAAGCACTAAAAATATGAAATTGTGAAAAAATTTCCCCAGAGCATATATGAAAATGAAAAACCACATTCATCATTACCTCTGTTATTCCATGGAAAGGAGGCAATGCTAAACTCTACTGGATGGCTACATATTAAGGGTCACCTGCTGCTCTTATATGAAAGTACAGTTGTCTCCTTAAGAAACCAGTGAGTTCAGCAGCAACTGGGTGAAGAATGTGCTCCTAAGAGATTCCTCTTTCTAGAGAAAAATGCTTAATTTGAGAAACTGTTGGATGTGCATCAGAATGTGACATATGGGGGTCATTTTTAGCAACACTTCACTGAACTAGTGTAGCTGAGCATAGTCCCCCAAAAGCACAGTTGTTTTCGTTCCCATAATTTACGTTCATTAGTCTTTTTCAAAACCTTCCCTAATTAAGCTTAATTGCCATGCAGTCACACATTAGTGCAACATTCTGTCCATTTATGGACCACCCATAAAATGTTTTGTAGTATTAATCCTGGAAAGTGTTAGATTGCTTGTTTTGTTTTGTTTTCTAATGTGCATGAGTGCCTATAATGCATAGTGATGGCTTTCTGGAACTGATACTTGACTCTGATTATCATGAAAAGATTCTTTTTTATGTCAGAAAATTACAAAGGTCAGAAGGGTGCTTAGGTTTGGGGAAAAACAAGCATTTGTGATAATTTAGAATCTAATATCTTTGGTGCAGAACTCAGACGTGGGGATTCCCAGCTCTTTGCAATACTTAACTCCTTCTTAAGACAGTTATGGGTCACACCATGTCAACTTGAACACTGTCAGATTTTGTGAGTTAACTAGGTTCTCTGCATAACTTTAGTCTCAGTGTCTTAGATTCACAATAAGCAATGATCTGATGACCTAACAAAGTCCATGAAAACCATCTTTAAAGCTGGACAAAGGTCTAGTCTGGAGGATGCCTCTAAATAGTCTGTAGGACCTGATCCATAACAGAGTATTGGATAAAATAGTAAACCAAAACAAAACCAACACAGAATCTCAGTGGAGCCAACCAAAATATTCTTGTAAGCAGCTGATTATTAATCTCTAAATCTACAGTTTGAGTACAGTAGCTCTCATACCTTTAAGGTCAAGAAGTCCCCTGAATTTCTAGTATGCTCAAGCAAAAGCAGCAAGTATCAGGCACCTCAGAAGAAAGCTGCTCTCAAGATGCTTCCAGATAGAAATGCTCAGTCAAGCTGGATGAGCTGAAGATTCACATAACTACAGGGACAACAAGCAAAAAAGACAAGCAGCAAGTAGTGTTAGATAATAAAGAACTTCTCTAGCAATCAATCAACATCATATTTTATAGTACAGTACAGGACTAGTATAGTATACTATAGTATATGAGGGAATTTCAGCCTCCAATCAGTTTGGTGAGAGTCACACAACGTGACTAAAAATGTCATTTACCATTTGCCCTGGCTACTCTTTCCTATGCTTCCTGGGCACTGTGGGACAATGCAAATATTTTTGCCACTGCTAGAAATGTTTTTCTTGCTCCAGAAATGACAAAGAGGAAGAGAAAGAGAATAACAAAATTTAGGTCCAAATTAAAATATTTCTAAATTATTAATCAGTGATTAAGTTACATGTAGTCCTTTCCAAAGCTTTAAAGCTTCATAGTATGTATATCCTGGAAAGAGAAAAATGAAAGGAGAAATACCAAGAAACTTTTAAATAGCAAGAATAAGTTGCACAGGTAACTTATTAGCTAAATTTGACCAAACTGCACCAAACTGTACAAGAGAGATGCACATTCTTTGAAAAACAGCAGGCCTCTTACATTATGCATGTAAGACAAAAGTAAAATAGAGGACAGGAGATACACACATTATTGCCTGTGAGCCCAGAAGCAAGTTCTGATTACAATTTAATATTTTAATGACAGGTAACATCATTCCTTTCAGTCACACCTTTATGAATTTCAAAACTGAGCAAAAACCCCCTACTTCTAGCTTAACTGATTTGAATGAAAATGCAAACATATATTCTTATTTTGTTTAATAAAAGTTAGAAAATTTCAAATGATACAATGTTTCTTCAAAAATTTCTTTCTTAAAGACCACACACATAAAACCTCATTGTTATCTATATTGATACTATCTTCGTCCCTTATTTACCACCCAGCCCTATCATTCTTTCTGGGTAGGAACAGCACAAGGCAAACACTCATGGGCAAACTGAAGTGACTATCAGGCAAGAAAAACAGAGTGAAGAAAATGAAAAGTGTCTTCTTGCTCTGCCAACTATGCTACAGGATACTGAGGATATCACAGTTGCATTGAGTTAGTTCTAGAATTTTAATTGGTCATTACAGAGAAAATCTGACGTATATTATTAAAGAGAACTCCCTCAGTTCAGAAATGCTGGAATAAATTAACATATTGCAATCCTACTGACACCAACAGCATCATTCCCCAGAGAGAAACTGGTGGTGTCTTTTGTTTTGTCAAGAAGGATTCATTCCTTCAATTTTGAATTCCCTTTCAAATGTTAACATGTCTAGATGGCATAAATGTGGCATATTTGTGGAGACTATCATACAAGGGAGGCAGCCTTGTTTGCTACAGGGCTTCTGCACTTTGGATCCTTAGTGTCTGAGGCACAGCCTAATCCAAGGGGTATAGGCAGTAAGGTTAGGATATGTATGCTGTGGAATATGGCAGCCTGGAAAGGCCTTGTGGATATTTACTCAGAGAAATCATGATGCCACCTCTCTGTGATTGTTTCCGTGCATCTTTTTGCTTGCTTTTAAAAATAAGCAAAAATATCCAATCTCTAAAAATACTGACTACTCAAAAATATACAGTTCCTTAGGGAGATGAGGTTACAACATCATTGTGTCGTACAAATGTTTGCCTGTCATCTATTTGCTTGTTACCACCAGTTTTAACTCCATTTTACAGAAGGGCAGAGGTCTCAACGAGTGTCAAGTTCTCACAAGTCCTGTGCAAAATGGGGACAGTCCATGACCACGTATGCAGCAGCACCACCCTGGCCACGTATACAGTCTTTCCTGCCAGGTGCTGGAGGCACGAAGGACAGGGAGGCCAGGTGGTGGTGGAGAGCTGGAAAGCAGGCGATGAGCCTGAAGAGACAGAAATTCACAGGAAATGAGGCCTCTTTAGTTTGCCTGTGGGTCAACTGGCTAACTGATTTATATAATTTTTTTCCCTTCAGTTCTTGAGTTCTGCTGCAAATTATTTTTCTGCCAATGATGCTTTCCAGGAAAAGACTGCAGCACTTGCTTCAAAACTCCTGACAGTAACAGTTATATGCTCAACAAGGGGGTACAGCAAAGGAGCTTTTTCTTACATTTTGCTTTAACCTTGCTGATGCCTTTTCAGTGAACTATGAGCCAAACTCTTCATTTTACTGATTTAACAAGTGTGTAGATACTGACATCCCCAATCCCATTTTCCCAGGTCAAGATCATGTTTCATTAGAGACCAACTGAGCCTGCAGATGTCTGAGTCTATTTAGTCATAACTGCTGGTCTCACAGATTTAAGTGGGAGAGCATGTGAGGGTTGGGGGCTTGGTACATACCTGTGTATAGTACACACTTATATTTAATTCTGATATGCAGCTACTGTGATGATTACAATCCTGCCCCATAAAAAACAATATAAAGTACAGGGCCTGTTCCCATAGACTCAGGCCAAATGTGGTTAATCAAATGAATTCATATCCTGTGGGCTTCAGTAATCCTGAGAGTAACAGAAATCCAGCGACACCAACAAATCATGACTAAAAATGCAGGAAGCCTCATCAGGGAATGATTGCAGCTTTCCTACATTGTTTTGATTAATATTTAATTCTGGTACAGACAGAAACAAGAATACAGTTGAGGCGGAAAAGAGCATTTGTCCTAATGAAAGTATTTTGCTCACTAACAATATTATCACCCAGTGAATAACAAAAGAACTGGGAACTCCATGGATTTAAAGAAACCCCTCAGCTATCTTTTTCTTGATGAAAAGTATTAATTAAGTTTATGTTGTTGATGTCCAGATCACTGCAATCTAAATACATACAAACTCAAGTACTCTAGTCCAGACAAGGAGAAGCACCTTTCCACCTGGGAGGAAATAACAAATGCTATCACTCACCCAGTGGGTGTGTGGGATGAGAGGGGTATTTTGAATATGCCTGGTGCATTCAGAAACAGCTGCTCACCCTTGAACCCTCCCTGAAGGTGGAAACTTGCTGGAGGACCACAGCCCACCTCTGCGCTGTGCTGCTTATGGCATCTAAAAAAGGGAGAAAGGAAGTAAGTGAATCCATTAACTATTAATGCTTCTCACTACATCTTTACATTTACGCTTTGGCTGCGATACAAATCATTAATTTAGAGTAATGACTCCTCAAGCTCAGTAACTGACACTCTGCATTATCTTTCTAAAACTTTAGTTATAGAAAAACTAAAAGCATTGCAAAACTGACATTTGAGTTAGCTGTGAAAGCAGAGAGAGAATTTTAGGCATTGCTTGCACTCAGGCAACCAGGCAGAGTTACACTCACTTGAAGGCAAACTCTGGCTGATAAGTTTCTGGCACAACTGGAAGTTTCTTTGCTTTCTCTGTATTTCATAAAAGACTGAGAACAATAAATCCTTTCTATCTTCTAGTAAGAAAAAAAAATATGATGTGATGCTGTAGCTTGGGAAAATATGAACTTTGAGGACCTATTTCTGATGCCTTTTCAGGATTGCTTTAATGGTTTGCCTGCTTTCTTCATTGTAATGGTTTGTGTCACTGTCCAGGAAAAATACACTGCAGCAGTGTACTTACTTATGATGAAAATTCCACACGAGTAACACTCAGGAATATTAGAACCACCCTATACGTATATACACGTACCGACGGAATTACAATTTTTTAAAACAAGATAATAAAACCCCCCAGTAACTCTGTCTTGAGCCTAATAAGCATAGCAATGCCATCAGTCTGGAAGTGTATAACTTTGCATATTTAAATGTACCTGTATAAATATTCATCTGAATGACTTTATCTGCCTCAAGAATGTAAAAAATTATCAGAAGTCCTTTGGCCTTTAGGTAGACTTCAACAGTTAAAAAAAGCACCAGAATCCAAAACAACACAACACCAACAATAACAAAAATATTTATTCCTTCTGCTGAAGCCATTACCCAACTTCCCAGCACTAATCCTGAACTATGCTTCTCGCTAGCACTGTGCTCTAAGTATGACAAAGGGCAGACAAGAGCACCAGACAATATAAACTGAAACGCCAGCTTGAGCGTAACCGGAGAACCGAGTTCTGCCAGACCTTGGCGAGCCTGAGCTCTCGCAGCTTTTACCGGCAGGTCATTAGAGAGAGCTCAGCTGTGGTTACTGCTCAGGCGGGCAGAGCCAAGGGCATCACTGGATGGGGGCCAGGACACCCAGCACCAGGCACCCTGGAGCTGCGGTGCCTCCATCAGTCTAGGAGGGGGAAATAATGCACAATAATTGTGCTGTGTGACTTCTAGAGGAAGCCCTGAAACTTGCAGAAACAGCAAGCTCTGTTTTGGGAAGGGGCAGACCCTCTGGAATGATGGAGCACTGTGGGAATGGTTCTGTTGCTTTTATTCAAACTAAGCAGGCCTGTTCTCCCAAGCAAACTCAAACACTTACATGAACTCTGTACAAATAAGGTTATAAAGCTACTAATGTACTTTAACCATAAAGAGATAATGCCAACCATGAAACCTGAGGGGCTTTTTTCTTGTCTCCTGCACATATGAAAGATGGCATTAAAAGAGATTAGTTTAAACCACTTGCAACTTCCTTTATGCAATAAAAGATTTTCTTTGCTTGGAATTTTCCTATTTATGGCGTGTATTTGGACTCAGTATAACATAATACTTCCCTCAGTATCCCTGCTTTTAATGATGGTAGCAGTATTTGAGCCATTCATCAGACATGACTATTGAAACAGCTAGGAGTTAATGGAAGCATGAGCAGTTTGACAAACACAGTCTATTTGACAAGGCTGAGGTCAGGACTAAAAGAACTGCTCTTGGTTAAATAAACAGAAAAGCAACAAAGTAAAAGCAAAATCTTTGCAGCCATTTATCAACTTTAAAAGCCTTTTTGTTATAAGAAACAAAGTGAAGTTACACAAAGAGATGGGAATTAAATGGGGTTGAGAGAATTCAGTTGGCTTCTTTTTTAGGTGAAATTAAAACGCCCAGTTAAGACTGAAGCATTATGTCCATAAAACCGACATGTAGCTACATAATACCTAAACCTACATTTCAGAGCTATCTGCTTCTGACTTACTATTTTAAAGAACCCAGCCCTTTCCAAGATAACTGATTCAGGTGGCACTGAAAGGAAAACAATATGAAAAGAGAAGATTTTTCCTGACATCTGCAAAGCAGAAAAGGACTATGTAGGCACGTTCAGGGCCACAGCTGAGACTCCATCCATCCACTGCCACTTCAACAACAAATTTACCTGATATTAATCCCTGCAGGGGGCCTTCCAGAGAGTCTCTGCAAAATGGCAGAAGTTTTGCATTTAGACAGATATATCTGGCCTGTAGGAAATTCCTGGATGTCAAATGACTCCTGGAAACTAATAATTAGCACACCCACTAATTTCTTCCCTTGGCTTGTTTTATTTTTTTGACTTGGGGAGATTAGTTTTGGTTCATCTCTTTTTTTCCTCTGTCCAAGCCCCTGGTAGAAGCACTGAATCCACTTTTGTGCTCTCTGAGTATAGTGGCTTTCAGAGCACGCAGTATACATGTGAAAATAAAGGATAATTTAACTACCCTTTTCTTTTAAGTGCATGCAAGAATGCAAAATCAAATCCTTACTGCTCTGACTTTAGTCTTGTATCCTATATACAAAGACAGTCTCCAGGCATTATAGTGTTGGCTTCAACGGGAACAAGACTGACCTTCCTGTGATTCGGCTTTCCTGCTGTTCAAATTTGGGAGTGATAATATTCTCATGACTAGATAAGACTGTATAGATTTAGGCACTCCAAAATTTTTGGCTATCAGAGCTGTGTAGAGTACTTTTTAATAATTTGCCTACCATCACCTTATGTAATCAATTATATCACTGTTCAGAAACCTACAGTACCATTAGGGAATTTCCATCAGAAACCAGTAATCTGGCAAAACTCAGTTAGATTTTGCAATCCTAAAGTTTCAGGAAAGGCCTTTATGGCTTTTGGGATGGACTTTTTGTCAGATGAAAAATCCCTTTTCTTTTGAGACTTCCCCATCCTCTGTATTGTTTTCATGCTTTTACAACTATTGGCCATTTAGAGACAAGAAAGAAAAAAGGCATGTATCGAGGCATAAAGACAACAGAACAAGTAAGAATACTTATAAATATATAGATTCATTTTGTATATCTTACTTGTTTCTCTAATAACTTTTTTTTTTCCTTCTGTAAAGCAATTTGTGCAACTAAGTAATATATTTAACAACTCCTATTGCTGCTGGAAAATCATGAAAGACTTATTTTCCTGGAAGTGATTGATTACAGTCTGGACAAATGAAATAATTTTCCCTCTTCTCTTCTCATTACGCTTTGAGCAAAACACCCATTACAGAAGCACTGTGCAGCCATTTGGAGCTAGAAAATGTATTCCATTCAGCCTGTCAAACACAGTTTAACTGCTGTCTCTTTCCCAAGTCTCCTTTTCAAGGCTACACTAATATAACCTAATTTTGACAGAGCATTCTGGAGTCTGGGTAGCTCTGACTCTTGAGCTTTTTTCCACCTGGAATGGGCTTTTCATCTGCTTAATCCCAGGGCTTTCTGGTTAGTTTTGTTTAGTTGTTTTGTAATATACAACCTACAGCCCTCTTATAAAATAATTTATAGCACTCATTTGGACTTTCTACTCGGAAAAAAAACCAACCAACCAAACAAAGCTCAATCCTAGTTTTATTTTTCAATAAAAATGTTTTTACCCAAATACTGGCATGGATGCCTGAGGATTGCACCCTCCTTTCCAATGTCAACAACATGTTTTTGTAACGCACATGGTAGTTACTTTGTGCAATGATTACATTTTATCTTGGGGTCTTTTGTGTTCAAAAACATAAAAATACATTAAAATGTTCAGTGTCACAAACATTTCAGATCATAGAATGGTTTGGGCTGGAAGGGGCCTTAGATCATCTAGTTGCAACCCCCCTGCCATAGGCAGGGACACCTCCCACTAAGCCAGGTTGCTCAAAGCCCAATACAACTTGGATTTGATTGTGTCTAACCTTCAGTAAAGCAAGATCCTAGAAAAGAACACAAGAAGAACGATGCTAATTTTAAGACGTAACTTCACGAGTTCATGCAGAATATATACAATATATAAATTACATTACAAATGTATTTTTTATTCATGTAGTCACATATTAGTGAGGTCTGGATTCAAAGATTCAAGAGATCCTTTACAGTCTCATACCTCTTGTAAATGTTTTATGGATGGAATTATTTCTCAGTGCTATATAAAGAAAATCCCACTTCACAAAGGTGGGTTTGGTACCTACTTGAATATTGGTTGTCTTTTTTTTAAAACTTCTGTGATCAGCAGCGTGCTAAACTGCTTAAGGAAATCAATCCTATTCATGCTTTTACCCTCTTTTCTTAACCAAATTGAGTTAGTGCTGAGATATTTTCACTGCAACAATGGTAAAAGTCCTCTCTTTAGTCTAGTCCTGGGGAGGTGGAGGATTAGCATCAAGATTCTACTTTCACTTTGCAACGTTATTGCAATGAAACAATAACAGCAAAGCCATTATTATTGTTGTTGGTTTAATTATTATTTTAATTAGTTAGATAAATGTTCATGCACTGACAGTCTACCAAAATCCTTACCAGAATTCATCTTCATACTTTCTTTGTAGCCGATCTCCAAGAAAGATCCCTAAATAAAAAGCAGTATGCACAAGGCACACTGCGGAAAAGGGCCAGGAGAAAAAAGCAGTTGAGGGGAGTCCTGCTTTGACTGACTGCAGGGCAGGACTGTCAGGTGCTAATGATCAGGCTTTAATCAGTCCCCAAATCAAGAACCAAGAAAAGACACGTAATACAAAAAAAATGAAGTGTATCTTTCTAGTTCTCAGGAAGTACCATTCCAATTTTTGTTTTACTTTAATAATAGTCAACCAGTACACATAAACCACACTTGTTTGCTATCTATATAATTAAGGTAGTGCATTAACACAAAATACTACTTTTGTGCCACATCAATTTATGCTGACTAATAAATCTCCTTTATAAGCTATGTGTCTGTATGTATCCTTTTTCACTGAGAGAAACAGTAAAGTAAATTTACTGGACTGTTACTGATCTCCTAACAACCACACAAACTGCTACATTAGAAGATTTTACTGCCCATGCTATACAGGGCATAGAGTTGTGTTCAAATTGTTCATCTCTCCTTTCTTGTCTTTATTGCTATCATTTATTATTAGTAAACTACCAGCAACATGCTAGATCTTGCAATATCACTAACAGTGGCAGTCCTGTCCCACATTTATGAAGCCTTCTGAATGTCAATTTTACTAAAACTCCTAAGTCACCCAGAGCAGGTAATGACAAACACACCACTAGAGAAATACTTGTAAACTTGGGGTGTGGAAGCCAAGTGAGAATACAAAAAGACACAATTTAATGGAGAAAAAGAGAAGGGAAATTCTTTTTCTCTGCTCCCCCACCCCCCTTTTTTTTTTTGTGTATTATTTCCTGCAGAACTGACCACAGAGTAGGATTTTACTCAATAGGGACAGAATAATATCCAACCCTTATTATTGTCCCTCACTGACTTTGAGCAGCATGGATGAACTGAGTCTTTACATGGATGTGAATAGATAGAACAATATGCCACATATAAATGAGAGGGTCTGCATACACATGGTTTCTCTGAAATTGCCACCAAGATGAGATTCTTCCAGGGAGGTAAGGATATGTGATTACAGATACAGGCAGAAAGAAAATTGGGCAGTACCTTGAAGACTGCAAGCAAACTAATGGAAGACTTTTCTGATTAAACTGTCTTTCAACTCAGTTTATCTGGTTTCTATGGCAAGTTATACAATGAATTTATCATTTCTCATCAAAACATTATTGGGGGGGAGGTGTCATTATTTGACTCTGAGTGTTGATGATATTTCAGCATTGTCCACTGGAAAATGAAATTATCTAGATTCAAAAGTTGGAATGAAATTCATAGTGCAGAAACTCTGATTTGGCTTGCTTTTTGATAATGACAGTATACAGAGAAAACTTTTTATCAGGATTGCTACAGTCACAAGAAATTATTTGCTTTAACCTCAAAATATTTTGTAGCTGGAAATTTACTTTTCAGCCAGACTTCTGTAATTCTATAACTTAATTATAGCTGCCTTCATAAATAAAAAACATTTATTAAATGAGCTAGATATTTACCTAGACTCAATTTATGTAAAAATTTAAATAGAAAATAGCAATTTGAGACGGTAATCTCTTCTCTCCTATATCCATTCTGTTGAGTTAATTAATGTGGTCATCAGAGGCTACTTGCCCTTTAAGCCAACTCTGAGAAAGATCAGAGCAAAACCAGGCTGTAGTAAAAGACTGCAGGGATACCAGGCACCTGGGTCATGTGTTAGAGCTCCAAAATCTTCCTTAATGTACTGCAGATGTTGTTAAGCTTTGACTCTTTTAGTTATGTTTCATTTACTATTTAGGTGGTCACTGTGTAACAGTGTTGCCAAGACAGCTTTTGAATCAGCTTAAGATGAGAATTAATTATGTTAATTCATACAGAAGTCAAAAGACTGAGAGGGTCAAAATACTAACTGCAGACCTTCTGTCCTGAGATCAGTAGCTAAACTAACAGACAAGGCACAGTTCATCCACTTTAGCAAACAGTTTTTATTTGTTCACTGAAATTGTCACTACTGGTTAACCCACTGAGATCTTTTAGTGGAAGAAAAGAACTGATACAACTGGGGTCTCCAAAGTCAATCGCAAAACAGATGTTCCAGAGAGCCTGAAAAATAGTACCTTAAGTACAGGCTCACAAACGCTTCATTTTTCTTGTCCCCAAGCCTCTCCAGTCTGAGAAGATTGTCTGCTTACTATGGCATTTCTATTTTTATTCATATTTTTTAAATTCAAGTCTCAGCCTTTATAATAGTGTTGTCCTTAGGAGGAGTAGGGGACTGAACATTTTTGTGCTTGAAAGGCAGAAAATACTAAGTCTCAGATTTAAGTGTGACTGGATTTTGCCTGTAATGACAAACAGAGCCAAAAAAAATTCTTAAACTTGAGTAAAATGGATTCTTTTATTTATTTGACATATCAGGGCACTGCTGATGTTCAAGCTAGTATCATTGCTCTTTTGTGCTGCTAAGCAGTCCCCAAAGATTACGGCTACTATTGTCTAAATCATGCTTGTTTGAGAGGAACTAATTCAAACACAGATAACCTGAGCAAACACTGAATGGAACATTAGAAAAAGAAGCTGCTGGAAGTTTATTGCCCTAATCCTGTTAATAAAGTAGGCTACTGGGATAATTCTTCTGAATATTTAATTTTTCTTACTAGGAAGAGGAGTGGTGCAGAGGGGAGGAAGAAAATAACTTGAAGAAAGTGACTCTCTGACCTGGAGGAAAGTCCTAGTGAACACGTATTCCTTCAAAGCATTTGACTATTAGTATTAATGGGAACAGTCTTCAGAAAATGGCACAGATGTAAGACTTGGGGCCTGTTGCACCACAAGCTCTGTCTTCAGCTTTATCCAATTAAAATATTAACTTTTTACCTACAACACAGCTCTGGTTTTGTGCAAGTGGCTGTATAAACTGCAAAGCAGGAAGAAATCAAGTCCTGATATTGTAAATAGAAAGAAAGTACCCTTTAAGTCAACAAAACCCAAAGAATTAATCTTACATATTGTTTGCTTGTTCAATAAGAAATTCAGAATATAATCCGTATTAAAAAGGTAGTTACATAGCTACAGTCCAAATCTGTATGTTATTCATACACGAGAGAGAGATTGTGCATATCATGCACCTAGGCTATTAAAATATTCTGCAAACTATTTGAAGGCTGGCCCTCAATCTTCTCTCATATCTGAAAATTAGACCACTGTTAATTCAATGGCAAAGACTGTATTGGAAGACAAAATATCAGACTTTCTAGCAACATTTATACGCCTTGGCCATGTAAGTTCACCATAGTACTAGTGCTGAAAGAAATATCAGTACAAAAATGTTTTATGTCAAATCTCGAACCACTAATACAAAAGAGTGTAATTTATCAGATCCAAAGGAAAACACTATCTGACAGTGTCCAAAGTACTACCTATTCATTACATATCTAAAGGCTACTGATCAATAGACAGCACTATATTCTTTTATTCAATAGGTTCAGGCTTAACAGATTTTCATGGCTTCTTGAATGCTTTTATGACTAACAAGGCATGATCCACACAGTGCTTTGTCACCGATTTGCACATAATCTAATAAAGTGACAGTAATAAAACACAAGTATCATTAATAGATTACCAACAAACAAAGCAGCAGATAGGAAGCAATGTGGAAAACACAAAGATACTCCTCCAACTACTTTGGTGAGTAAACAGGCTAAACACACAGTATTAGTTAAGAGCTGCACATTCAATTCTTAGTAAATATATACATCAGAACTGTAGAGATTTTCTATAGTAGTTGGCAAACACTTCTATGTTTCTTCAGGGCAGGTTCATAGAGAAAAAGAAAAAGAGAAAAGGAAAAAAGAAAAGAACTGAAAGAAAATAAAACTCAAACTGAGCAAACAAATGCTTGGAATGCAAGAATATAATCCTGTTTGATGATGCTTATATGCTGTTAAAATCATATTTTATGCCTATTTAATTTATCATTTTGTACCCCATAAATACCTACGGTAGTTAAAACCATCAGTGGTGCCACTTCAAAGAGCAGTGCCCCTAGGAACAAGATCTTTGAGGTTTAGTCTAGCCACAGTATGGTTAAGGTTATCACAATGTTTCTTTAAATCTAGAATCTAGTTGGCATAAATCCATGAAAAGCACACATACCTTCAAATGTAAAATTCAGGATTCATTTACTTACCCTTTAGGTGTGTATTTAATGAAAGCTGGGCATTTAACATGGTAACAAGCTTCCACAGACTTCATAGAAATATCCAGCTCCAAGATACATACAGCAGAAACAAGGCAGTTATTTTGACTCCATCATCACTACAAAAAAAGCATATGCTTAACAAGTATTTACTTGAGGTGGAATTCTAGAAACACAAATTTGTAGCTGTCACACAAGTTAGCTGGCTGGGGTTAACACTAGACCTCAGCAGCATTCTCTTCTATAGCGAACAGAAAGCTAAATTATTTAGTTTTGGACAATTTTGAATTAAAAGCCAAAAGATTTTTTCTTTCGCTTCTAGTTCCTAAATTTAACATAGAAATCAAATACCAATTAAAATCTTCAAGTGTTTTTCAACCACTTCTGTGGTGACCCTTGAGCAAATTAATGTTTGTGTCATTGGCTTGAGGCAAAATAAATAATAAAAGCCAGTACTAAAACCATCATTCTTAAGGTAGGGGCTAATACCAGAGTGGATAAGGGCTTTCTCTCTGAAGACTAGAGGAGGACTAGACCTTGGTTTATTGCAGGAAAAGGTACAGGTATTACAGATTGCTATTTACAGGCAAAACTCTTGGACTCTTGAGGTAAACCATCCCCTTTTTATCTATTCTTGAGAAATACATGTCTCCAGTGTTTTTCTTTTAAGGTGGTGAGGAAAACTGGTGAGGCAGGGCCAAGGAGGTGAGAGTGGTAATGAAGCCATTGAGCTGCAGGTAGAAAAGAGCAAGGTGCACTCCCAGCAAACATCACTGGCAGGTCAGAAAGCCCCACTCCTCCCTTGCACACTCACCAGCCTTTCTGTAGCAGCCTGGAACAGCAGCCGACGTCCCCAGCAGCTACCACGTCCAAGTGCTGAGACCTAGGAATTTTAAATGGATATCTGTGGAGCTCTTTTTAGAATATTGAAATGCTGAGACAGCAGTGGGAGAAGGGCTTACCCCTCCCGGCAAAATGCTGTGGGTAAAACGTGGAACGTGGGGCCATGGCAGCAGTTCCTACAGGCATGAACTGCACCTCAATACCTCTGTGTTTAAGGAAAGCAAAACACTTTTGCCAAATTTAACATGCTTCTACATACTATGAATTTTACCAAACGAAATTATTGGACAAAAGTGAACATCTTCTTGACAGAAAAAATAATTTATATGAAAAAGAACAAAGAAATCGAACAATAAAAAAAAAAGACCTTAAGGAAGTTAATGTTAACAAAACAAACCTAAGGCTTAAAGCTATAAAGTGTAACCATCACTCTCTCCTCTTCTTGAGCATGTGACTGTTATTTTTGATCCAGAGGTCACTTCTTACTTTAAAAGTGGCTTTGTCTTTTGGGCAGAGATGGCCTTGGGGGCCACATACTCAGCTCAACTACAGATAGATACATATGAAAATGAATATTTTTAAAACTTCAAAATGTCTAAAAACTTCTGAAGGTATAGTTAGCTTGCCTGCTTACATTTGCCTTGCATATACCTCCTATACAATCATTTGTATCAAAGCGTTGTCCTTCATTAGTTTAATTATTCACTTAAACCACAGAATTATGGCCTTTTTTAATGCTTATTCTCATAACTGTGTAACAGTAAAGAGCACCCACAACTTTAGCGCTTGTCCTCTCAGGACAAACCCCTTCACAAATGCTTTTGTTGCACTTAAGTTTGTTAATGTTCATCTCTCCTTTTTCCTACCATCATACTCTTGTCCCTTTCCCTCTGCCATTGCACTCATCACTCCAAGACAGCCCTTCCCAACATCTTCCAGGCAGACCCAAAATATAAAAAGAAACTAAATTTTTCCTCCTGTGCAAAAGACAATATAGGAGCAAGATCTAATTTAAGCAATACCATCTCCTTTCCCTGCCTCAGTTTGAATATTGCCCTTTGATTTTTCCTCCCAATATGCTTACTCACAATGTTGCCCTGATGCCCATGGCATCATGCAGTGAGCATGAGCTTTGCAGCTGAAGAGGGAAAAGGCTTAGACCCAGAAGATATAGTGCAGCAACACAATGTTGCTCTCTTTGATCTCACACTCATGCCCCACCATCAAGTGTGAGGCTTGGTTTGCTCTAGGGCTGAAGCTTGCCCCACATGGAGGGGCCCACACAAGGTTTGCTATTCTGTTTAACCCCACAATTATGCCAGGGAGGGAGGGAACAGTGGGGGACCTTGGAGAATTGGCAGCGCAGCCAAGCCCCCCTCCCACCCCATGACACTACAGCATTTGGTGGAGTCTGTTCTGGCTCCAATTAAGTCAGTATGGAGGGGGATCTGAGAGGAGGTTAGAGGAAGGTGTGCTGGACCCACACTCCTGTGGCTATGTTGGAAATGAATTCCCACATTTCCCACATACGGGGTGCAGATGGGCCACAACCCCTTTTCCAGACTGCAGCCTGCAAAGAAACTTAGTAGCAGCTGAGGAGGAGAACCCCCAGAGCCTCATGTGCTTTAATGGGTTCTGTGTTTTTTCATATGGGAGCATTCCCTCCTCTTGCTAACCCATGCAAATCCTTCTGTAAAGTCCCATAAACAAAGCCATGGATATAATTTTGAATGAGAAACTTATCACCAGGGAGAACAGTGGTCAGGAAAAATACAGCATACCTTTTTTTCTGAGAATGGTGTTCTGATGTGTTTTCATGGATTAAAACCAGATTTTACTGGTTTGAGCAAGCAGGCAAACTTCTGACCTTTTTTCACATAATAAACATCCCTTCCCCCCTGCCCAGTACTGGTCCCTAACCTGTCCTAAAATAGCCTGTAAGCAAAGCTGGTTTCATTGCCAGGTGTGGATGTTTGTCAGCACTGCATGGACTGGTCTTGATCCAATAAGGGAGTCAAGTGTGTGATTAGCTTTATGTTTTCAGGAACTGGCCCTCAACAGGACCTGAAATCAAACATTTATATGAATGCTTTTTTGGATCAGCCCCGTAGAGCTTAGTACTTCCTGGTTTGAGATGCCAGTATGCATAAAAAAACCATTTATGGCTGAGAACAAGGATCTTTTCAAGCAAAGCATGACTTTTACAGCTTCATATAGAGTTCAAATTTAGGGGAATCTTCATGATTACTTTTAGTTTCGCCAAGTGAAATCAAGTTGAAGAAAACTTCCTACTTCCAAACCTGTGCCCAAATGCAATCTGGGTGCCACTTTTGTTAGTGAAATAAATTTAATGAGGTAAACACACTGATTTCTTTTCAGAGGCTTGTGTTCTCAGTAATCTTTGAGCTTGGAGTTAAATGGGGAATGCAAAAAATGAGGTACCCAGTACCTGAATTCATAGATTCACAGAATGATAGGGGTTTGAAGGGACCTCTGGAGATCATCTAGTTCAACTCTCCTGTCAAAGCAGGTTCACCTAGGGCAGGCCACAAAGGAATGCATCCAGATAGGTTTTGAAAGTCTCCAGAATTGTAGTTGAGAATTCATTTTTAGACAAACTGTCTGCACTGTAGCCAGGGGTTATAATAATATGCATGAGCGGCAAGACTTGTCCACGTACATGCCTGTGGATATGAACAAGTGGGGACAGAAGACAGTGGTTTGATGCTGCACTGTCAGCCTTTCTGTGAGAAAGTCCTTTTTTCTTCTGAATGCATTCAATTATCGGTGACAACCAGTACATGGACAGATTTTGCATGGTTCATACATGGTTGCCAAGTAGATCTCACTTCAGTTTTTAATTCAAATGAGTAGACAAATTCACAAGCATCATCTTTCTACTGTTCTAGATTAATGTAATAGTCTTAACTTTAACTTCTTGGGGTTTTTTTCTAGATGTAAATGTAGTAAAGAGGTTATTGACAGAAATTTTGAGAGAAGACTAAAGGCAGAATCCATTTGTTGTCAAGATTTTCTCAGAAAATAATGCATCACAGTAAATTTGAGATATTTAATCAAGCAGCAGTCCAACACCGTCCCTGATTATGATGATGATGCTGGGAAAATGACATCATTGCCCACATCAATTCTGGTTATTTTCTCTTTCATCATTAAAATGAGAAGCCAAAAAAAAAAAAAAAAAAAAAATTTTTATAGCTTCTCTCAGTGGTCTATAAAATAGGGTAAAACAAAACTGATGATCCAACTTTTTGTTCAGTAGTTTGGAAAAGTGAGGCCAAAGGACAGGAAAGGATGAAATAACAAACTACTCCTTCCCCTCCCCGCCAATCAAACTAATATAGAAAAAAGCAACAGAATCTATTGCCAGGCAGCTACCTCTGACCATAAGACTTTTGTTTTCCTTTTCTAGGTTAGTTTTAAAACCCATTTGGGGTTTGCTATGTATATGGGCCAATGTCTGTGAGGATGCCAGTGAAATATGAAAAGGACTGAGGAACAAGCTATTTGAAGCCGTAACTACTGAGCTTTTTCTGTTTGCTTTGGCTGTTGGACCTGTGGTAGGTGTTTCCCATTTTTAGCCTTCACACCTTTATTATGTTTGGGTTGCACGTTAGAAATATTCCAGATGCTGTGGATGGAGACTTCCTCTTGGCCCAAGGAAGAAAATGTTTCAGTCTCCTATGGATTTCCCCTCTACTGATCAGGAAACTTCACCTACTATTAGAAAGGCTGAGCTTTGTCGTGCTTGTGTTGATGCTTCCATTGGCTGCCATATCCTGGAACCAGCAACCTGTGAGCCCAAGTCTTCTGAGCCTTCTTGAACAACAAAAAAGAATTGGTAATAGCTTTCAAGCTTGGTGGATGATAAAAGCTGACCTTTTAATTTAGACCTGTAAAAACTATTATTCTGGCCACTGCCACTTGGAAGTCAAAGGTAACTGATGCTCAGCAAAATGGGTCCATGATTTGGCCCTTCCTTAGGCTGCAGGTGTGACCTTCATGGTTTTGTGAAGGACTCTTCTCCAACTACATCAGGAAAACCTGCCACCAGCAGACTTCACAGTCTGTCCTAATCATTCCAGGGCAATAATCTAACTGTAACAAACTTTAGCACAAAATGTTCTCACCAGTTCACATTCACGGAAGAGCTCGCAATTTGCATTTTAAAATGTCACTCATTAAAACTACCTACAGAAAATACTTCAAAGCAGTGACCACCACCAATGCTTGACTTCTTACATAAAAATCTGAGCTTAAAAATAGAGGGAAGGGAAGAGAGTCTGTTTTATGGTGGCTGCCTGCATCTGGTAATCTGCTGTCTGGTTCATATTGATGCACCTTGTCCCTGCTGAGTTGGGTCTCGCCCACAAAGCCAGAATATCAAGTATTAGGATTGTTTCTAACTCTCTGCAGTCATACAAAGCAGCATAAGGCCTCACAACCACAGCTGGCCATTTGTTCTATAAAATATACCATAATAAGGGTAAACACAAGTGCTGGAAGTGAAGGTTAGAACTGCAGAATGATTTAGGGACATCAGTGACTACTGCTCTTGATGAGGAGCTCCTCTGTAAGGGCTGCTGCTAGTATCCACGTTTCACTTTCAGACACACATTACATGTTTTAAATATTTTCTCTTGGTCCTCATTATACTTATCCTTGGCTAAAAAAATCTTGAACAATCTTAAAAAAATGGGGGAAAAAGGACATTTCCCCTCTATTTCCATTCTGTAGTCCTAACTGGCATGACTGCACTGTGTTTACTTCCCTCTGATGTAAAGTAGCAACATGTGTTAATTTAATACCATTATCTCTTGTTTCTTTTCCGCATTTTCCCGTTTCCTGTCTTTAGATCTACTTCCATCTCCTGATTTTATTTTCCCTTTCACTTCTGCCTATGATTACTTTTCCATCTTGCTCTCTTTGTTACTACATTTTTGACCCTTCTTCATTATTTTCTCTTTATTGCTGCTTCATTTTATCTGCCCATCAGCTCTTTCACCATGCTCTCTCCTTTCATTTTACTTTTCACTCCCTTTTTTTCCTCACTGACTTTTTAAATGGCCCTCTCTCTTTCCTGTTTTCCCTTTTTGTTTTCACTACCATGTTCCAGAAAATGGTATTTCACTCTCAACTTCTTCCCTTTCTCTGTGGCAGACTAGGTTAATTTTTCTTTATCAGAAACAGAGGAAAGATAGTCAAAAGACAGGAAATATTAAGAACATGGAAGTGACACGTTGATGAAAAATGCTAGGTTACCTTGATATTCACATAGATATTGTCTAACACAGGTTTTTGCAAAAGCAGTAACATACATCTTTATGTTAGCCACAACATTGTTGTCTAACATAACAACAATTCTTGTGCTTATTTTCTACCTTTATTTTCAAACCAGTCAGCAGCTATTTCTTAAAGGATCCTCAAAACACCTTATAATTCAAACAGATATAACAATGGTGTTTTCTCTGGCATGTTTCTTGCCATTTCAATTATAACCGAAGACTAAATTTGGAAGCAGTATTTGTAGAATACAGTTATTTAGACTGGAAGTTTGTTTAGGACAGTGATAACAACTTTGTAGGAATTATGAACTAACCTAGCTATGATTTATAGCTAATTTTCTTTCTAAATAAAACAGTAAATTGTTTCTGTGACTGCTACAAACCCCAGAA
>VYZX01000927.1:3467-21944 GCA_013401335.1 Brachypteracias leptosomus
TATTCATTTAGCATGGCAGGATCAAATTGCTGTTTTGAAATAACCTTTCCTGTATTAGACATGTTAACATGCAGGAAGGAAGAAATATCTCATATGAGTACTCAGATCATCCTCCAAAATGCAGGAATGGCACCAGTTTTGACTTTTGTTATTTTCTCCAGTCTTATGGCCTCTCATGCACTTTTGGTCTGATTAGTAGTGTCAAGTTCAAGATCTCTGGGGAAGTCCACAGGGTGCATGGTCAATCGCTACAATGGCAGAGTTTACGCTAAATACAGCTCTTAAATACAGTATTATTTTAATATTTTTTTTCATTATATTGTTTGAAGTGGAGCCACTCAGTCTGCCTTGTGCAGACTGCCAATTTTTAATCATGAACTGAAATTTGAAATGCTTATTTTATTAGGGAAAAAAATACCAACATTGAAAATATGACTATTCATTTTTAAAAATAATGTTTTAGTTATTCTGCCTCCAAAAATGTAGTCGAATCTTCTGTTTGTAAATTTAGAAATCCATGTAATTTATTTATTTCACTTGTTTCTCTTATAATGTAAGAAGTGAGTTTTTGTAATAAAATCTTTGCTTGTTATACCCACAAACAGGATGGATATATGTGCTATTTAATCCACATTAACCTATTATGTCAAAACACTTAACAGCTGCCTGGTCTTCATTTTTCTTCTTCAGTTTAATGTAAATTCCTCCTGCTAAATTTCTTTGCTATGTAGACATTTTCCATTGCCCATTTTTCTGCCATTGCTCTTCAAAAGGATTCTTTTCACCAGTGCTTATTGATATTCAATGATGGGCAAGCCACCAAAAGTTCAAGTCTCAGAGTGACCTCATTACTTAATTTTGGCTTCACTCTACTTCCGTATTTGAGGTTGAAACAGAAGACAAATGAGTAAAGAACTCAGCTCAGTACACTATGGATGAGTACGACCTTGAAAGCTCTATATTTCGCCTTCATGTCCACCACCCATACTTTTCGTGCAAATAGACTGCTTTACGGACTTTGCTTGTTGTTTGCTTAGTAAGACACTTGACTAGGTCTATCTCATTGTCACATTTTCTGCCACATTTAGGCCTACTGCTGTGACTCTATGAATCACATTTCTTCAGTAAAGCTCTAATGATCCTGGCAATTATATGGTAGGTTATACTACTCACAAGGCATATTCATTTAAACATCTTAAATATTTTAAGGGATCTCACAGAACTTTGCTACTGCCTGAAAACCATCACTTACCTAATAATATAGAGTATATATTTGCATTATAAACACTCTAAGTTTTGGCTTACCGTGAGAATTTTTCAGTCAGGGTTAAGTGCAACCCATTACCTCAGCTTATTGCTATTCTAAACTCAGGATATGTCTAATGGAAGTCACAGAAGTGATATACCCTTAGGTTTTCTTGTGCAGTTTTTTCTCAGTCCTTCAGATTTTGACAAGGAAAACCCAAACGCATGAAAAAGAAAAGGCAGGTACACAGGTAGTATTTTGCAATTGGTGCAGGAGAGAGAGAAAGATTTATTTATAAGAAGAAATATCCACTCTCATGTGAAAGGTATATCTTTATGAAAATGTGCAATATTTTCAGCTGGATTCAACAGTGTTTACCATACCAAAGTACCTGAGCTGGTTCCTAGAGGACTAAGTTTTACACCATACAGAATAACCATACCAGGGCATCATTCTACTCAGGTCATGTGAGGGGAGAAAAAGAGGTATCTCAGAGTGGATTGACAGCAGCAAGAGGCAGAGGAAGCCTCCATCAGGAGGAAAACAATAAGGAAAGCTGTGCATAGATCTGCATCAGTATGTGTGCATGCCAACGTTTCTCTGGGACTTTGCTACACAGAAGGCACCTTGGGACTCACAGTTTAGCACCCTCTTTTGACATAAGTCCTTATGTGCTTCACTTCAAGAAATGAAACAGAGAGAGCTCTTCTCTTTTTAATTTTAATTTTACATAATAGCTTAATAGATATTAACAATGATTTTGTGAATACCCTCAACACCTCGAGGAGATTCTGACTTACAATTCCCACTACACCAGAGATGCCCTTACTATTCTGGTAAGTTATGCTCTTTTTCCTCCAGTTAAAAGTCTGCTGCTATGCACTGAAGAACTTGAGATCTATTGAGTTAGAAAGAATGAGGAGCAGACTGCCCCTGGCTTTCCAAAAGGAAGGGTGTTGGTTCTTTCCCCGGACAGGATAAAACCAGAAATAATACTGATTTCACAGATCAGAAGCCAGATTTTTCACCTGCCAACTCAATACTCTTAAGCAGCAAACTAGGAGATGCAGAGTCATATTCCAATGTGTTTCTTTTCTTTATTCACACTGGCCCAGAACCATAGTTACTGGCTCCACCACAACCATACCTCACTGAGAGCAATGAATTGTTTCCCTCTCTGGATTACCTTACTTGGGAATAAGGTGAGAGGAATTTATCTGGCAAGAGAGCTGAATTCAGATGGCCAGCACACGATAGCAATAGCATTCAGTGTCAAAGGTGTGCGGTTCCTTGTCTTTCAGAACAGAACATCTGTTTCTACTCCAGAAAAACTGTTTTAGAAAATACAAGCTCATATCAACTGATTATCACTGACAAAAAAGCCTCCATGTTCTGAATTGTGGGTAGAGAGCAGAGACATGGGTCTCTGCTTGATATGTCTTACTGGCTAAGTCTAAACAAGCCTTCATTCTGGGTGGTGGCTTTCTGATTCTTTGAAGTGTCTGATTTCCTCCTATCAGCTATGCAAGGTATCAAGGTATGTAGCATGATCTTCTCATGTCTATTATCATATTCTTGACAACTGAAGGATATAAGGTATTTAAGTAGACATGGAAATTCAACAGAAATGAAGAAGATCATTTAGAAGTCAAATCACAATTCCCTTTTGAGTGCTAAGTTAAACATAAACCTACTGAACACAGAGGTTTTGATTTATTTAAAAAAAAAAAAAAAAGAAAAGAGAATGTGTATCCTTACTTGCATGATTGATCCAATTGCTTGTTATTGAATAAGTTTCTTTTTTTTCCATGAATCATGAATGCTCAGCATTCCTGAACTGTGCTGTAGGTAGCTCAGGTTCATGTAATAAAGTGAGCTACTAATACCCATTCACAGTATGGCTTGCTCTATTTCTGCTGCTTCCTAATCTAGGAACCTGAGAATCCATCCTTAACTACAAGAGCAGTTCCTTATTCCCCAGTCTGATCAGGTTCAAATACAAAATCATGTCCCTGAAGGGAAATTGAGGTAATTCTTGCTGCTTCTTCACTTGGAGCCGTACACTAACAAAATTTCCTGTCAGGAAGAGGCTGGTATTCAAAGGTCGTCATGCTCTTGCCTTCTTCCTTGTGCTTCTATTACTATTTTGTTAAAGTAAGTAAGACTGAGTAAGTGTCGAACTCTATGCTAAGGTATGCTTTCTCCCTTTCTCAAGCTTATAAAGAGCAATACTTCAACCATTTTGTAGCGGCCAGTCATTGTAACGATGTAAATAGTCACTTTGTATGTGGAATGAGAAACAATGGACCTACAATTTTAGCTCCTATAATGTGGGCAAATTCCAAAATTCAACTGTAATGATCTCAAGTATAAAGTGTAGAGATATCATGACAAACTTGTTTCTAGTTAGTCGTGATAATGCTCTCTCACAAATAACCCAGATAGTTCATTGTTGTTTGTGAATTGTTAAAGAGGCTCCTAATTGATGTTTGCATGATTTAAGTTTCTTATTGATGGAATTTTCCCAATTTCAGTCTTCTGAAATAGGTTGGGTCATTTTCACAGATATTCCAGGTGCAAAGATTGTGACATACCTGCAATCCACCAGAGGGAAATTGTGCCTAGGCTGCAGAAGTCCCTAGACACAAGTACGCCACTCTAATCACAGAGTAGGAAAATTAATCCAAAACTAAAGTACCAGACAAGGAGTAAAAGAGCAAAGCTGGAGCCCATGCCAGACTGGAAAGGCAATACAGTAAACTTTGCAACTTAAACCTATAAGGGGAGGCCTTAGGTGCAAATTGAAAAGCAAGCATCAACCTAGAGAGGACAACAGACTAAACATGTTCTTCTAGCTGAAGTTCCTCTCAACTAGACTAAACCCCACAATGCTTGTATTATAGACCTATCATCTTCCATATTTTTAATGCTTCAGATAGCTGTTCCAGCTGGGAAGGCAATGCGAAATTTTAGCTTAGTCCAAGTTCTGAAAAGTTTTTAATCTCCTTTAAATTCTATTCCTTGGAACTTAAACTGTATTTAAATGTTATAGAACAAATAAATTGAGTCATATCTAAAATTCTCAAGTGACTTGTGGTCTCAATAAAGACACTTCACAAAATCCTTAATGGACAAATGTTTATTTTGTGACAGGGCAGTTATCTTTATTATTGAAGGAGTCCTTCAATAAGTTTACCAGTTGAGATGGCCAAATTCAAACACAACTCATGGCCAAACTTGAGCACACAAAGGAAGCATACAGAGTGTGGAAACAGGGTTTGATAACCTGTGAGGAATACAGAAACATTGTCCAAGCATCAAGGGATGACATTAGGAAAGCTAAAGCCCAGATGAAATTGAACCCTGTCAAAGATGAAATGAAAAGCTTCTATATGTACATATGTGACAAAAGTAAGAATAGGGAAAATGGAAGCACATTGATGAATCAGACAGGGGATCTGATTACACAGGACATAGCTGAGGTACTGAAAACCTTCTTTGCCTCAATCTTTACTATCAAAACCAGAGTTCAGGAATCCCAGGTCCAAGAGACCAGAAGGACACTCTCAAGCAAGGAGGATGTACCCTTGGTGGAAGAGGATCAGGTCAAGGAATACTTAAGCAAACTGAACACATACAAGTTCATGGGCCCCAATGGAATGCACACACAATGGCTGAGGGAGCTGACAGGTGTTGTTTGAAGGCCATTCTCAATACCATTTGATCAATCATAGCTATTTGGAGAAGTGCTTGAAGACTGGAGGAAAGCAAATATTACTCGGGTATTCAAGAATGGCAAGGATGATCCAGGGAACTACACGCTGGTCAACCTCACCTTGATCCCTGGGATGGTGATGGAGAAGCTAAATTCTGTAAACCATTTCCAGGCACATTAAAGATGAAAAAACCATCAGGAGTAGTTAGCATGGATTCATCAAGGAGAAGTCATGCTTGACCAACTTCATGAACTACTACGATAAAATGACTGGTCTGGTAGCTGAAGGGAGAGGAGTGGGTATTGTCTTCCTAGACTTCAGTAGTAGGCCCAGAGGGTCTTGATGCAGATGATACAAAACCAGGAGGAGTGGACTGATATGCTAGACCAGAGGGATCTCAGCAGGCTGGAGAAGCAGGTTGACAGGATCTCCATGAAGTTCTGCAAGGAGAAATGCAAAGTCCTACACCTGGAGAAGAACAACCCCATCCACCAGTATATGCTGGGGGCCACCCAGCTGGAAAGCAGCTTTGCAGAAAAGGACCTGTTGGTCCTAGTGGACACTAAGCTGAACATAGCCAGAAATGTGCCCCTGAGGTAAAGGAGGCTAAAGATATCTTGGGCTGCATTAGGCAAAATATGGCCACCAAATCAAGGGAGGGGATCCATCCCCTCTACTCAGCACTCTGAGGCCACACCTGGAGTATTGTGTCCAGTTTTGGGGTCCTCAGCATAAGAGAGACATGGGCATACTAGAAAGAAGGCCTCAAATATGTTTAAGGAACTGGAGCATGCCTCATATGGGGAAATGCTGAGAGAGCTGGGATTATTCAGCCTTGAGAAGAGAAGGCTCAGGCAGGGATCTCATCAAAATATATAAATATCTGAGTGGAAGATGCAAAGAGGACAGAGTCAGGCCTTCTTCAGTGGTGCACAGTTACAGGTCAAGAGGCAATGGGCACAAACAAACACAGGAGGTTCCCTCTGAACAGCAGGAAACACTCTTTTTCAATGTGAGAGGTGACTGAGCAGTGACACAAGTTGCCTGGAAAGGTTGTGGAGTCTCCATTCTTGGAGATACTCAAAAAAGCTGTCTGGACCTGATCCCAAGCAAACAATTCTAGGTCGCCCTGCTTGAGCAGGTGGTATGGGCAAGATGATCTTCAGAGGTCACTTCCAACCTCAATCATCTGTGATTTTGTGGTTCTGTGAAATACCGAAAGATGTTAAAAATTAATGAATACACAATGATTGTTAGATGCTGGAAGAGTGGGGAATATTTTTATTTATTCAATTCATTGTGTCTCTCTCTTGTAAGAGACTGCAGTTTTCTCGGGCATTTTAATTACTCAGAATGACTGTAGTAATCCCAAAAAACATAGTATGGTGCCAGTAGTTTCTGGCAAATTGCCAATATTCAAAATATAAACTATTTCAATTCAAATTGGAATTCTTGAATTCAGTTTCTTCAGAAAATCAACCTGTGCCTACATTGTTGAAATACTGCTATGTTCAGCCTTTCAAGGAACTATGAAGGCACTTAGAAATCAGCTTAGCTGTAATAACATCCTATTGCATGTGCAGAGCTGGTCTTACCTTACGGTTATTTGCCCATCAGTTCACCTGAATTGGAGTTAGCACTTCTAATATTAGCATTCACAAACATGGATAATCTAGTAAACATCATCACAGGACCATCACCCTCCTGGAGCCAGAACAATAAAAATACAACCAGAACCCTCAGGTAAAGGTAGGTGAAATTTCTCAACACACACATATGGACTTATCATAATGAAGAAAGGAAAATCCAGGAATACCAGCAGAATACTTTCTCACATTTCATTGATGCTACTGATTGTATCTTTTGAAAGGAAGAACGCTCCTATATTCCAGATTTAAACTGAAATATTTTGGTTGGAAGGGATTGTTTGTGCATTTCTTGACTATATTTGAGCTAAAAAAGAAGTTCTCGTTCGAGTTATTTAGAAACTGCACGAGTTTCTGAAAAAAAAAATATTTGATAAGGGAACATTTCCATTGCCAAAGAAGCATAATTTATGTGGGACTAGGACAACTCCTACAGCTTTCTAGAAACCCCTTGTGTAATAGTAGTCTCTCTTCTTCAGATGAAAAGACCAAGGAACCAAGACTCAGAGCCCAGCTGATGTACACACTTGATTCATACTAAAATAATAGTTAGGCTTTAAGCTGAGTAAGGCATCAGAATTACAAGGGAAACTATTTTCACAGTCCACCCATTATGGGGGAATGACAATGCACATAAAGATGTCCACACATTACCATGGGCATCACTGAAATATATATATTCGGGTTTCTTTGGACATTTTTTTATGACTGTACCTATTGAATTACTACCATGACACCACAAAGCCAGTAGGCTCTGTGAACCAGGGCTGTTCATGGGACCCATCAAGGCAGAGCCTGGCAGCATGGTGCTGTTCTGCCACCCCAGCAGGGCAGTGGGGTGCCAACAGCGCAGACCAAGCCCTGGACATCAAGAATCTCACTGGGAATGAGCAGAAGCCAGCCAGGATGTGGGCTCACTTGTGGACATGTCTTGGCAGGGCCTGTAGCTGTGCAGTTCACATCCTGAGCCATGAGTCAGGTGAGGGTAGACCCTAGGGGAGGAGGTCAGGGACAGTCAGGGCTAGTTCTGCATAAAACCAATGACGTTAAATATCATGGCTAGTAAGTGACCTCACCAGAAATGCCCCAGATACACTCACACTTCTACAGTGCTAAAAAACCCAGGTCAGGATCCATAAAAGCACACTCAGTGCCTATCAAAGGCTCCTGCAATAGCTTTACTATTTCTAGACTTCCAAGCAACATTTGCAGTGCTGCAGTCACTTCGGCAACAAAATAAGTTTGAGAGAGTAGGTCCTTCATGCTGGTGGGATGTGCTGCAAAATCAGCACGTCACGCTTGTCACAGCCCTGCCGTGACAGAGATCTCTTCCTCTGGTGCTGCCTCTGCAGACACAGTAAATCATTTTCCCCAGCTACTGCTTGAGAGAATGAAGCCAAGGAAAAACTTTAAGTTGTTATGGGGATGACAATTCCTGGCAAAGATGAGTTATAGTACAGTAAAAAGAGCCAAGGAGCTGGTTTATGCACCGTTCTGAACAGTGATGGATATTCTGCATTAAGTTGCATTTAGGAGCTGAAAGGAATGAAAGCATTAGGCATTTTCTCCTCTTACTCTTTCGTCATTTGAAAGTCTCAAACTCACGTATAACATGTATGAGGTATGCACAGCACCTGTGTTGTACTGTATAAAAAAAATCTTACTTTGTATGCGTATTTCTTCTGTTGGAATTAGTTGAATATTTCTTTTTTTCTACATTAGCATTTTCTATTTTCGGACTGATTTCAAGCTCCAGAAAAAATCATGCAAGTAGCAAAGGAGGGCTTGCACATCTTATTAATGCATTACATTTGCAATAGTAGAGGGGCTCTGGACACACAAAACAACATACCTATCTTTACCAGCCAGTTAAGAGTGGGATAAAGTCCCTTTTTGATAGATCTGGTTACGTTTCACCATCTTAAGCCTGTAGCCTACTTTATCCATGCTAATCATGACAAATTGTACTCACGTAGACCTAGAAGTCCCTTTCCCAGTTCCTGCTGTAGAGCTGTTTGTCATTGGTTTGACAGCATAGCCTTAATTAAAGTCAGACAGTAAGAATGGCACCCAAACAGACTTAGGTATGAATGTATAAGAGGAGAGAAAACGCAAAAATCTACAAACTTACTTCTCCCACTTGGCAGGTAGGAAGCTAAAGTGCAATGATTCAGTGGTTCTCTTTTCAACCATATTTTCTAGCAACCACCTCCTCTCTGGAGCACATTCCAAATCAAGTATTTTAACAACCAGCATAACTCTACTCCTCTATAGCAGAGCATGTTCCCTTATTTTGATTTACTGTAGAATTATAAAATGCAGTTGAATCTTGGTTACTTGAAATTCAGCAATGCAAAATCATTCCTTATTTGAAACAGATTTCTGTTGCCTAAGTACAGCAGTGAAGAACTAAATCCTTGTTTGCCTAAAGTTATGAAAATACCTAAGGTTGCTGATAATTCTAAGTCTAACATAAAAAACACCTAGTAAAATTTAGAATAGCAATAGTAAAAATACCTAGCAAAATTTTTCCCTAGTCCTGTGAAGCAAAGTCATGGGACTTAGTTACAGCTAACTTCACACTTTGTCACCCACCCACCCACTCTTTGATATGACAAGTGAAAACTAATGGCTTATATTTAAAAACTTCTTTCTGACTGGTTATTTTTTGGTGCCACCCACCTTACTTTGCACTCAACATCAAGAAGAAGAGTGAATTGACTTTAAAATTTACCCATCAAGGAATGAAAAATGTGGGGAGAAGTCTTCTAGTGACTTCAACTTCTTAAAGTAATTTACCTGTCCTTGGACAAACTGACTGTAAACCCTCACTTGGAGATTACATTACACAGATAAATTACCTTGCATCACATGCACCCAGGGTTTTTGTCTGGTATATGTTTGTGTATTGGTTTTTCTTTTTTAATAAAATCAATCACTTCTATCTGATTTCAGAAAATTGTAGCAGCCCACCTGTGCTGTGAAACAGCTGTACAGTCACAGAGAGGAAGAAAAATGATCAGACAATGTTTTAAGCTACATGCTGGCTCACTTAATTACTGCTGATATAAAGAAAAGCATGTTAGTTTAGTCACAAAAATCACAGCTTTCTCAAGAAAGGTACTCTGTGCTCTTTCATGAGGCTTAAAGAAAAAAAATACAAGTAAAAAATAAGGCCGCAATAACAATTATTCCTACTAACACTTGTCAAAATCTGAGATGCAAACATGGATTTCAGTTTTGCACATGAGGCTATTTCCAGTTTTAAAGATTGTTTTCTTTTGGGACTGTTTTGAATTTTCCTTCTCATCTTCTGTGTTGTATCAGTTTGTATACTGCTTACACAGAATTTGTTTAACATAACTTATTTAACATTAGTAGCTAAATTTGCTGAAGCCTTAGGTTGCAAACTGTGAACTTTCACCTAGATATGTTGCATTTTTACCTAGTCAAGTAAAAGAAGGCCCAGAGCTGGTTCCAGTCAGAAGATAAGGAAGCTCCATTCATTAACAGATGCTGCAACCTTAGATATTAGAAAGGAAACAGCCTACCTGAAGACAATGAAGGGACTCAATGAAGAATGGGAAGACACTACATCCTAATATTACTACTGGTCCAAACTGTTGCATGAGGGGTGAGGAATTTGAATTGTAAGCGTATAATTGCCCAGGGACTTCTTTGTTTGAGGCCCCTCTTTGGAGGCACCCAGCCCTAGCTGTAGTGGTATTCATATAAAGAACTTTATAGAATTATCTCTTTTCTGCTTTGACCTAGTCAAACCCTGTTATGGTGGCTAGAATGTATAATTTCCATAACATCTGTAAGTAAGAGCATTAGTTGTTGGTTTTCTTTACCACGTTGTCTTAATTTTAAAATTCATTAAGCTCATTTTTAGCTTTCAATTTACTTTAATTGAACCCTTCCTAAATATACAACTGTGAAGTCACTGAAAGAGGATTAAAGAGAAAGGCAGTTGGTGGGTTTGTGGGGGGTTTATTTGTTTGGTTTTTTAATTTCACTTTCTTGATATTCTGATGTAACTGTCCTCCCTTGGGTAGTTACCTCACAAAAATCAGAAAAAGAATTTTCCTTTTTCTTTCCCCTTAAGCTCTCAAGAAATTGAATCACAAGCCCCAAATAGTTAATAACTTTTTGATATCTCTTTCAATCATTTTAAACAACCCTCACTTGCCACTGACGGTTTTCCCACTGCTGTCAAAGAAGACAGACCTGAATAACAATTTTTTTTTTACACTTTATCCAAAGATAAGTTTTACTTTCTATTTCTTCTTAGTTTGTGTTGAGCACACTTTCACCAAGGGTAGAGAATCCTTACAGATGATTATTTAATTCCCTAATCTCTAGCAAAATATCTTTGCATGTATTTATATTTATATCATCAGCAAGATTATTTTGTGAATATGGAAGGACCAGTATGACAAGAACACATGGAAAAGAGCAGTTTTTGTGACAGAAAGTGCCTGAAACTTGCTCACTTAATAGTGAACCATTAGCAACAATAACAGCAGTACCGCTCTCAACTAATATTTTAATATTTAGGTATCTTCATTAAATTAGTCATCTAGACTAACAAGATAAATAAACTAGTCAATGGGCAGAAGCAGGCATTCCTAGAATTTGACTCATTTATTTTGGTTTCAAATGTATTTATTTTGGTTTGATGAAACATGCTTTGGAAGTATTTATAAGAGAGAAAGGCAGACTTTCACACAAGTCCAGACAAGAGGACCCCTTGTTTTCAGAGGATTAAGTGTAGATGACATGGACTTTAGGTTGCTGATTTGTGCAACTCCTTGAAGGTTTTCTCATGCATCCAGAGCCATTACAGGGCCAAATATTGTATGTAGAGGCAGATGAACAGGGTGGTTTTTTCCTTTCTCTGTAGCCAGCAACATTTTAAACTGTGTTCACCTGCTGAATTTTCTCTCACAACAGTGGCCTAGGACAGAGTTAATATATTCTCCCTCTTGTTGACTTGTGTTTGAAATTTTTATTATGACATAGGGTGAGAGGAAACTGAGAAAGAATCAAAGTAGAAATAAAACAGCTATAGATGAAAAAAAAAGATGACAATCTGAACATAAAAACACATGTGAGCTCTTTAGAAATGAGTTGGTGACTCTTACCAAGGCCTGGAGTGAACAAGCAGTAGCAATGGACTTGTGAAGTAAGTAGAAAACATTGAGCTTAGTCATTTCACATGTGGTAAGTCAGAAGAATTTAGCGACAGTCAGAATGTGGGAACGCCTGGCTCGATTTCTGGCTTGAATAAACCTAGTACAATTGCTGGGGATTGCAGGATTGCACCCATAATCACAGGTTTCGCCATCAGGATTACAGTTCAGAAACTGCTTCTCCAAATTAGTCTTACATTTATGTGGTCATGTTTGTTTTGGCACTGCAATATGCATACCGTGTATTACATATTGCTGCCTTTAAGTCTTTTTAACAGATTCATTATTCGTGGTTTTTCTGAAACATTATTCTAATTAAGTCCAATTCTTTGATGAACTGCACACTTCTTTATTACAAGCCTATCTAGCACTGTGATTTATCCATGCTATAATTGCGTTGAGCAGTAAAAGACAATCAAATTCTCATTTTGAAGTATTTGATTTATTCCTTTTATTCCTCTAGGCCTTTCAGTCAGCCAATATAACATTTGTTGTCTATTTTTGTAGCTCCTGCATTTTGTATCGATGGTCTGAAATGTGTAAAATTGTTGCATTTTGGAGTTCTTACTAAATTAAATCATATTTTCTTTTGTTTTATTGTAACTGGCAATAAGAAGAGTATTGGCAGTTCTACTAACAGCTAATGACGAAAAAGGAAAACAAGCTAAAAACATGTATTTAGCTCATGACTGCAAATTCATCTAAGCCTAATCTCTAGTTAAAAAATGGTGATACAGATGCTGTTGGAAAAATAAACTATGTCATCCAAACCTGCTAACATGTTCTTATTTTGGTTTTCCCCAACCATTATTTTATAACATATGGGTTTACGGATTATTTTTTAATGGCTAATCTGCATATAACAGCTCATTCCCAAGTAGAATAGTTCTTATTTGTTCTGTTTTATCATATTTTCGTCTTCTCTCCTCCCTTCTCCTGAGATCCTTCTCCTTCCCTGCCTTTGCTCATCACTTCGGAATCTTGTTCTGCTCAATGTTATGCCATTTCATTTAGCTGAATAGACTCTCAGTGAAACCAGGTGAGAAGCAGAAATAGCTCACGGAAGCAGTAGATTAAATTCAATAAGAGAAAGCAAAAGTACGTGATAGCAGCAAAAGTGGAACCTGACCATTTTAGTCAAAGTTTGACCAGTTTTGCTCCAGCTATAGTGTGAAACCATGTCCAGTCTTCCGTCACCTCCTACTTCCTGGTTTCATAGTGTGTATTTCTCAGGATCTTCTGCATCAATAATCAAATATTTAGAAAACTGATATACATATGGCCAAAGCATCATTTGGCCAGGGGAGATCTGGTAAAGGATGTCAGTTTTCAGTCAATGTCAACTAATGTATTCAAAATAATTTATGCAAGTATTTACACTCAGAGATTTCTAGCCAAGAATATCAATAATGCTGGAATCAGGAACTTAGGAAACTTAGTTAAAAGTCTCTTCTTTTGTACCACTCAAGGCAAGTTACTTAACCACAGTTATCTTCCTTTTTAAAGATGTCAGAATATTGTAAGGTTGTCCTATTAGGGAAGGAGAATAGATTAAAAATATCAGAAAGACTTACTGAAAAAAAAACCCCAAAAAACCCTACTTTGTTAATAACACCTACACTACTCATAGTTTATGCCTCAACAACCCAGGTCTTGTGGGTAAAGTTTTGAAGAGTGTTCATACATTCATGAACTATGACTTAAGCACTATAAAAAATATAAATCCTAAGAACTGACTGAAAGAGTCTTTAAGCTGTTACTGCTATTTTGAATAATGCTAGAAAGACTGGAATAATTTCAGAAACTGGAAGAAATTCAATGTTGCACCAGTATTTAAAAGAGAGAAACAAGATGACCTGCCTAAAGATAATCTGTCAGCCTGATCTTGACCCTAAACAAAATAGTAGAACAGGTGATGAAAGATTACATTGATAAATAATAAAATATTATTAGTGCCACTCAAACTAGTCATCTGGAAAATGGATCCTGTCAAGCTAACATGATTTTTATTCTGCTGGGATTACAAGTTGAGGTGACAGAGGTAGCAATATTAGTGTATATAACCAAAACTCAGTCAAACCTTTGTTTGTGTATCTGTGGACATTTTGATTAAAAACGCAGGATGCTACAAATTTGACACAGTGAACAGTATATATATTATCTATTAGTTAAGTGACAGGTGTCAGAGAAATCATCATCAAGCAGGTGTGCTTTCAGTGTGATCTCATAGGTAATGCATTGGTAAAATATTTTAGTGAAGTTTTACCAATAACCTAGAAGATAACACATAACAATGTTTGCAGTTATCAAGAAGAGTTAGAGCTTGGCAGATAATAAAGAAATGTTACTGACAAAGCACAATCTTGTTTGCTTGTCAAGCTGGAAGCTTGCTAACAGTATGTGTTTTGATTTGAACAAGCAAAAAAAAAATCGAGGAGAGGGATTTTAGAATAAAGGACATAAATGATACTAACATGGAAAACAGTAATTCTGGGAAATCCATGGTGATGGTTCTGCTCTGCTCTGAGCTTCACATGAGATTCTGTGTTTAGAAAGACTGTCAAGACCCTTGAATTTAGTAACAAGAGGACACTGAGCAAGTGTACAGGGTCAGTAACATTTATGCATTTGTCCCAAAGTAAACATTACTGGAATATCCAAGTAAATTCCTATGCCTGCAGTTCAAGAAAGATTGATATTTGGAAAGAGTTCAGAGAAGATTTTTGAGAATAATTAGATCATAAGAAAACATGACTCATAGTAAAAAACATCCAGGCAGCCTGACGACTTTATTGAAGATAAAATGAAGATATGAAGTGATCTTAGTCTACATATACCTGAGAGGGGAAGGTTATTCTAAAGGTCATGGTCTAGCTATAGTAATATCTAATTCAGGCTAGCCCAATGTCCTGTGTCATAGGTCAAGGTAGTTAACCACACTGGTTCTTTTTGCCCATGTAATCTATGACTTATGCACAGCTTCCTATTTCAAACCAAGCAAGAGTACAAGTTGGATTTGAATAATTCAAAGTAACGTTATATATGGCTGTGTTGTTGGGATAGATTTCTGTAAGAGATTGCATCTTACAAGATTTGTCTTGACTGAGATAGGACCTACCAAGCAGGAATGAAAACTGAAAGATTTGTTAGGCTATAGGAATAATGAGGCTTAGTTATGGATGACTTCCCTCAAATATAGTGCAAAGGAATAACTTTTTTTTTTTTTTTAGGAAACAAAAAAATTTCTATGAAAGAGATACAAAGTTCTTTTCTGGTATTTAATCAAACTGACCATTTTTTTTTCAGTTAAGGTTCAATAATTCTTTAAGATAATTAGAAATGAGAAAATTAGTTCAGTCAGAATATGAAATGAACCACTTCTGTCCCAGATTCCAACCAAACACGGATGACTATGTGAAGAATAAGGTCAGGGAAAACACTCCTTTAGTTCAAAGAGAACAATTCATATTCTTAGTTCTGGTCTGAAAAAATAGAGTAAAAATAACAGTCACAGCTGGTACCTGAACTACAAGTGCAGCTGTGTGCAGATATACAGAGGTAGCTTCAGAGAGATATGCAGCATCACTTTTGCAAAAACAGACAAATGGCTACTCATATTACTAAATAAGCTGCAATTGCTACACTGAGAATACATAGCGATGTTCAAAATGCTGCAGTGCCAAAGAGGGAACAATAGAAGGAAGGACAATATCACCATCAACTCTTGTTCAGTTACAGGACATTGTTTAACAGCTTATCTGTCTTAGCATGCTTTGCTTTATGGTTAGAAAAGATAGACTCAGTTCTTTCAACTGCCTGACCTGTATGGATGGAAAACCAGCCAGAGATGTCTGGAGATGGAAGTGCCACATCCATGCAGAGCTGATTATGAGTCTGGGCTCTCATTTAGGTAAGGAGAGGCAAAAGGAAGAAGCAGCTGATAAGCATTCAAACTTTTGAATGCTTTATCCAAGCCTCTCTGGTCTGGAAGCAAGACTGGAAATAACTCAAACAGGATTTCTTGAAAGATTTCCAGAAGTACTTGGTTTTGGCTGGGTCAATAGTACAGCAAGAATAGCCTTTCTGGGATATTTTGGTATTGCTGTTTCCTGCCTCAGACACAAACAGAACATTTGGTCTTTTTCCCTTTTCTTCTCTTCTCTTATTTTTCTTCTGGCTTTTCTGTGGCCTTTTCCTCTCTCCCTCTCTGTGCCCCCTCCCCCCCCCCCTTTTAACATGTCCAGTTTGGGCTGTTGTTTAGCTAGAGTTTAGGACAAAAGCTTGGATCAATCTCATTGTTTAGATTGAAATAGTCAACAATTAACCTACCTGCTTCCTAAAGAAGACTGCTACACATCAAAGCCCAGGAGTCTACAGAGAAATAGAACATCTGGTACAGAAAGGAAATTGGAGCTGATGAATATTATAATTCAGAAAAATAAATTTTTCTTTCTCATTATAACTGCTGCATATACTGAGACGAATATGTACGAATATGTATACATATGTGTATATACGCAGACAGATTCTATCCTCAGCTACGCATACCCTGTTCCCATTGAGGCACGGAAGCCACACACATGCATCTGAGGGCAAAATGCAGACCCAACAGCTGGGAGTTTTAATGTAACTACATTAATTACAGAGCTCAATGACCACTACATACAATTGAAACTCTGACCACACTGAGCAGAAGAACAGCCTTTCCAGCTCCTGGACAGCAGACAGTTGTGTCTGAGAGAAGAGAAACAACACAATTTTGAAAATTCTCACCTATTCATTCTTCCCTTGCACACTAGCATTGGTATCCATCCTTCTTTGGCCAAGGACTGATTGTTATGCACATGGCCACACACAAAGATTGCTTGGCAGCCAAAGACCTCCTAAACCAAGTGCTGTGATCTGCTTTGCCGGCAGTACTTAGTGCTATGGATGCAACTGGGATAGTGGTGTTGCTGACTTGGCAAGACTTTCTTTAGTTGCTTCTGTTAACATTTCAAGGTTTGGCTACCACAAGGTCTTCCCAGCTGCTTTTTGTCACTGGCTTGGTTCAAAGGCCCAACTGAATTGAATGAGTATAGACTGGTGTTACTTTGTGCTGGTATGTACACACACACACACATAGCTGCACTTATTGAGCTAAAAGTGGTCTGTCCATACATATCCTTATCGACAGGTAAGCAAATTAAAGTCAATTTCCCTCTCATGATAACAAAAAAAATCAAATATTTTAAAATGATAAAAATTATGTGATACTGTTAATTATTGGGCAAAAAGAGATATAATGAAAAATCTGTGACATAAAATGAATACATAATAAGTGTTCTGTATTTCTGCATGTTGTATAAAGCCTTAGGAAATGCTCCCCTGAAAAAAGGCAATGTGATTTCTTGACATAGAAAAGAATCTGACATCATACGTTGGATTCTAGCCCCACCTTTGATGTCTTTGACAAAAACCATGCATCTTGTCCTGAAAGTCTACTGGAATTACAGCAGGTTGCATTTTGCCTTCTATGACTCATTAACTACTTGTTTACCTCTTCTTTTGTTTTAACATGCAGCAAAAAAGGTTCCTTCTTTGGTTAAATCCCCTCCTTCAAAATAAAGAAAATGCAAATTACCCTTCCCCAGAGAATTTGCATCACTGCATAGCAGCTGAAGAGTTACTTTCTAACAGTACATCATTAATTGTGTTTTATTTGCCCAATGCTGAATACACCTTTGGAATGTGGAAGACAAGGTGAAAGTGCCTTTAGAATACAAATAATTAGCTTGGCTGATTTCTTTACAGAGATGATTCAGAGTCATAAAGACTGACTATTTTTTACCACCTGGATATCCTACCCTACAAGGCCAGAACGGAGTAACACCAATAGCATGCAGAGGAATGAGATAACAAGGGGAAGCATTGCCTCCACAAAAGCATACCACATCAGAAGACATCTGCAACTAGTAACAGTTTTGGGGAGTAGTTAATTCAATTGTGCATTAGTTGAGTTTGATGATATTTTTTTCTACATGAAATTGTTATATATATTTCTATTCTAAATGTTGGTGCTCCTGAGTCAGAGATATGTAACATTTTTGAAGTATTGAGCCTAAAAAATATTCAGTGAATGCACAGACTCCACTACAGGAGATTCTGTGGCCCTAGGTTGAAAATCTACTCTATTTTGTAAATTAAAAATAAATCATAGTCTCATAAAGTACTATGAAATTTAAAAAAAAAAAAAAAACCCGACAAAAAGAAAAGCCCAACCAACCAAAAAACCCCCAAAACCACAGCAAGGAGCAATGCTCAGTGCAATTAAAGTAACAAAGGAAATAACAAAAGAATGGATGATGACTATGAAATACTTGCAGCTGGATATTCCCATTTGCTTAAAGTAGACCTTGCATTCCAGATGCTCGTTTAGCACTCTCCCTTGGACTTTGCTCTTTCATTGATGAGATTGACTCATTCACTTCTGTTCTCTATACTGTTAATGAAAAGTATCATCCCTTGAATCTGTCTTTGTGCAGTCAAGATTCTCTATTTTCTTTTGCCCTCTTAGTATAACACTCAGCCAGTGATAAGCACACCTAGATTCTTCATCTCTCGACACCTCCTTCACTGTTCTTTAGACAAGGTATTTGCATTTGTTGATTTGAAAAGAGAATTAAAAGTGTCCT
>VYZX01000929.1:200-12384 GCA_013401335.1 Brachypteracias leptosomus
ATGCTCTTGATACCATGTTGTCCCAAGTTCAAGGGGGGTTCATACTTCTTCTGTTTGAGCGTGGCATAGGATGAGGACAAAAGCTTGAAGAGTACAGTCTCTGTCCAGGTGAAGAATGCAAAAAATTTTTTTTATTTATAAACAAAAAAATGAACCTCTTCTTCTGAGTAACACAGCTTGTGTTCCAACTGTGATTCTGCAGAAAATTGTTCTACTTAAGATCTTTTTGCTGGAGTCAGGCTTTAAATCTAATTTTCTCTCTTTTTATTGTTACAAAAAAGTTGTATCTGCCTATTCTACACTCAAGAGAATCTTCTGTGTAAGGATTTAACCAGGGATGATGATTACAAACTCTAGTTTAAAGATGACAGATATCTTTTCCCCCCTACAAACACAATCTACTGTTTTTTAAATGAAGTCTTTTTGAAAACTGAATGTCTCCTTAATGCTTAAACGTCTTTTTTGTTTACATACCACACTAAATAAAAGAAAGAAGTAGGATATCAGTAAAGGAGATGGTAAAAGGAGGGAGACGTAAGAACTAGATTATCACATGTCTAGTCTCTATTCAACCAATAGAAACTGACGTGAACTCATCATTTTGGAGGTTTGTTCATTTGAGTTAGGTGCCTTCATATGCAGTTTTGTGCTGAGGAAGTGGGGCTAAAGAGGTTCCTGTAGAGAAAAAGGTAGTTCCTAGAGTTGTAATGCTCTTCTAGCAGACTGTTTAGGGGTAGCAGCCAAACAAGCCAAATAATAAATAGATTACAGGAGAGAGATGAACAAATGAAAAAATCAAAAGAAGCCCCTCAGGAATTTTACAGTACAGCATAATTGTGCATCTCATTAAAATGCTCTTCCCTTTATTATCTTTGCATCTAGTGCAGTAGGGATTTTGTTTGATGTTGTGATGATTTATGAGTGCTTGTGAAATGACAGAGAAAGCAGAATTTTGTTGAAAGGAGAGATGAATTATTGCCGTTAAAAGACCAAGGGATTCATAACAGTAGCTTTGCTTTGCAATACTTTTCTAGTTCACAGAGCACTAGTTTGTATAGTCTTTCAGTGGGATACAAATCTTTGATAATCTCTGTGCTGAACATATATTTGCCTGGGTAAATATTTTGCTTAGCTTGCATATATATATTTTTTGGTTTGGTTGGATCTTTTACTTGGTGTGGTGGTTTCAGTCATCCCAAAAATTAGTGGCTCACTAGCGGTTTCACCATATTACGTGGTGAAGATAAGATTACATTACGTCTGTACAGAATCCACAGGGCTTGTGTACAGAAAGCTCTGGTGCTAGCGGAGCTATGTCAGCTTAGATCAGGGGAAACCTTTCCATCTGGAACCCTGTAGCCTTACAGGAATTTTTGGTCACTATTTTCTATTCACTATTGATTTTGTTATGTATCCCTCTGTTTATAATCTGCTTGCTTAGGTTTTTTTATGGGTACTTTAATAAATCCTTTTGATTTTGGACCTTGTACTGTTTTACAAATAATTCACAATTTCCTTTCCATCATGCAGTTATTGATCATTTTTACCTCTAAGGTACATCAGTCTCCATGGGTTTCATCAGAAACTGCAGGAAGTCATAAAGCTTAAATATAGCCTGCTCTTGGTTGTAAGGTATGAACCTGAGTGTTAGGAAGCAACTGGACTCTCTGGATCTAATTTGTTCATAATGGCAAACCTGTTCCTCTGTTCTTACTATTCAGAAAATGCAGGCTTCTAAAGTCTGAATCCCTATGCTAAAGATGTACTTTGATCTTTTCCAAAACTGAGTGTGTATCAAACCACGTAGCGGAAGCCCTTCAATTATTCCTTGATGATATTCCCCATGTGAACCTGGCATGAGTATATTTAACACTTCTTATTTCTAATTACCAATATTCTGCAACATGTTAAAAACAGTCCAGGGGCTTTGGCCCTGCGTGCCCTGTAGTATATTAAGCCTTGTTTAGGCTTACTGCAACACTGTAATCAGAGCTCTTGTAGCCTGAGGGAATTTTCTCATATTTCTTAACTTAATTAAACATTTTTCATTAAGTTTAATTCTATATTAAGATGGAGAATTCCTCCTGATTCTATAATAATAAAGTTTTACAAACCAAAGTATAGTTTTCATGGATTTTCTTCAGGGACATCATCTTCTTTGATAGAGCAAATAACAAAGATTTTAAAATTCTGAAGTTTTGTGAAGTCTGTTTCTATTTATCTCTACCCAACTTGCTGGAAGCAAATGAGACAGGTCTCCATGATGCACTCCTTACTATTAGAAACAAGGACTGTGGCTACACTGCCTGCTCTTACCCAGTAGCTGTAAGCTTGCATTGGTGCAGTGCCCATCTAAAAATCCTGACAAGTAATCACTTTTCAGGAATTTTCCATTCTCTGTTTTGATGCCACATTAATCAGACTGTAGTGAGTTTATGTCACAACTTTGCACACTGACAGCACTGGACAATCTGGCTGTTGGGAAGTTTAGGTACAGTGAAATATAAATAGTTCTACAGGTAGCTATGCTTATCTTAATTAAAAGGCTGAAGTATCATATGAAAACTCTGCTGGTGTCTTGAGAGAGTACTGTTGAAGCTATTTCACCAATGATGGAGATATTTCCATTTTCTTATTCAGTGGGATTACACTTTTTTTCCATTTTGATGTGTGGGTGCCTGAAATTGCAGATTGCTCATTGATCTGTACTGTTCTTCAAAGCTTTGCATCTCTTGGGGCTTTTCTGTGTGTGTTACAAACAGTTTGCTATTTAAAGAAAGAAAAAGATGTGACATCAGAACTGTATCTCGCACATGCTAAACACAAGCATTCTGAAGGAATTTCATGAAGGCTGTTTCTTTAGTCTCCCAGCTGGCTTAAGATAGCACAATATGAAACTCTAGAAAGAGCAGAGTCCTATCAACATCATATCTGTTCAGATCACTTGCTTTTTAGCTTCCATACTGAAATTCATAAATATGAAAGGGAAGAGGGCTCACAGTTCTGTCTGATATGCAGCACATTTTATGGTGTAACATTTTACTGTAACTATTTTAGTCAAATATATTATTCTGGCATGACCTGGATATAAGCACAGTAATTTTACTTTTTATATAAACAGTTTTCACATAAAAAAGGTTTGTTTTACAGTATTTCTACGCACAGAAAAATCTGCTATAAAATGTAAGCTCCCGGCTGTTTAGATTTCAGTACATTTTACTATAAATTGCCTTTGTAAAGCAAGAAGTCTTGGAGTCATCTCACCTTGCTTTCTCTCTCTGGCTTAGCTGCTCACAGCAGGAAGGCAAGTATTCAGAGGCCACTTGAAAGCGAGTTGTCCCTGTGGAGATGTTTCTTCTCCATGGTCTGTTGGGCATATGAGGCCTGGACTCCTGATTCTAGACATTACGTTTCAGTGTAAGACTGAGCCTGGACCTGATTGCCTCTGCAGCATCATTCAGGGGTGGAAATTTTGTAGATAAGAAAAACCAAACCAAGTCCTTTGCTTTGAAAAGTTATCTTAGCTCATTGAGTGATTTTCATAGGCCGCATCAAGGAGCAGGTTCGCTTTCCAAAGTGCATTTGTACTTTGAAAGTTACTTGTTTGGGGCCATAATTTAATATATGTATGCAAATATATATTCTCCTTCTACAACATGATCACCCACTTAGTGGATGGGGGAAAGGCTGTGGATGTGGACTTTACTAAAGCCTTTGACATTGTTTCCCNGAACCTCATCAAACACTACAGGCTTGGGAAAGAGTGGCTCGAGAGCTGTTCAGCAGAGAGGGACCTGGTAATGCTGGTGGGCAGTCGACTGAACATAAGCCAGCAGTGTGCCCAGGTGGCCAAGAAGGCCAATGGCATCCTGGTTTGTATTAGGAATAGTGCAGCCAGCAAAACCAGGGAGATGATTTTACCTCTGTACTGGGTGCTAGTGAGGCCACATCTGGAGTACTGTGTTCAGTTTTGGGCCCTTCACCACAAGAGGGTCATTGAGACACTAGCACGTGTCCAAAGAAGGACAACAAAGCTGGTGAAGGGTCTAGAGCACATGTCTAATGAGGAGCAGCTGTGAGGGAACTGGGATTGTTTAGCCTGGAGAAAAGGAGGTTCAGGAGAGACCTTATTGCTCTTTACAACTACCTGAAAGGAGGCTGTAGAGATGTGTGGGTCATTTTGTCCAACCAAGTACCAAATAATAGGATGAGAGAAAATGGACACATGTTGGGTCAAGGGAAGTTTAGATTGGATATTAGGAAGAATTTATTTACTAAAAGGATTATTGGAACGTGTTGGCCAGGACAGTGGTGGAGTCTCCATCCCTGGAGGTATTTAAAAGGCCTATAGACATAGTGCTTAGGGATATGGTTTAATCAAGGGCTTGTCAATGTTAGGTTAAAGATTGGACTTGATGATTTTAGAGGTCTTTTCCAATCTAGGCAATTCTGTAATTCTGATATCTTTCAGGATCAGTAGATCAGAGTCTCTTTGGGTATATGCTGCTCTGAGCAGTGTTCTTATCTCTTGTGAATTTATTCCGGTTCTTGTGGTACATTTTTTCCTGTCATCTTGTCTTTCTTAATCAAGTCAGTGAAGTCTGCACCCCTCAAAGAGATGCTTGGAAATCAACTTACATTGAGCACAGGAGAACACTCCTTTCTTTTCTCATCTAAAATCTTACAGCCTATGCTGGGTTTGTCTAGGATAGGGTTAATTTTTACCAGAAGCTGGGAGGAGCCATAGCTGGGATAGACAACTGAACCAGCTAATGGGATATTCAATACCATATAGATGTCATACCCACTATAAAAGGGCAGGGGGGTGGGCTGGGCAGGGTGTGGGTCTTTGACACAGCCTGTTGATGCAGAGTTGGTGTGGTTTATATCACTCACTTTCTATATTATTTCATTACTATTATTGTTATTACTGTTGTTTCTTCTCGTTTTGTGTTTTTTATTAAATTCTCCTTATGTCAACCCATGGGGTTTGCCTTTTTCTTGCTATCCTTCCCATCTCACCATGTGGAAGTGGTAGTGTGGTGCTCAGCTCCCGTCTGGGTCTAAACCATGACACAACCTAACTTGTAATTTTGTAATCGTTATAGTTGGCAGCATAGGGACAGATAGAAAAATGCAAAGGATTCATGTGATTCCAGGAAAGAATAGATAGTTCATTCTCAGGGAGCTGTGCCAATAGTTGTTGGAGAATACTAATGAAAAGTCAATTTTTCATAAGAAAATGAGCTTGTGTGTCTGAATGCAGAAGGTGAACCAGTCCATTGAATAAGAAGATCCTGATTTTATATGATCTTTTTTCAGGGCAAATCCTCCTTTAAGGTTCTGCATATGTCTTAGTTCCTGTGCTTTGGAAGGATAAACGCTGAGTCATATCTGTCGGTGTTTGGATTTCTAGTTTAAAAACAACTGATAATGAGAAATGCAACGTTTTCCTCTTGATTAGCACAAGAGCTGTGCTGAGTTACACATTATAGCTTTTTTGATTGAAATTAAAGACTATTTTAAAAAAATGTTAAATAGTGTCAAACTCCTCATAACTATTATTAGTTTTTGAAAACTAATCTTATGTTAGTTTCATATTTTGCTTAAAAATGAGAAAATTTCCACTGAAATAAAATATAATCCTTGCAAAATAGCTGAGGGTTAGCATTTTCTTGATATAATCCAGAAAGTCAGCAATGAACATATAAATTCTCTCTTTTTGTAATGAAGCTTGCTCAAGAATGTTGAGGCTACTACCATTTTTACTTAAAAAAAGAAAGACATTGGTGATCCATTTGCTATTTGAATATATCTTTTGTTTTGGTACATTAAAAGTAGCTTTACAATTCCAGATTTTTTCAAATATGCCATGAACATAGTCATACTTCTTTGAACTAGGGATCATCATACATTCTTAAGCATCAGGAAAATACCCCAATGGTGGCATCCTATTCCACTCATTAGGCACCAGGACAGGTTAGTTATTTTGTACTCATTCATACTGTATTCAGGTGACTTCCTGGCACCGGTCCAAAATTTCTTCATCAGTATTCAGCACAGCTCCTGAAGCATGAGAGAAAAGAGATACTCAACTGGGTAGGGAATATATACAACAGAATCTAGAGAATACCTTCAATCTTACAGAGACACGGGTGTTCTCATTCCACTAGTTGACCTCTTCCGCATCTCCCTTCATTCTACCTGGATGTAAACAGCATCAGGAAAAGCAGCACTGGAAAAACGACATTATGCCAGAACTGTATGTAACATCTAGTAACTACATACTTTTCCTTGTGACCATGGCATATCTCCACCGTCCATGTTAGGAATCAACTTGAGGTGTGATTCAGGCTTTCTGAAAATGTGGACAGTCTTTGTGTCCTGTCTAACTGTGGAATCTCCAGAGGCCAGCGAGCTTAGAGATACATGAAGTGTATTGTGCCATACCCCTTCACAGTGTCATGAAGCAGATGAAAACCATACAGTAGTAAACATTGTATAGAAAGGCTGGCCAGTGCATCATAGGACAAGCCCAGTAGAAGGGCAGCACATGTAGAAGGAAGAGCCAGGACAGCTGAGGATGGATTGAACAGGACTGAGAGCAGAATTCATGGGGCAGCATTAAGAGGTTTCTAGCAGAGACACTGGATGGGCATGATGGTGCATTGTGGAGCAGGTTTGGACTTGGAAAGACTCTGTGCTTCTCAGCAGCTGTATCAGGCTGCAGTAAACTTTGTGACTTTCTTGGCAAGTCAGTCCCAATGGCAGGGTAGGGGGCCTGTAATAAATGCTGAAGAGGTAGGAACCAGTGTAAGAGGCTAACAGCATTATCTCCTGCAAGGAAACTTCAAGGGATTACTTCCTAAGAAACAAAGGCAGGCAAGTTTCATACTGTTGCTCCTAGCTGTGTTTTCTTCTAAACAGCCACAGACCTTAGGGCAGGGAGCTAGCAGGAGTTAAGGTGTTCGGCAAGGATGTGCTGTGTGCCAATCGGAGCAGAAATGTCCCTTTGGCATGCTTGGCTCAGCAGCGAGGCTGAAAACATTGAAATGACATTTAAAGATGAGATCTACAACTAATCATGTTGCCAGCGTTTCTTCCCCGACTAAGAAAATCTTTTTTATTATTGCTAAATTTCCAAAGGGTGATAGCAGCCATTATTTCCCCATCTGTATAAGCAGAGAGCATGGAAGAGTCAGATCTGTGTCTGAAAGAGCATACAGTTAGTACCTACCCAAAAAAATATTGCTGGCTCTCAGAGTGCTTGAAAATTGAAAAGGTGCTTTGCTAAATCTTTCAGATAGAGGAGTTGAACTTTAGTCTGCTGAGGCCTCAGTTTTTCACAAGCAGCATCCTGCTCTCTGCTGGTTTTTTTGTTATTTTGGAGCTGTTTTGTTAGCTGCAATTTCAAACCCATGACACAGAACTTTTCTGACTGGGGAGCCTTGGAAGCTGTTTGAAAATTGGTATCGCAAACCTATAGGACCAGTAATTGAAGTGGTTTCATGAAAGACGTAAAATCAAAATAGGAACCCAGTTTGCCTAGAATTTTCAAGTGGGGCAAAAAAAAGGCACTCCTATTTTTGTCTGTGATCACTGCCTTGAAGATAAATGATTTTTCTCTTTGCTGCAGGCCAGTGTACATAGCCTTATACACTATACAATTTTTTGTTTTGTTTTGTAATTGATTTTTTATTAGAAATTTTCAGAACAATTTCAAACCCAAATATTTTCCCTTTGCCCTTTTATTTCTTACTTGCTCTCTGGCTGATTTGGCTGTCAGTATGGAGCACTGACAAATAAATCATTGTCAGGGCTCAGTTTCCCAGTGCACAAGAGTCATGAGTCCCAAACTAACCCTGCGGTCACGCAAAGGTCTTTACTTCATAGCTTTATCAAAGCTTGCTGACTTTGCAGCATTCCACAGTAAAGGCAAACACATGACATGAAAGACAGTATCTTCTGTACCCCAAAAAAGATTAGAAACAAAGGTGCCATACAAATACAATATTTAATACAGTCAATGTGACTTCTTTTGCAAGGCACATGGCCTGGTGGGTAAAGCACTGCAAAATGAGCTGAATGACCATCATGTTAGGATGTTCTGTGAGACCTTGAGCAAGACCTCATTACATAGTTGCTACATACAACTGTGGAGTGAGGAGCAAGCTCTTAACATTGGGCTTTCCTACCTATTTGATTTCATTCACACAGTGCAAATAGTGCTAATGAGCCATACTGGGAAAGCTTCTCTTTCTGTCAGTCTCAGGGAAAATTTCTGTGGCTCAATGCTTGGATCTTTCAATGGAAGGATATTTTATGTATTGCATCTCATAACTCCACTGACAGCCTTTGAGGGTTTTACTAGAACCTCAGAAGATATCAGTTTATTGCTAAATATTTTGCCTTTGCTCCTTCTCACAAACTTAAATTTTAGACCTCACACCCTGGAGATGAAAGCTCAAAAATACCCACATGTTTGGTGAAAGTAGACAAAAAACAGCAAGGCCTAAACTTCAACTTTAACTGATGATATCGTGCAAAAACAAATGTGTATTTGGGAATCTTGTGTGATGCTGTTTCAACTTAAGCATGCTAGTGCTGATTTTATGGGATCTATGGGTTCCTGTGTGCTGTAATCATTCAACGTTTTTAACTTCCTGCTGTACTGCAGACATTTGTAGTGAGCAGAAGGCATCAGACGTAGGATAATGAACTTTTGAACTGCTGGTAAAGCAAAATGTGCTAAACTGTAGAGTGAAATGTGATGCCACAAACAGCCTTAAAAATTTCCCTTCATTTAGTTTCTCAAGGGTAAGAAACAGATGAGAGAGAACCTCTTTTTTTTCAGGTTACTTTCCTCACCAAGGAAAACAGTAAATTCACCTTTCAAGATAAATTAGAAATCAGTCCTAGCCACTTGCTCAAGGAAGGCCAAAAACATGAGTATTAGAAGTGTAGAAAAGTATACTAATATGACTATAAGTTCGCAGAAAAGTAATCAAAATAAAGAGGGGACAGAGAGATGGCAATGAAGTGAAANTGTATGATGACTGGTTGTGTCTCTATTGCGCAGTTCCTTTCAGTGCCCTTTTCCTTAACATCCATGCTTGGGAATCTATGAATATCTTGGTTTCCTTGATGCCTGTTACCCAGGTCTCTCTTTGAGGACAGTCAAGATACATTCCTCAGAAGTAGAACACACATGCCAGCTGTGAAAATTGCTAGAACTGAGAAAAGAATTGGGGTGGTAGCATGACTGGAATATGGCAACACTCAAATCAAACTTGGTGAAACAAAAATGCCACANTATCAAAGCTTGCTGACTTTGCAGCATTCCACAGTAAAGGCAAACACATGACATGAAAGACAGTATCTTCTGTACCCCAAAAAAGATTAGAAACAAAGGTGCCATACAAATACAATATTTAATACAGTCAATGTGACTTCTTTTGCAAGGCACATGGCCTGGTGGGTAAAGCACTGCAAAATGAGCTGAATGACCATCATGTTAGGATGTTCTGTGAGACCTTGAGCAAGACCTCATTACATAGTTGCTACATACAACTGTGGAGTGAGGAGCAAGCTCTTAACATTGGGCTTTCCTACCTATTTGATTTCATTCACACAGTGCAAATAGTGCTAATGAGCCATACTGGGAAAGCTTCTCTTTCTGTCAGTCTCAGGGAAAATTTCTGTGGCTCAATGCTTGGATCTTTCAATGGAAGGATATTTTATGTATTGCATCTCATAACTCCACTGACAGCCTTTGAGGGTTTTACTAGAACCTCAGAAGATATCAGTTTATTGCTAAATATTTTGCCTTTGCTCCTTCTCACAAACTTAAATTTTAGACCTCACACCCTGGAGATGAAAGCTCAAAAATACCCACATGTTTGGTGAAAGTAGACAAAAAACAGCAAGGCCTAAACTTCAACTTTAACTGATGATATCGTGCAAAAACAAATGTGTATTTGGGAATCTTGTGTGATGCTGTTTCAACTTAAGCATGCTAGTGCTGATTTTATGGGATCTATGGGTTCCTGTGTGCTGTAATCATTCAACGTTTTTAACTTCCTGCTGTACTGCAGACATTTGTAGTGAGCAGAAGGCATCAGACGTAGGATAATGAACTTTTGAACTGCTGGTAAAGCAAAATGTGCTAAACTGTAGAGTGAAATGTGATGCCACAAACAGCCTTAAAAATTTCCCTTCATTTAGTTTCTCAAGGGTAAGAAACAGATGAGAGAGAACCTCTTTTTTTTCAGGTTACTTTCCTCACCAAGGAAAACAGTAAATTCACCTTTCAAGATAAATTAGAAATCAGTCCTAGCCACTTGCTCAAGGAAGGCCAAAAACATGAGTATTAGAAGTGTAGAAAAGTATACTAATATGACTATAAGTTCGCAGAAAAGTAATCAAAATAAAGAGGGGACAGAGAGATGGCAATGAAGTGAAAAGACAAGCAACCTTCAATGAGTCCCTCTGACAGATACCATGCTTACATTGTTAAAAATGGGGAAACCAATCTTTGTCCACATGATATCAGTAAATAAGAGTTTTAATAATAAATCATCCATGTGATGACTATTTTCTTTCCCTTTGGAAGGAGAACAGCTCTAAAAAGGAAATAAATATTGTTGTAAGTAAGGTGTTTTACTAGTGGAAAGCAAATAGAAACAAGTCTGGTTTTATTATTTTCTTTAGTTTTGTGTAGTGTTGGATTTTTGTGTGTGGCTTTTATGGTTTTGGTTTTTGTTTTGTTTTTTTTATAGAGATTGGGAGACTTGTTTCATGATGGAGTAGTCTGTATTTGGCACTCATCGTGAGACATTAGTTACTGTGACATTAACAGATCAAGTAGCAGCATGAGTTGGAGTAAAAAAATCTCCTAATCCAAGTCACTGATTGGGTTTAAATCAGTGGGGTCACAACTGATGTAAAACTGAATGTGATTACTAAAAAGGGAGTCAGTGGTGTGCAACATGATGATGTTTCTTTGTCTTCTATGACTGAACTCAGTACTCTAGAAGATGGATGGATGATGACTGGTTGTGTCTCTATTGCGCAGTACCTTTCAGTGCCCTTTTCCTTAACATCCATGCTTGGGAATCTATGAATATCTTGGTTTCCTTGATGCCTGTTACCCAGGTCTCTCTTTGAGGACAGTCAAGATACATTCCTCAGAAGTAGAACACACATGCCAGCTGTGAAAATTGCTAGAACTGAGAAAAGAATTGGGGTGGTAGCATGACTGGAATATGGCAACACTCAAATCAAACTTGGTGAAACAAAAATGCCACAAATTCAAAACAGAAGGATGAGACTTAGGAGCACAAATCCCCTTTTGTTGGTAGTGCTGCTTCTGTCCTACATTTTGGAAGTTTTGCCTAGAGTTACGTAATTACGTGCTTGAAAAGAGGTTTTAGGGGTCTGACCTTAGATCTCCAAATTGACATTTTATGCTTATGAGCACTTAAGAAAGGAAGTATGCCTTGGGATGCATTTCTTTTTAGGATGATTATCTGTGCCTGCTTGCCACCTTACTTCTGATTCTCCTGCCGCTCCAATACTGAGCATGAGTCCCTTCCTTCCCTGTAGGGGAAAGACAGATGAGCAGACATGTAAATCAACCTTCTGTAACTCTTGCACAGGATTTCATAGTCTGTCACAAAGGAGCAATCATCTGTCACATTAATATGGTTCTTACTACAGTATTTATACAGTATTTATACTGTAATAAGTTTGACACTCCCTGTCTTTCATCATTTTCATTAGCATGAAAAGTAAGGTTTTAACAACTATGGTAATAGGTAATAATGTAGTATTAGAACATAAATCCAGTGACGATACAGATACCCATGAAATGACAGGGAGATGTTATAATTTCCTTCCAGCACTTATTCTGGGGACAGATTTGTGTAGGTGTCTTAATTTTTAGTAAGTATTTACTATAATTATCAGAACAAACAGGAATGCTTGACAAAGAGGAAAAAGAAATCTTTGGATTGTAATTAAAGATGAGAGCTAGCAGTTACAGTTACAAATTCCCAGATTTCAGGTCAGGTGCTCAGCACACTTTCCCTTCCTAATTCCTACCGATGTGTGTCTAAATGTTAGTTACAGGAGGATTCATTGCCAGAATCTGTAACTTTGGTAAAGGAAGGGCACTTTAAAACCA
>VYZX01000929.1:28561-61959 GCA_013401335.1 Brachypteracias leptosomus
ATGGATCATCAACTGCTTTGGGGGGGATCTTGCAGCAACTCTTAATGGGAAGGAGAGACCTCTAGTTTTGAAACAGCATTGGTTGCTAGCAGATCATATTCTCAATGTAGACTTCGGAAAATTGCTTTTTCTTAGCATGTGCTCATCTGGGGTTATCAAAGCTGGATTAAAAAGTGGGCAGGTGCCTTATCTCACTATCAAGACATCTTCCTTGGAACTTACTTTTCACCTTGGTTTTCTCAATTTCATTAGAGAGCTTGTCCTCATTATTTCCTGCTGAGAACTCAAAAATATTTCCCCCCATCACTCATGTTCATAATCTCTGGTTTCTTAGTCTTTCCCTGCTGTTTTGTTAATGTGGACTTTGTCTGTAAAATGGTGTATCTCTTTGATCACAATTCAGCTAGTAGGAGATTTCCTGTTAAAATACTGTGTTTTGAGAAAGTCCATTGCAGGAAGTTTAGGGGTTCTTATAAAAACCCAAACATATAAGCAAAAAAAACCCCCAAAAAAACAACAACAAAACCAAAAGCTGTAAATTACTTTTTTTACCTTTTTTTTTTCCTAGAAAACCGAAAACTTTTTCTTCTATTTAGATATTTAGAGTTGTGGAGAATTATAGGTTGTATTTGGTCTTTTCTATTTCTGAATAAATGACCAAAGAGTTTTTTACAGATAATGCTTTCTCCCTATCTGTAGCTAATAGCTTGCACAGATTTGTGGGCAGTTGAATGCCTTCTCCCAGGTGTTAGAAGGTGGGATATAAACCCTTATTAACATATCCTAACTCTGTCTCTTCCTCGATGTGTCACTTAGAAGCACATGAGAGATTCTAGCCAATAGTTTGTCCTGCAAACCCACTGTTGCCTCTCTATCTAGGTTTTTGTTATTGTCTGTCTAAGACCTGTTTTAATAAGTTTTTATTCTTTCTCTAAGGGTATAAGTGTTTATTTTTCCCCAAGCACTCACCTCATGATGTTGTTCAACATATTTCTAACAATGGTGTTTTAGTGGCTTCCCCACCCCCCGCCAAAATTTTTAATGAAAAGCTATCAGGCTATGGAGGTGTTTTTCTCCCAAGCCTTTTGATTTTCCAGTTTACAAAAACTGCAAACTCTTTCACTTTTTGTATAGTCCAGAAGGAGGAAAATTCCTAATTTGAGGAAAGCAAAACCATCCCCTTTCCCTAAAACCCACCAACCCTGCCATAAGTAGAAAAAATGTACATGCTTAACACGCTTAATAAAATTTAAGAAAAAACCTAGACATTTTCTGAACAATTTCTGCATCATTTCAACTGAGTCAGATTTTGATCTTCTATCTCTTCACTCCCTTCTCTCGCTGTAAAGATGCATCCATTATGTTTAATCCCTGACATTCTGAGTGCCCCTAATATTCACATTGAATGTTGTCTGTAAAATGCTATTAGCAAGATGTTTATTCTACTTTCAAGTTGCTCCAAATGTATGAATAAGAATATTTGCAATTTTGCTTCTTAAAAGCAAGCTTCTTATAAACTGAAAACAGCAGAGGGTAGAAATTGTTATCCACGTATTACAGATAAAGCTACAGGACTGAAGGCCAGTTGCAGCTAATATACTGTTAATATATCCCTCCAGAAAGTAGCCTACTGAAGCTCTGTTGCCATAATGGCACACTAGCAACACTACTAGTATCTCCCAGTGCTTCAGAGGGTGCCACAGAGAACTCAGCAAAGCAGATGCCATGTTAGCATGTATTCTGTCAGAGTAGTGCATTTCTCGGCCTCTAAGAGGTTGGACCAGATCTATAAAAGTATTTAGTTTTTCAAAAGCAGGCTGGCCTTACCAGGGAATAAGGAATGTATCTCCTGCAAGTTGGGTCTGTTAATCATCATAATTTTTAATTGGCTATGCTATATGCTTATGCTTTTGGAAACACAGTTTCTTAATGCACATAAAGGGTCCTTGCTGCTCTGGTTCATGCTGCTCACATTTGGTTCCATCTTTTCAGGAATGCTGTTTCTTGGTCAAGGCAAGCATTGGCTCTAAAAACTAGCTGAATTTTACAAAGAGAATCCACATAATTTAAGATTAGCTTTCTGAGGTATGTGTTTTGTCTAGCCTTGTATGTCCTCTGTGGGCAAAAAAAGAAAAAAAGAAAAATAAAGAGAGGCTCTGCCAGAAGGCAGTTCATCACAAGCTAGAACTGAATGAGATGCTTGTGTCTCCACTCTCTATTGAAGGAGCCTAGAACAACCAATTTATACAAAAGCTAAACCTATCTCAGTAATTTTGTCCTGTCTAACAGCTTTTGAATTGATCCCAAGGAATTCCCTGTGCTCAGTCCTGTGTTTGTGGCACTCTGGAATGATTTCAGACAAGCACGTACCATGATGAAAACAAGCTACAGATATCCTAAGAGAAATATGCTATTTTTCTTGAACTCCTGTGTAAAGTAGTGCTGTTTGATTACTCTGAAAGGTTGAATAGATACCCAGCTTAGGGTCTCTCTCTTTGCAGTGGTATCTTAAGCTATCTAAGAAGAGAGAAGATTTAATCAACCCTCTGGGTTGTATTTTCATATCCCAGTAAAACAAAATCCTGGGACGATTCTTTGTGACAGTATGTGCCATGACTGGGAGAGACTTTAAAATGATTAGAGAGCCATTTGCTACAGGGATTGGCCAATAAGCAGAGGGAGAAGCTAACTTTATCAGTAGCCTGAAGTATAATTCTAGAGTTGCACTCTGCCGGAGTGGAAGAAAATAAAATGCTAGTGTAACAATCCATCAAAGTAGTTGGGATCACAAAGCAGCCATCTTTTCTATAAACTCGATTAGCCAGAGGCAAAATGCTTTCATCAGTTGCTGATTACCAGACTTTCACTTTTTTTTTTGTATTCAGAAAGCTTTAGAAAGTGGATAAAGAGAAATGTTCTGCTTCAAAGTGTTTAAATATCAGTTCCTGCAGGCCCTCTCTGGGGATTAGAGTATTGTTTAGCAATTCCCTGATTGGGGGATTTGGAAACATGAACTACTGTATTGCACTCATGCTATAAAATAGTTGTTGTTGTTGACAAAGTAGCAGCACTAGCTCTTGGGCCAATTTCTTTGACTTTGTAAGAAGTCTAAGGCACCTTTTATAGAAATAGCATCTTGGGTTTGGGTTACAGGCAGTGTCAGTATTGAAAAGTTTGTAGGATTCTGTTCTGTTGCTGGAGTGAAGTGGCAAGTCTCTTTCCTGATTTTCTTACATATTTTTGCATTAGTGAAAACTTTTGCCATAGCAGCTGTACTAGGGCAGGAGCTGTTCCTTCAGCCGTGGTGTGCAGTCCTGTGGTGAGGCAAAGGCACTGAGACCTTCCCTGACTTTTGTTTCAGTCATTTTCTCCAGGACTCTTATTCTCTATCAATGGATGTCATCATATAAGAGCCTGGAGAACTTGGTCCTTTGTGGCACCTATCCAAACTAAAACAAAACTTAGTGGTAGTAGCTGAGCATCACTTTGTTGTTAAGGCCACAGTAGTACAGAAACTTGTAGGAGTTATGCTTTCGACATGTAAGGCTGGGAATCCTCAAGCTTTGCAACCCTGAAGTGGTACCCCACAGTACAGGTCTCTGATCAGCTCCCTTTGATGCATGAAGGTGACAGCACTTTCTGTGGGAGTTAGGTCTTACCTCATCAGCACAGATTCTATATCTTCTACAGCCACTTGTTGCATTTAGTATTGTAGGAAGGATATTTATTAGAAGGTAAATGCACAGGATCTATTTTGGTATCCTGTTGAAGGAAATTCCTTTGCCAGTGCTTTCTTTGCAGAACGCTCATCTTCACATGGGAAACAATTTGAAAAATAGTTGTTTAATATGAGCATAAAACATTCCTCAGCCAGGTGATGCTTTTGGTAAACCATCAGCACTACTGTGCCCTGGAGGTTTCATGGAGACTGAAGATTGAGTTACTGCTAGTGATGGGAAGTGGTTTTAATTAAGTTTATTTAGTTAATATAAAAACTACACCTTTGAAAATAATGTGTATATTGTGTCATGACATAGAGCAAAGTAGATGCTCCCTTTTTTTGTAATCTATCACATATTTTTATGATTTGTTTTCAAATTTGAAATTGAAAAATAGGACAGCAAACAGATTAGATGAGACTATGTTTTCTGAGAGCATGTCCTGTCTTCTATCTCATTTTAAATGTGGGCACTTCCACTGCTTTTTGAATGGTAGCTGCTTATGTACACATTCTCACTGACATAAATTGATCCAGTGCTACTGAAGAGCTGTAGTCCCATTCCAAGTAAGTTACAAGCAGTATGGTTATTTTGAGTAGGCGATATTCATCCAAACTTCATAAATTCCTTTGTAATTCCAGTCTGACCCCAGGAGCTACCGACAGCTTTTTAAAAACCATTCTAATATTTTGCACCTTTGCGTAGTTTAAATCATTGTTTGTTTTGTTTTAGTGATTTTATTTTTTCTAGTTAAAACCCCTGAAAATAATTAACACCTATCAGCTTGGCAGAAAAGCATCTTCTTTCTTCAGCAAAACTCATAACAGTCAGAGCCTTGGGTCTTTTGTGAAGAGCATAATTTTTTTAAATCATAGGTTGGATTCAGTAAGGTGAGTGCAACAACAAAGCAAAAAAACCCTCCATAAACTGTCATGAATTTTCAAGTCTGGTATGTGACAAGTCTACAGTTTCAGAAATGGGAGGTTTACACTTCTGGGAAGCTATGATTCTGTAGTGGCAGATTTCCCAGCGTGAAGTATTCCTATCTTGTCAAAGAAACTTTGAAAGGAACAAATGCTGTTTCATCAGTATCTTGAAAAACTCCATGAAGGTTGCATATTGTGTATGCTTTAAATAACATAGAGTAATTATGTTATATGATGGCCTAGCATTTAAAATTAAAGGGCATAGTTGGCTGTCATCTTTGTAACATCGCCTTGCTGGTGTCTGTCTAGCTGTCAGAAGTTTTTTGTGTTGCTGAGCACAGAATTTCCCCACAGGTAAAATCCCATCCATCTTTTTATTCCATACCACAGAAAGGACAAAGAGTTTGTTCCAAGTTGTGCTGTCCATTTTTTAGGTGTCTTCTTAAAACTTGGCTAGAAGAAGTGAACCTCCTGCAGATGGTATGTACATTTATCCTAAAGGGCTGATGGCCAATTTGCTGCCATTCAGTGATCTATGCTGTAGTGACATGGATTTTTGCTGCATGCGGATTTTTCTGGTATTTCACAACATTTCCAAAGAAAAACAGTTTAGGAAAAGCAAAGCAAACTCAACACTGTTGCTGTTATGAGTCTGGATGTGTAGGCAGTGATTATAAAATCTTCATCCCTGTTACATGGTTGTATTTTAGTCTTATAGCTAGTTGAGAAGCTGTATAGCTGTATCCCAACTACCTGTTACCTGGTGTCTTGAAATTGTCCAGGCAGATTGATTCTATAAGGGGCAATCTTCATTCAACATGTCTTCCTTTTCTCATCTAGATTCAAATATGAGATGGAAAACTGTACTCCTAAAAGTCCTTTTCCTGAAAATAAAATCCTCTGTTATTGGATAAGTAGTGTCTTGAGATCCTATTCATTATTTGTGGATCTGTGTACAGTTATTGTATACCACTGATTCTCTGTCCTGATATTTTCTGATAATTGTTATTTTTCTATATAAAGAGTTCATCAGAGAAGGCCCACCTGAGATAAATGTAACAAAGGATTTCAGTGACTATTTTAGACCGCCTCTCCTCTGTATTAATGTTTAGTGCTTTTCAGGTAGCCGTATACTCTCAGTATAGCTACAAGTCATTCTGTATAAGAAATAATAAGAGAAAATATTAAGATGGTTGCTTGTTCATCATTGGGGAATCCTAGCCTTAGGGAAGCAGTTAAGTAACATTTTTAAGGTCTTATTTAAAATGTAATTATGAAGTTTTTTTCTCCTTTCAGAGCCCACATACAGGGTATGAGCTCAAAGTAGTGGACTGTGCTACTAATGCACTGTGAGAAGAGCCTTGGTGGAGCTTGCAGGAACATCCCTGCCAGTCTGTGATGCTTGTAGCATTGGGGACTAGGCAGTCTAAGGGAGTGCCACAGGATGACTCCCGAACCTCTGGAATATCACACTCCCAAGTAGATGTACTTGTCAATATTGACCCAACAGAAGAAATATATGTTGTCTCTTCTAAACCATTAAGATAGGACTTGTCTTCATGTAGTGTTAATCTGAGGTCACCGATCTGTCTCTTGTACACAAAAATATCTATGAGTGTAAATGACAGTCACACTGCATCTAGATTACCTGGAGAGGTGTGGATGGAGCTTCAGAGGTGCTTATGCTACTTACTACCTTACCTCAAATGATGAAAGATTTCTTATTTCTAATACTAGCCCAACCTTCATTTCAAAACCCTACATCCTTCAGACTTCTTGGCACATCCCAGTGTTGATTTTCAAGCATTAAGGAACTCGTACCTTTATGTAGGTGATTCATTCCTTCCCTATCACTTCTCTCCTGACATTTGAAATTGGATTTTGCAGCGGTGCCACTTGCCTCAAACTGATAAGAAATGTTTGTTTCTGGCAAGATGGATTTTCTGTCTTGCTCCTCTCCTCTCTCCCTTTATCTGTTCCCCTTTTGCATTGTTATTTCTGTTCTTTGTCTTCATTTTGGTCTTCTTTTCCTCCCCACTTTTCTTGTCTACTTTTTCTCTACTTTTTTCTCCGTTCTTCATGTGTCCCTTCAGTCTCCTTTCACAGACATTTCTGCTTCTCATACCACTTGCCTGAATCCCTCAGCCTGGAGCTGGTGCAGTGGCTGTACTGATTGCAGAAAAGAAAGTCAAGCTCCTTCCTCCCATCTCTGGCCTGTGTGTTACAGTCAGCTCTGGGTTTCTTTTTGAGAATCGTGTTGGTTTCATTGGCTTTTTCAGAAGGTTTGGGTTTTTTTCAGTTAAAAATTGGTTTGATTTGCTGGGACCATAACATGTGCTTTAAGAGATCCTGGTTCAAGCTGTTGCCTTCCAGTTTCCAGAGGGGATTTATACCCTGGTCATTATTTCTTGTTAGACTTTCATTTTGTATAAATAATTAAAGGCTAGTTGAAGCCAAACAAACTTTAAGCCAAACAAATTGTAGGTTAGGCATTCACCTGGAACAAAGAGATCACAGGGACATTAATGAATTAACCACTGGGGTAGTTGCCTCTCTGTAGTCTTTCACTGTTTTATTTTCCCAATGAATTCTGTTTTCTGTTGTGCCCTTTCTTCTCTTCCCAAAGTTCAGGAGAAATAAATACCATGTTTGGAAGTGGACGGTTCTTTTCACCTATTCTTTAGGTGTAGGTATGAGTTTCTTGTGGAGTACCACATATAGATCAGTCCAAGCTTTGGGGAGCACTGTGATCTTTGCTTTTCCTATGTGAGTCTAGGGGAGTTACACTGTTCCAGTGGGAGTAGCAGGGTGTTAGGAGGGAGATTTCTACAGAGAGTGGAGTAAAGCAGAGCCTGAGTCTGGAAACCTTGCATCAATCTCACTTGAAGGAATGGTTAGAACAGCAGCCCAGATCATGAGACTGGGTAGAGCAGAAAGAAATGGAGAAATGGAAATCACAGATGAGTGATGGGGAAAAGAGGACAGAGGGAGAGCAGATGGGTATGTTGAGATGGCTACTGTGGCCAGCTGAGAGGACACAGCAATGGAGCACACAAGACAGTATCAGCGAAGATGGAGATAGCGAGGTATATAGGGGCTGGGTCAGAGGGCTGGAAGTGTGAATATATTGCTGTGGCATATGGAGCAGCAAAGAAGTGGGCCTGGCAAGGGTCGGAGCTTGAAGCTGGATGTATAGGCTGCTTGGCAGCACATCAGGCTCTGCCTCAGCATGGCTTGGAGTGATTTTCTGTCCTATGCACTTCAGGGCTTACACGATGGGCTAAGAGAGAAGGAGAAAGGCAACCTGCTGAGATACCACAGCCCTTCTCACAGTGGGCTGCTTTGCTGCCCAAGCATCCTTGTCAGCCTGCATTTGTTAGTTGAGCTTGTCAGGCTCATGCCAGCCCCTTTCAGAGCTGAACGAAATCTGAACTTTATGGCTCCTTTGTTTAGTAGGAATCATAGCAGCAAAACCAAGAGCAGCAATACTGAAAAGCAACCCTCTATTACATTCTTCTTTAATATCATCTTTTCTTATGCATATGTGCTTGACTATGACTCTCAAAGAAGAATTCATTAAAAAACTTTCTTAGAAAATGTAGCCACATGAAGTGACTTACAATCTCACTACTATCACTGTACTATTCATTTGGGATGAGAGACTTTTACCTAGTGTTTAATTTATCTCAAAAGTTTTATTCCATTATTGCTCTTTTTCCAGTTCCATTTTTATAATAACAAGACTTTCTTTTATCTATATTGATGGAGCCTTGAATTCATAAACTGTCAGAGTGATTTTAATGTAGAATAAGGCTTTATCACTGCATATAAATATATTTAGCCTGAGATTCATTCTAAGTAACCTTTTGTGGACTCAGAATAAATATAACACTTTCTATGTGTACATACCACTAGATTTAAAATGAGATTTATGACATCCCTGTTGTTAAAGAATGGAGGGAAATACGGGAAATGCTTTCCTAGTGTTTAAGGATGCACCACTTTGAAATAATTAACCATTCTTTCCTAATTCAAAACAATTTTATAGATATATTTAAACAACATTGCAAGCTTGCCTACTGCATTTTTAAGTTTTATAATTAGCTGGAAAAAAGACACTTTGGAAAACATTTTTTTTTATTCATCGTTTGTATTAAATTACAGTTTGTGGACCATGAACAGCATCAAAGCCTTGCTGTGTGCTCTGTTCTGAGCATTGCTAGGTAAGGGGCAGTTCATGGCAGAGAAGGTATGTTCAGATATTCCATGCAGGAAAAGTTTTCTCGTTTTCTTCACTATTTTGCAAGTAGGATATTGTCACACGTAGACATTCAGCCTCCTATTTCAGTGTCTCATTACCAAATGAGAAGACAGGTTTCCAAAGGAGCTTAGCCAAGGTCACAAAGGAAGTTTACAGCAGAGCCAGGAATTAGACCCAGATTCCCATCAAGTCCAGCATGAACATTGACTTGGCTAAAAATTCCCTGAGTGTTTACCTGCTGCTGGATTTTTCTTCAGCTTTTTCAATTTTATTGGCAAACTTGTTTGGTCCCCTCCTCAAACAGATATTGCTGATACTACCCTTTCCCTTGGAAAAGTTTGGAGAAGTTGTGTCTGGTGCTATTAACTCTGCAGGAAACGTTCCAATCGATTTATCAATTGTGCTGTAAAATGAACTGTGCAACTGCTGTATTTTTATTAGACAAGTGACACAGACAAATTTTGTCACAAGATTTGTTCGATAGTTGTTTTACCAGGAGCTAGAAGTGCCTTTCAAGCGAGAGTGCCTCTCAGTTATGGATATCCTGTCTTCTTTTTAGTTTTCTTGCACAAAAAAATATACAATAACTACCAGCTTATGTGAAATTGTTGGTGGCTGAGGATTTCTGACCTGCATAGAAGAAGTACAGAAAGAGCTGACAGAACAGTGGGTAGGTTATTAGCAAAGCCTGTGCCTACAAGTTGCTTTTGTGCTGTTTAAGGGAAAAGTGTGTTCTTGTGGAAAGTAACACTGCCAGGATGACACTGTGGGTGGAGGAGTGGAAAAAGCTGGTCACATCAGTTTTTTCTATATGAAACATTGATAGTGTTCAGCCTGTGGTGTCCATCTCCTTGGAGAGCTGTACTAAGTATTTAAAGGTCTGCAAAAAGAGACAAAAAGAAGCAAGCACTATGTGGGTAGGCTTAAAGTGAATGCACATGGAGTTGCAGCTTCTGTGGAAAATGCCTGTCGGTGCATAGGTTGGAGAACATTGGAAACAGCTGCACATGTATTCAAATGTCACTTTTGCATGCAGAATACAAACGTATGAGTTTCATCTCCTATATGCGTTACATGTGCATGAGTAGATGTGTTGTATTTAGTACATCTTCATAAGCCAGTGCTTTCTGTGATTGTGGCTGACAGGGTGGGTGGTTCTGTGTGTGCCCGGTGTACTCAAATACACATTTTCTATAGACAATACCTGATCTTTTTTATTATTAGGGAGTTAGGATTCCTGGGGAGACTATTACTGAGCTTTTCTGAGTTAGACCCCGTCATGATAAATTTCAGTGATGTTATTCCAAAGTCAATGTACTGGCACTGATTTAAGGTTTGACCTCTTCTTACCTATATTTCTTAGTGAGTGTGTTTCTGTCACTAATGCACTACACTAACTGCCTGCTAGATATATTGGAATAGGTTACCAATGTACTTACTTCATGGCTGCTTTTAGAAAATGCATTTCTTAGACTATTTTTGATTGCCTTTGTTCTCTGCTTTCTGCCAGATTGTGCTTTTGATGTGTTTGTAATCGTGTATTATTCCTTCAAGGAAGCATTTGGAATCTCCTGTCACTTCTAAGGCAAGCTGTCAGCTCTAGGGCTGTTACCAGTTTTGCACTCTTGCTTTGTATAGTTTTAATTTAAAGGGCAAATGCTTCTGTCTTTCTCTCTTTCTGTCTTTCTGGATGACTCTGGGGTTTTTTTGTTGTTTTTCCTTTTTTTGATTTACTTCCTCCCCAGTAGTGGGAGCTTTGTTCTGTGATTAGTATGCTGATTGGCAGATAATGGAATTGAGCCACAGTCCCTTAAGTGCAAAAGCTTGCTCATTATCCAGTGCATCTGGCTGTATTTCATAGTATTATAATGAGATTTTTTTTTTTTTTTGCCTGGATAAAAAGTGCCAGTAATTGAATTCATGCTAAAATATTTATTTTCCTACTCATCCTATCCAACATTAGCAGATGGCTGATAGGCACATGGTGCTTAAAACTTTGAATGAGATTTGTAATGTTATTAGGAAAAAAAAAAAGTCTGGATGGCTTTTGATTCAACCTTGAAGTGGAAGATTTCTGGGTATTGTCTAGTTTGAATTCAAAGTGTAACTGGGACAAACCCTAGTGACAATAAAGAACTGGAAAAGTTTTATCATTTTTCCTTTTTTTTTTTTTTTCCCATGTATGATGAAGCCAGTTGAGAGTGTTACAGTAATCTCATCAGATCACTTGAATGTCACAGAATTTCATCCAGAGAGTCTTGTCTTGCAGCATCTTTTGGATTTGATTTGGCATAGCTGAGTTTAGCTGTAGGCCACCTGGACAGTTTATTGACACTTGGGTACATACAGGCTGTGTATTTCAATGGATTCTCAACATTAATAACTTTAAACACACCAGTGTGAAAATGGTTTGCAAAGGAGTAGAGCCAGTTGCTTTTCTAGAGCAGATTCAGAAACATTTTTACTAGGGAAAGTATTTAAGGCATGTATAAGGAATTCAGATGCATATCTAGGTTTATGTCTTAGCCTTGGGAGACTGCTTGAAGCACATCAGACCACAACCAAGTGTAACAGTTGAAGCAGCTGCAGGGACAGGGGCACACTATGACCTCTGCATGCTATCTCGTTGGTGACTAAAACATTGCTCTCTGGTGCCCATGGTGGAGTATTTTACGTAGTGTTGCCTGTTCCTTTACCAAGCAGCTTTTGGAAAGACTCTTTGATTCTGTGCACAGTAAGAGCTAGGCAGTCTCACTGTGGAGGTGCAAGTAGAGAGTGGAGAGTGTGAGACACTCTTCTCATCAGTGTTACTCAGTGAGGTGTCCTGGTGCCACACAAAATAGTGAAAAAGAAATCCTGCAAAAGTCCAAGCATATCCTCATCGTCGTGAATTTGGCTGAAGCGCTCCATTAATTCTGACAGGAAATTGATTTTTATGCCCCAGGTTTACTCTAAAGTACAGAGCTGGCATTTTTTTTTAATTTCTGACAGGCCAGAAATTGTGGTTACTCCAAACAGGAGGACAATAGTGGAACCAGCTCTGGAGTAGAGTTTTTACAGGCAGTTAAGGATATAACAGAGGAATAGAGAGTGGCTGTGTCAAATCAGTCCAAAAGCCTGTCTCACTCAGTAATATCCCCATAGCAAGGGTCCCTTGCAGATGCTCACTGAGGGAGCTTAGCAAGCATAACATGTTTTGAATGACCTGTCCCTTGGATAGCTTCCCAGCTTCTGGCAGTGACTGGCTAAGGGGCTGCCTAAATCAGGGGTTGCAACCAGGCTGCTGTATTTAGTAGCACCTGAGAGACCTGGACTCCAGGAATTTGGCTAATCCATTTTTTAAGCTGCTTATTTTTCAGCTTGTGTAATATCCCTTTGCACTGTATAGTTTCTTTTCTTCCTCTGTTTCTTTCGAATCTGCTGCATCGTTGTTTCCCTGGATGCCTCTGTCTCACTGATAGAAAAACCAGCAAACAATAGTTTCCTGTTCATCTTCACCCACTCATGATCTTACAGACCTCTATTAAAATACCCCTCTGCCATCTTCCTTCCAGGCTCAACTGTCCATACCTGTAGAGCCTCTTCTTAAACAAACCAGTCTTGAGTATTTTCTATATCTCTCTTTTCTAGTCTGTATCTTTCTTGAGATGGGGTGGTCAGAGCAATGCTTGAAGCCTTGATGCTGGTGCATTAGGAACAGAGGTGGAGATGTAATGAGAGCGCTACAAGTGAACACATCCATAAATATTTTTCCACAGAAGGAGCACAGATATCAGCAATAAACATCCCTGTTTTAAAAATAAATCATCCCCATGGCTACTTGCAGAAGCTGATAGGTCAAGTTGAAAGATTTACAATGATAGTATTTTCTTATACCCTAGATAAAGAAATCTTAGATGTACAAAATGAAAGATATTCTGAACTGCCTTTAAATTCCCTGTACTCACAATAAGAAGGCCCAAAAATGTTGAATACTTGAGTCATTTATTAGGGACAGCATTTTTATCTGCCATATCTTGGTTTAAATTGAATGTGTCATGTGGCATTAAGCAAAATGTGAGTTCTATCTTGAAAGACAGCATAACTCATAAATAGCGTAGCCATAAGCCAATTGATGGCTTACTTATAACCAGGAAAACTTAATATTCTGCTTAGCTGTAGGGTATGTGATTTTCTGTATATACTCCACATTCCTGTAATTGTTTGTTGTAGAGGATGGTGAATTTGCCAGTTGCCATGAGCTCATATCTTGCCTTAATGCAGTTAATATAGATGAATTTTTTTTTAAGGATTCTTTGAAATGTTGCTCATATTTTAACAGTTTTCTGAATATAATCTTCCCATGGCAGAGAGAATCTGTGGAGAAAATGACTACAGGCCAAAGTATTTATTGAATTACAGACTACTTATCACTGAGTTTATTTTAAAAAATCCATATAAGGCTTCAGATTTTTTGGCCAGTCTCAGAAAGATATACAACTAGATATGAAATTTCTTGCAAAGTAAACTACCTCATAAACAAATGGCTTTATTGAAATTTGCTCAGAAAGATTTAAAGGCGAATGCCAGGAAAAAATATATTGTAACCATAGTCTGGCTTCTTTGTCAAGAGAGGAGACAAAAAGCATATTTCAGAAGCAGTTGCAAGGATTAATATGAAAAATAACATTATATCTATGCATATATATGTGCATCCAGTATGAAATTCTTACTCAATCACGAAATAAAAAATTAACTGTCTAACATTGAGTTATTTGACACACATCTAAGCAAAACACTAGCTATTGCAGAAACAATCCCATGAATTAAAAATAATAGTAATATTATAGTTTTTAATACTTCTGAAGAAAAAATCTGAAAATATTCTAATCAGTTCATGGGCCTTTCATAAGTACCAGCATTTCTTGACATCAGAAACTAAGTGTTTTGTGGTTTATTACCAGAACAGATTTTGCAAATGTCTTGAGGAATAAATCATCAAAACCGTTTACTCGTCTTCAAAGCAGCAGAAGGAAACAATTGATAACAAAATAGGAAGGTGTACTTTAGACAACTAAATGATAAAAAGTAAGCTGCAGAGAATGACTTTACCATTATAATGCCTTGGGAGTCTCAAGGTTCTTATATAAACTACTACTACTGTTTTTTAAAAAACTCTTCTTAAAAGAAAAATGCTTGCCATTAAGTGTAGCGTAAAGTCATGTGTGTGCACACACACAAATAAGAAGCATTTAGAAAATTGAAGAGAATTCTGTCTTTCAGAGATTGCTTAACTTCCAGCTTTGCTTCTGAATGCACTACAGTCCCTTATGTCAAATTAGGACCATGTAAAAGAACCTTTCAGGTGACTGTAAATCACTGTGTGCCTGTACCCTTACTCAGATCTACCACTTAACAGTCCATGACATATATCAGTAGTGAAAAAGTGCTACCTTATGCTTCATTTCTGTTCTAGAGAGAGAAAACTAGAAAAGCCTGGGGTTGAGAATTAGAAGAAGAACCTACAATGGATTTCTCTTTTCACTTGCCCTCTTTATGATTGAAGCAGCTCCAAATAAAACAAGAGGCTGCTCTACCTTTTAATGCCCATTCCTCATGTAGAACATCCTTGCTCCTTGATTAATGGCACATTTCCCCATGATTTATAACCATGCCTACATTCAGGTGGTATCAGAATAGCAAGGCAAAAAAAGAAGAGAGCGAGGTTTATTAATAAGGGAACTATATAGCTGCTTCTTGGGTTTTGCTTAGATTTCCATAACTGTTCAGCATAAGAAGCAAAATATGTCCAAAACACCAAGGGCCCAATGGAGATTCAGCACTGGCTGGTATGAGACACTCTGCATATCTGGCTTGAGCCTGAGCCCATGGCTTTCAGTCACGTTCTGCCAGTACAACCTGGGCTTTGTGTCTTGTCTGGTGGGAATTGTGTCTAGTCCTTCTGCTCAACACAGGAATGGTTTTAAATAGTATTTTGATCCCATTTTTGTCAAAGCCCATGGCAGAAGGACAGTAGCTGTGTCTGATCCTTCTCATACTGCCTGACAATGGTTTCTCTATTGAGGAGGCCCCTGCTTTTTTTGAATGTCTGAGAAATCTTTCATGTGTTTCTCCTGTTAGTGTAATTAGTTACCTAGAACACGTTTTAAATTTGATAAAATGACAGAAGCAGTTAGCTTTATGCAGTTGCATCTGCCTTCCTAAAGGTCTTGCTGTGAGTGTGGCAGAGGGCATGAGAAGCAGACGAGGCTGACAGTGCCAACTGCAGCTGGAAATGTTGCCTGTGCTGCTCTGCAGCTGACTTCCAGTGGAGCTCCATATCAGTATTTGCATATGGATGTGACTGACAGTTACAATGATACCTTTAACCTTTTGCTTTCTTTACAGTTAGCTGTGTTTGCCCAAGCTCTTCATCATTTAGCAGACCTGAAGAGATGTTTCAGGGGGTTTTCAGATGCGGCCTTAACAGGACATTGATATTCTCCTACTGGATGTTCATACTGGTGTTTAGACAGAAGCAAGAGGAATTTTCCCAAGTACTTGCATGACCTGAGTCATGGCAGCCTCCTCCACTGCTGCTGGGTTCCTGGGTGCACAATCCTACTTGCCTGATTACCTGTTCTGCAGAGGTATAGCTTGCTGGGAAAATTAAAAATGAGCATCCAGCTTTGAATAAGAGCTGGAAACTGAAATCGTATTTAAATCCAGTGAGGTGCTTAGTAACATCTGTAAATGAGTAAACACCTTTGAAATGTGTTCCATTATAACTGTCCTGACACTTCTAGCCATCTGTTCTTAGTTTCATTTACTTATGGGACCATATCCTCTGTGAGGCATCTCTTATTGTGTGCCCAAGCTCATTGTACAGGTAGTGGATTGGCATATAAGGGTGCTCTCAGGATATGCCTCAAAGGAGTTTGTAACATTTCCCTGCTACAGTAAGCAGGTTCTGTACTTGTCACTGATGTCCTCATTATCTGTAGAAGAAAGTTTGGAAATAGGTGTGGGAAGCCCCTGTGCTTTGTCATCCACAGCCAGGCTCAATGAATTAGAATGGCCTTAATGTGACATTAGGTTTGGCATGTTACTTAGGAAGGCTGTCTGCAAGGTGTGTATGGGACAGCCATTTGCACCAGCACCAGGGGTCCACAGCTTTCCAGAGATTTTGCAGGTGTAGAATTAGATGCCATGTGGGAATTTCAGACTTAGAAAATCTAAACCTAATATTTTGGGGAACAGCTTTGATTATGGTGTATTTTAGTCAGAAGGAACTGAGCTGCTCATAATTTGCTATTTTGAATTAAGTGGCAGTAAAGCTGGACTAAGAGAGCAGAGCAGGGTTTGATGTTTGTCATTGCTGGTGTTGTCATGCTCTCCTCAATCATACTGGGCAATATTTTGGTGCTCCACAGGTAAAGGCAATACAGTAACCACTTTGACTCGTGTTTCTTCCTGTTTGAACACTATGCAGACTCTCAAAATTATTTTAACATCAAGTAAGTCTTCATCTGTGAATCCATTGTATGAAAGAAGTTTGTACACAGCTTTGTGCTTTGTTCCTAAGCTTTATGTTTGAGTCTAGTTTGTTTATTTAAATTAATTTTCTTAAGAATATACTTAAAATCTGCAAAGGAACAAAGAAAGACACATGCCAAAAGTTTGCCTTCAACACTTTTTTAGTTGGTGTTAATTTTTAAGTCATTATTTGAGCAGCTGTCCAGGTCAGGAGAGTTCAAGCATGCTGCTTCTGTGCTACTTGCACTCTGAAATTGCAGCAAAGAAAGAGAAGTCTGTAAATTATTAAGCATTTGGCAGTGCCTTCTAGTTGTATTAGGTTATAACTGCATCAGTCTCATGATTAAAAGGAAGTGACAGATAAGCAAAATGAGAACAAAAGGCTCATGCTGTTGGAAGCAAATGTCACCGTGTCGTACATACTGTACACGTAGACCAATGCTCTCTCTGAACATACATACAACAGAAAGAAGTTATGAAAGAAAACATCTGTATATTTGTTGATGTGTTCATATGTATTTATATAGTTTGTGTGTTGCATGCATTGATGCTTAGCTCATATATATGTGCCTGTTTCTGCATGTGGAAACCAAAATATCCGTGGAATTGTGGAACATGTAGTAACACTATGCTGGAGATGGAGCATAGTGATGCCTTCATAGAGCACACTGGTCTATTTGATGGCTTGAAATTTTCGTACAGGCTTTTTTTTTCTTTCTTTTCCATTTAAATATTTTTTAGAAAGGTATTTATCAAACTTTTAAAGGTTTTGCTTCTCAGTTTTCTTAAAAACTCTGAATGAATTCAAGTAAAATATGAAGGTTAAAAACTGAGGATAGAAATTACTATATTTATAGCTTTGCTTTCTAAATGAGTATTCTTTGCATTTGTTGTATTATTTTAGAACAACATTTTTTAAAGTTGCAAGTTCTATAACTAAGAGAGCTTTCACAAATACGCAGTGAGTGTGACACTTGATTTGATAGATTTTGGTCTATAACACATGCAAGAGAATGGAAATACCTCAAGATGACAAGGTTGCCTGTCACTCCTAAGAGTCAAGGAGTTATCTGGTTAGGTTCACAACATGGAGTGAGTCAGAGAGGCAGAATCCTGACACCCCATTTTGGGGTGTGTGAAAGAAAGTGAGATTGTATGAAGGCCTGACCAGAGTAAGTGTCTCTCCTTTGTGCCAATCCATGGCTGGGAAGAGTAGAGTGCTGCTCATCTGTTGTTTCAGAATCAGTCATGACAAGCCTACAGAGTGCTTTCAAAAAATCTCTCACCGACTGCAAGCCACAGTACATACCACATATTTCAGAGACGTGAGAAACTCATACAGAGACAAAAGATGGTGAAGTTTCTTGGAGATACTACATTGCCAGGTGAGACCTGAGCCGAGTGTACAACAGGACAAACTGGTGCTGTTGGTTTCTTGCTTGCGTCCTTCCTCCCATATCTCGGGATTTTAATTAACCAGCAGGAGACAAGGAAGATTGCATACTGCCAGTCACTGAGAAGGGATGAAGTACCTGAAATTCTTGAGTATCACCTGTGGGTTTGATTATTTCATATTATACTCTTGGCTCAGATTGCAGTCCACATTCCAGCCTTCCAGTTACCCTTATCAATGTCAGTGTGGTCCAACATAATGATGTTTGAGGTTGGGAGGAGTGTTCAGTTTATATTTTTTAAATGTCAGAACTTATATATGTATGAACACATACACACCATGTATGAATGAAAGTGAAAAAATGAAAAAGCAGAGATTGCAAGTTGAGCACTCAAAGTAAAACAATGTGCAAGAGATAAGATTACCTAAGTAACATTAATTCCCCTGTCTGTTTCTAACCAGTAATGTCACACACTGTTAATGGCTGGATTCAGGGAGGAAGAAGGAGTGAGCTTTAATATCAGGGATTCACATGAGATGCTCTTATAAATCCAAAATAAGAGTAGAATTTTGCATCCTTGAGATGCAGAAGTTAAGTACATTTAGAAAATATATAGACTAGCTTGAGCCTGTTTCATTATATTTCTACAGGTATAAAATGAAAATGCCATTTAGCTTTCCTGCTATCATATATAAAGGTTAAATCTATGTATATTATTCACTCGCAGGCCCTCTGGAAGGTGCTAGTAACAGCAGTCAAAGGCTTTATGTTGCTGCTGGATATGGTATTTTCATTTCTGTGTATTTATAGTAATAACACCACAAAAAGACAGAGCCCATACTGCCCATTTTGTGGGTGCTTAATGTGTGTGCAAACATGTGAGAAAGGGCTGATGCTTTTATTTCACTTCCAAAAAATTATCTTCTTAAAAGTGTTCTTTTTGAATTTTCTAATCGCGGCCAGAAAATCAAGACTGATGAAAACTCAAGTGGCTAAGGAGAAAAATCTTCACTGATATCTTTTCCCTAAAAAGAGACTGTGGATGTTTAGTACTGGCATACCTGCTTACAGGTGATTTGAAGCTGGCTTGAGTGCCTGACACCACGGCACCAGAGCTGGTCAGCCAGGCTGTCAGGAATACAGTTCTGATTGCAACTGAAGTTAGTGGCTGAGCTTCTCTTTATTTCACTAGAGCCAGAATTTCACACAGGTGTTTGACTCTGCAACTTCATTTCTTGGGATGTTGTATTGATTAATATTGTACAAGAGATGCATATCTTTTTTTTCTAGCAAGCATACCTGTACAACTCAAATATTAATGCCTGGGGTATTCTGTAACTAGCATTCATAATCCTGCTCCGAAGCAACTTTCTGTGAAGCCATTTTCCACTCTGTTTCTTGGAGAAAAACAAATACATAGCAGAACTCTGAAACTCCTTTCCAATATTTCATTTGCTGGCTTTCAAGTGTCATCCTGGGAGCAATGAGACAAGAAAAGAGTCTTTTCTTCCTTCAAGGTCTGCAGTGAATAGTGTAAAGCCTTGTACAATGGATTCGGACGAAGTTTTATATATTATGACAAGTGAGTGTATCTCCAGGGTGCTCTTCTATTGTGGAACGTAGTTTTAAGTCAAATCATCCATTAAATCGTTGAATGTGGTAAAATTTCTCAGGTTTGTAGAGATGAAAAGCAGATGAAGAGACACCCATAACTCAGTTCTTACAAATTCAATGAAGTAAGGTTATCAGCCTAAAATTGTCCCTATTAATCTACAGTGTAATCTTGCAATGATAGCCTCTATGAATCTGCAGGGCTTTGGAACTGTGTTGGGTGGAAGGAGTCTGACAGGTTCAGGGTCATATACTCAATCTGAGTTTCAAACTGTTCCATCTGCAAAAAAAAAAGCCTGTGTGCTCCTTGCTTCTGGAGAGGTGTTCACATGGTTAGGGAATGCATGCTTATGATGCTGTTTCTACATGGAGGGAGAAATTTTGGTTTGCAGTTTTTATCTTCTGTTCTCTCAGTTTCTCTTTTCTTACTAAGCCCTGAAAACCAGCTTTTCAAAATTTACCATGCCAACCAAAGGAGTGGATGGCTCTGTGGCTATATTATTTCTGTCACACTGAATATGATTTAACGTTGGCATACCTGCATTGACGTACATCCATACATTCATACATCCATGCCTTTACTTGCCTTTCAGTATTGATTAAAGGATAGCCTGATAAAGATTTCTACGCTGCCTTCTCACTGATAATCAAAGGCCAGTGTTACTGTCCGTACTTACTTGCAATGCCTGCCATCCAAGGGATAGTAAATACCTTCTTTAATCTTTTTTTTAATTTGTTGTCAGGGAGTGTGTACTTGTCTGGGTATTTTTCATACCTGTGGTCTACTGCTTAGATTATGTCTTTAACTTCAGAAGTTTTATTTTATTAATCAGCTTCCATGGGAGAGGGACACATTTCATAAAAAAAGATTGTCAAGTTATGGATGAGAAACAAAATAAAAAGTCAGGCTGTTGCACTTTCTAAGGGGCAGAAAGTGTGAAGCAAAACCAGTTTCAAATACTATGAGAATATCATAGCAAAAAATGCATTGCAGTAATCTACATGGCTCATCATTAAAGCATGTCTGTGAAAATTTTTTAAATAGCCAGTGAACCTAAAAAATAAATTTTCTGCTGGGGAAATCTTCATTATAAGGAATAATTTCTGTGTGCTTTTAGGTACAATGCCTTCCAAGGAAGAGTAAGTAATTCCTGTCCTAACAAAGTTTGCTGTCTGGTTTTGAATAGTCTTAGAGAGAGGTGAAAGAGTGAAAAACCATCAAGTCTTTTGCAGTTAATAAAACCAGAATGGGAGACTGCTCTGAGCCCAGACCTTAATCTTGGTAGAGAGGGAATACTTGGAGAGCTGAATCTCCAAAGACTGCAAGGTCACTTAAGCTTACAAGTGTACTAAATAGTCTATGCTAGGAGCTGTAAAAAGGGGTAGTTGAAAAACATGAGAGAGGGGCACTGTGGGTAATTCACAGTGTGTCTCATGTCACATTGCTGCAAGACACAATCTCAAGTAGTAAAATGCCTTGCAGATACCATAATGTGCTTCAGCATATGACATCTAATTTTGCAAGGTCTGATGACAGGCACAGAATTAACTTGGGCTGCTGCCGTAGGTATGCCTGGGAGCTGCTTACCAATTCTAACAGCATGTCAAGATATTTGCCCCATCTTTTTTGAAAGAGAAATACACGTCAGCGTTGGCTTTTGAAAGAGCACTAATAAATTCAGGTAGAAACTGAACAGCTATTTCAGTAGTTTCCCTTGTATCTGAAATTAAATGTTACTCTAGATTTTTCTATTAAACTCAAGTCCCTGAAGACAGGGAAAAAATACCTAATATTTTTTACGATATTCGTTAAGGTGCTTTTTAAAATAATACAAAACCAACAGAATTAATTATGGTAAGCAATTTCATGTGTTTCTGAGACAGGATGTTTCTGTAGTGTGTAAAATTCTATAGGTGGAATTTAGTTCTCTCAAAGTCTGTGATATGACTGAGAAGTCCTATGAAATTACTTTGTTTTCAGTTTTATAGAGCTGTTCTATAAATGGTTACATCTAAGAGATATAGGCTTTGAAGAAGATCCTCAGGTTCCTGTAAGTGCAATTACTTTTTTCTGTATATCACTCATATATAATTTCCTCTTATGAACTAATATTTTAAAACAAAAAAATCAAGCCTCTTTTCCTAAAGAATAGTGCAAAGTAATCCAAAGGAAGAGCCTCATAATACATTTTCCATCCACTCTAATGAATCCTGATTAAGAACCTGTGCAGCGCTGTTGTCCTGATTGGTGGGAAATTGGTGAAGGAAATAACCAATTTTCAATCAACATAATTGGTTGCTCAGGAGGTTTGAAATCTAGAGAAACGGCATTGCATCTTCTGCAGGTGTGTTAAAACCTTTTTCTGGGACAGCAAATAAACCATTGTTAAGAATTGCACATTTCCAAAAATATTTACACTTACAAGTAATTGTAGAAAAGTCACATGACAGGTACTCTAAAGATCACTAATGTTGTATTCTTTGCAGTCATTATTAAAGTCCAAATTCTATAAAAGGCATTTTAAAAATACAGCAAGTTCAACTCCCTCCCACTCAACAAGTAAGTTTCTTGTTTGACTTCCATAGGTTTTGGGGACATATTTTTATTTGTTTAATGGGGATTCAGTTCTGTAGTACAAACCCACAGTGGAGTGGTACCTGGAATCTTGTTCACGCAACCTTCATCTCAGTGTTAAGACATGCTGTTTATATTACAGCACCATCACACAGTCCCATATATGGTTGACAATGGTGATGAGCTAGAAGTAAAGCAACTGCAAATGGAAAAGCCTGTCTGTCCCACTGAATGTAATCTCTGCGGTGATATGCTCTGATCTTGAGCTAATTATAAATCCTTTACAGCCCTAGAAGTCAAAGTGTCTAAGCTGGTTTACCCATTTGGGAACTCTGACCCAACTCTATAATTTATCATGCATTTTGAATGCATGGCCCAATGTTTTCCCAGTCTGAATTGACTGTACTCAATAAATAAATAAATTAAGACATAGTAAATAAATTCCAGTGCAAAATCAGTGTAGCTCTTAATTGGTTTTAGATGGGTTTTAAAGGTATATGAGGAGCAGGAATAGGACTCTTCACTAAGCATGTCAATCTGAAACAGTACTGCTGCTGAAGTATTTCCTGCTTAATATCTGCCTGTGAATGGAAGGTAGGCCAAAGCCACCTCCTTGAACAAGGTAGCTACTTCACTACAGTAAAGCTGGGCAGCACAGCTGAGCTTGTGACACCACCTCCAGCTAAGACCTAGCCATATAACTATGGCACAAATTTGCCACTTTTCTGCCTCTGAATTGTGAAATTGCAATTAGGTATGCATGTCTCAGAGGAGAACATTGCTGGGTATACATGGTTGTATGCACATACTCTCAAAAATTCTTTCACTTCAGAATTTCCTCCCTTAAATCAACCAAGACATGGAATGTCCTTGGTGTGCCTGGGCATAAAACATTTTTGCCTTGCTGTGCTTCCTAAGCACTTCCCTTATCACCTTGAGCTGTCTGCTCAAGTGTAAAGAGAAGTTTCACTACCCTCCTTCTAAAATTATAGTTTCTATCTATTAAAAGAAAGACGCTCAAAATCTTTTTGAGAGGATAAATAACACAGAATGCTTTGATTCGTATCTGTGTGCTGGAAATTTAACATGTCAAGTAAAATACCATGAATACATCATTATTTTGACAGCTTTGTGAAAAAGTAGGAAAGAGGATCTCATTGCATGTATTTAATTTCTGCAGTTTTACAGCTTTGTGTTTTGCAAAAGAATCAAATCCTGCCATCAGTGTAGGCAGTAAACTGAAAGGCAAAGTGAAGATACTATGTAAAGGCCTGTCAAATCTTACACCTGATGTGCAAGCCCCCATCAAGAGCTCCCCAGCCAAAGCTCCTGTGTCTCTCACTTTCTCAGAATAGTATCTTTTGTCTTTTTTTCAGGCTCCAGCTGTTTGGGGGTGGTAACAGAAGAGGAGAGGCTAGATAACCAGTACCAAGTTTCCTACCAAGATTGTTAAAGGTGAAAGAAAAGAGCTCCACTTTCCCCACCAGAGGATAGTGGTGGGCACAGCCCACAACGGCTATGATACCCAACACAAGGAATTTCATGGACCGGCATTCAGGTAAGCTGAAAACCTGTCTGCAGATGCCAGAGCCAAATGTGGTGTTCGTTTAACATAAAGCTGAATTTGAGTGAAAAACACAGCAGTGACAGTATGCCAAGGACATGAAGCAACATCCTAGCTGCAGTGAAGGACAATTTATGTTGAGGTAGATGAAGAGAAACTAGGAAAAGGGTCCTTTGCTTCTCTTAGTTGTTCTCATGTCTCTGTGACTGTTTGCAAAGCTTGCATACCCAAGCATTTATGCATCATGTTTGTAGAGAACCATAACTGTTAAAGCATTGAATATTCTTTTTATTTCTGTTTGAGTCATGGATTTGAGCCTCTCTTTGTAATCACAAAATGGAAAATATATTTCTAGAAAACAAAGGGTTTTTTCTCTCTCCCATCCCACAGCACCAGGGCCTGAGCCTTTACAAAAATAAGGCATGTATTTTTTAAATATAATCGTCTTCTTCACATTTTGCTCTCAATTGCCTTAGTTTCCTGTTCTCCTTGATCTGAGACAGTTTAGGATTGTAGCAAGCATGTCCTTTCTTGTGGAGAAGAAACCTTTTTTAAGCTTTGGCATTAACTTTAAAACGTTGGGTATATCAGTGGTAGTATTTCAATATTTTTGCTCCTGTGGCCAGCAGAACACAAAAATTGCAAGGATAATGCAAAATCATTTAAAAAAAAAAAAGTTAACTGAAATTTCATCAAAGCTCAGAAAACTTTTCAGTAGACTTCACATTTTTATGGGCTTGTTATTTTGTACAAATCCATTTTCTTCTTTCCTGTCACATCTCCAGACCTTTTTATAAGGAATCACCATCTCTTTTCCCCCTAATTTAAATTCTGCTCTGTTTGGAATATTAGCTATGCCTTAGCAATGAAATTATTTTAACGATGTGGCTGAGTGCTCATACATATTCAGACAAGCAAACATAAAATGGTCATTCCTTATATTAAGGGTCTATCTATAATTCAGAAAAAGGTAATAAATGATAGATTGAAAGCATAGGTGGCTCCAGTTGTGGATAGTGTGTATTACAGAGATTATTAGCTCATCAATTGAAGGTGTTGTAGGTGGCCGCAAGCCAAGCTTAAAAGCAACCTGCATAATGGCTAGACTCCGTAACGACTGATTAACTATGTATTAACATGCATATTAACTCTTTATCAACTCTTTATGAAATGTATATGTTTTGCATCCAAATAGTAAGCATGGCTGTAAAAGCAGATATGAAATTTTCTTATGAATGGCATTATATTGGCTCTTATTTTTGTTTAAATGTGGAATATGATTTGCAAGGGTACCTATGCCATCTGAGATTTAAGTCCTGTTTTCAGAACTAGCACTGTGCAGTGCTTGTCTCATCTCCAAGCAGGATGAGACCTCTAAGTCTCTTGGGTTGTTTTGACTGTGTTGCTGTGCTTCTTATTTTACTCTTAGGCAGAGCATCCATTCTAAGCTCAAAGCTTTTCCTAGGATGTGTAAGTCTAATAAACCAGTGAAAGGACTGAGCCATGGGGGTGTTGCTGGGAAGCAGCAAAAGGTGTAGTGGGAGGACCGTGACGAGGGGCAAGGGCCCTGCTTGTCTTGGAGAGGAGAGCATGGCCAGACCATGGAGGCATAGGCTAGTGTGGAAGGGAATTCTCTGAAGCTCTAGGGTGGGCATGGAGCATGCTGTTCAGTCTGAGCTCCCACTGCAAGGAGGGCTGAATTTCAGGCTCTGTTTTTGTTGCCACATTTCATTCTTACTGAGAGGTAAGAGTTACCTCCACACTCAGTTATACCAGAAAAAGCTCTGTTGAATTGGCTAGGACAAAAGCATGTGAGTTTTGTAAAAGAAAAGTTTATTCTCACATTTTTTGATCTCTCTTACCCAGCAGATTTTCATTGTTACTCTGCAGAAGTGCCTTTCTCCAGTCTGGTGCAATATAGCTCGAAAGAGTAGAAGTTTCTTCAGGTTTTGTGATACATGTGCTTCCAAGAAAAGATGGGGCAGCTCCATTTCTGATCTCTGCCCAGCTTGTAATCCTGTCACAAATGCAGCAATGTAGCTGTAGTCTCTGAAAGTTCTGCAGAGGCCTAGCAGATCTTGATGGGAGAGAAGAGTTCTGCTATGTATTTACCCCATTCTTACTCCTTGTCTCAAGTGTTTGGGTGCTGACTGATTGAAGACCTTGAACTGGATGCACATGTTCTGACCCAAGATGGGTACTTCTTAGGTTGAAAACAGATCTGCAGAGATTTTGCCACTGTAGGTTCCAGTAGCTCCTTCTTTCCATGGATTATCATCCTCTTCCTACGATCCAGGATAAGGGTAATGCTAATAACTGGATTACCGTCACCCATAACTTTCCTTAAGAAACAGAGTAGGCTTAGGTACTGGTGACCATGGGAGGATTTGTGGTTTCTCATCCTACAGCCAGCTGCTATGATTTGGAAAAGTAGGCATGAAAGAACTGCCAGAAGTGAGGCAGAGAAGGGGCTTCCAGTGCCCCAGCAGAGCCAGATATGCCTCAGCCACTCCTCAGAGTTGTTTGGTTTGCTGTTCTCAAGCTGAGGAGAGAGACTGCTGCTTCCTCTTGTAGCTTAGTCCAGTGCTTCCTTCCTTTTTCTACAACCTTTTATGTACTTGTTTACTGCTGTTATATCTCCCCTTAGTCTTCTGTCTACTTTTAGTAGTTGTCCTTGTTTCATGGCATCATTTTTTCTAAAGAGCAGGAAAATTCCCTTACATAAAGTGGCTTTGGATCAGGCCCCTTGCTAAATAAAACTCTGTATTGAAAACATTGTTTTAGTAGTTCAGATGTTGTATATCGGGATGACAAGCATCTATTACTTAAAATTGTACTTAAGGGGCAAAAGTGTCATTTGGAATGAAGAAGGTTACATCCAGGCTGCTTAGTATCATAATTTCTCTTTAGCTTCCCAGCCCTATTTTTTCTATCAGTGTATTACTATGTATGGTTCTTCAGCAACCAACACTGTAACTTTTCTTAAATTATCGTAAACTAACTTTCTATTGACCAAGGACAACAAAGCCAGTATAAGACTGCCAATGAAAACACTACAACACTAAGACTTGGGGTTTTTTTGCTAACAGACAGAGTTGTTTATCATTAGATGTTTCCAATAATGTCTCTAAAAAGCATTGATTATTTTTCTGCCTTCACTTCAATTTGTAAATGTAGTTTACCAGAGGGCAAGAAAGAACAAAGCAAAGGTATGAGATGGTCTAAATGACCCTGGGTAACTTTACTGATCTGTTTTGCTTAGGGTTTCTTATCTGAATAAATTCAAAACCAGTCCAGCTTTTTTTTATTTTTGCTAATTTCTACATAACAGAAAAAGGGAATAAAATAACAGCTGTGTAAATGTTAGTGGAGGAAAGGACTGGGCTAGATATTTTGTGGCAAAAGAGTTTAAGGATACCTGTGGCTCCTGACCAGTCACCTTTCTCTTGGTGTGACTGTGTAGAAAAGAGGGCTCTTTCATCCAGGCAGTAGAGGCTTTGTTATCTCTGGAATATGGGAAGATATGGGGGTAGCCTCACATGAGAACACCTTAAGATAAAGCCAGAGAATGAGAATTAGCTGTTTAAAGAGGACTAGATAGGCACAAAGAGGTTCTGCAATAGTTGTGGCCTGACCTATATTGATGTAATGTAGAAATGTGTAGAAATGAGGCAAATGTAGAAAACATTGGGGAAGGCTGTGCCAAGGCTGACCATGTCCTGTTGTGTCTTGCAACCTGGCATAAACCTTGCTTTAATTCACAACATAGACATGAGACTACAGAGCCGACGTTTTGGTGCTTAGGCTGGTTGGCAGAGCCCTATTACTGGATAAAACCTGTATTCCTGGTGTTATTTTACATAGGCTTTGCAGCCAAGACAGACATAATTGTCTACCTTGTCCTGGCTGCTGCTGCCTGGCAGAGGTAAGCCCACCGGAATGGAGAGGAGAGAGACTTTTCCAGGGGCATGGCCAGCTGGGAGAGCAAGCTCCTTGCTGCCAGCAAGCAAGAAGAGCACAGGGCAGCGGGGCATGCCCTCTGCCTGGAGCACACACTCAAGCTCAAAGGCAATGAGGTAAAAAGCAATCTACAAGGTGCTTTTCCATGATGAGATACTGCTGAAAGTTGCTGCTCACAACTAAAATTCATGCGTCTCAAGATCAGTTTCCAGATTGGTATGTTCAATTTTTCTTTTAGCACAAATGTTCTTTGTTTTTGTGGGGGATATCAATAGACTGTATATTATTTTGAGAAAGCATATAAATAGGTATTTTCTGAACAGAACTTCTACCTTTATTCTTAAAGGGTGAAAAGCATATTCATCTTAGACAGCAGTACTTAGACCTAGAGAATTCAGGAAAACCTGAGGCTTAGACAGTTTATGAGACCAAGCCGTCCATGGTTGCATGTTGCAAAGGTACCCTATGAAAAGGGTTCTTAAAACCAGAATAAAAGTCACAAAAAATGGTTATTTAAGTTGTGGTCTGTGGTCTTTCTGTTTGAGAAGAGGTTAGCAATTGACATTTCCATTGTCTTTTGCACTCAGAGTAGATTAGTGTCTCCAGAACCAGGCTCAAGTTGCTTTTGGATAAGCAGATAGAGGAGAGTTTGGTAATCCACTCCTGCCAGAGTTAGTTTTTTGCCTCTGTGCTTTTAGAAATTCTCATAAGCATGCATTTCTGAGAAGAAGCTATAGACGATAAGGGTTCCCGAGTTGTATCTATGAAGTAGATCTTCAGAGCAACTTATGAACATAAGGTTTGATAGATATTTTAGCAATGTCTCTGACTTTATCCCTGATGAGTCATTCAGGAGAAGTAGAATAGCTTCATTTCTCTCTGCAGAAAGGGTGGATTGCCCAAAATCTATGATGCACAAATGATATTAGGTGAGCAGGAAAGGTTCCACGTGAATTGTTAGGCAGGTTACAGGTATTTTGCTGAAACTTCTCATTTATCTGTCTTTCCTTATCAACATTAATAAAGTATGTAGTAAATTAGCTCCACAAATACTGGAATTGAAGTTCTGTATCATGCAGATGCCTGGCTCATGGCTTATGAGTGCCAACTGGGAAGATTTATAAAGACACCTGATGTTGAGCCACTACAGTCCATTATGACAGCAGCACAATGCTGGCTGTATTGAGTCCAGTTTAATTTTGTGTAACTTAGACTGAGGCTTCTCCCACTTCACTGGATTTGATTGCAGTTGATCAAAGGTTTAAAAAGTTAAAATAGGCTAAAACCATCAGGCTTGTCATCCTTCATATCTGGCTTGTCTTTACACTGATCTAGCAAAGGTGTATCTGCATGCTGATGGAAGTGGGAATCAGTCCTATCATATGTTAAAAACCTCAGAGATATGAGAGCATTTGGAAGTTATTAGCTTAAGTTTGCCCTGTACATTCACTTTTCTTTAGCCAGATTGAACCTGAAATGATTTGGCATGTGTTCCTGATCCCGTCATTTATGGATGCCACTTAGTGACACATTTGCGTGATATTTTGAGCAGGATAAATGGATACTTGAGTCTTTTTAGAGGCTTTGACTTAGGATTTTTTCCAGAAATGTAGTCTTGCTATTGTTCTTAGCTCACATTGTGAACATTATTTCCCACACTGTATGTTACAGGGTCCTGGTGCAATTTATTTGGAATACCCTTTGCTCTGGCCTACAACTTCTCTCTGCCTGCTATGCAAGCACTGAGGGAGAAGGACATTTGAAAGCCTCCCAACACTAACCCCTTTTTGCACAGCTTTCCGAGTAGGCACACTAAACATGCTAAATGAGATCTTTAAGGAGGCACACTCACATGTGGATAGAGCAGGATTACCCTTTCTTAAACATGGAAGCTGTAATTATGTCTAGCTGGAGGGAGTCCTGCTGGGTCTCCTTCATGCCCACCTAAGTATCAAGCAGGATCTATCCCTCAATGAAATGATCTTTATATGACTGTTTACGGCTTTTGTGCTATACTCCTTATTTATTTAATGAATCATCCCAGTAAAATAGAACAGCCATTCATAAGCCCCTGACAACAAACAATCATGAAAATTGCCTTTGAATTTCCCTAATTTGCTTGTAAGTGTCAGAACAATGGGAGAGAATAATTGCAGTTATTAAAAGAAATTGCTGCAGGCAAAATATAACCCATTTTAAAACTCATATCCAGAAAAACAGAAAGGGGGACAAAAAAGCGAACCACCCGGTAAGATATCTTGTGCTCCCTACCTCCTTCAGTCTGTGTAAGGAGAGGCTTCACCTTGCTCTTTTTTCAAGTGCTGTTATTTACAGTGAAAATCAAAGCATTTAGTATCAGCATAGTCAAGCTGTGCACGGCAGCGCCTCGCCTGGCAAAGCCACTGGAAAGCTGTTTTCTTCCAATCTGCTTCATGTCGATGCAAAACTCTCCCTCTCTGGAAACAGTGTATTGAAAACCAATGTGAGGAAAACTTACTCTAACGTTAACTACTGTACAGAGAGGACTTTAACTCCTTCCTGGGCATGAACTAGATTACTTGTGAAACTAAGAAGCCTGTAGGATTTTCAGAAAAACACAACTGGCTTTTAGTGTCATATCACCCCCAATGAGATTTGTTATCTTTAGTTATTTAGAGTCGGGTTGTAAAGAATTTGGATTCCTAATGAGGTATCTATAGAGCCTCAGGAGTTCACATCGGTTCAGACTCAGCTGACTTTGCACATGGAGAGAGGTAATGAATCACTGTCTGCCTTTGGTCATACAGAAAACCTCTAAGCAATGGCAAAAACAAATAAAACTTTGACTTTTGTGCACCCAACTTCCCTGTAAAACTGAGTCAAGCTCCTCAGTCAGTTAAACACTGCAGCACTAAGCAAAATGATGCTTAGGTACTTCTAAACTTGTGCCTCAGAAGCCAGATGGCATTGTAAAAATTCATGCTTAACCAAACCACGTGCTTTTGTCAAAAAGCCAATTCAATAGAGCTTTGTCCAGTATAACTGAGCGCGGGGGTAGCTCTTGTCTCTGAGTACAAATGAAATGTATTTGGCTCTCCCACTATTTTATAAGGAGATAACAGAACAAAGGATTGCTGCAATTTCAGGGCATGATCCCTCATTTTCTCTCCAGTCCACCTAAATAGAAAAGTATTTCTTGTTGGCCTGTGATCTTCCATTCTGCAAGTCAAAGCCCTTTGAGTTCCTGCTGCAAGTAATGCCAGTTTACGTGCAATTTTTCAGCCTCATGTAATACCCCAAATTGGCCGCCTTGTTGTAATGAAAAGCAGTCTGCCAACACAGAGGCCCTTCCAAAGAAGCCTGACTATTGTCAGAGGAGAGTGAGTGACTGTGGGAATATTCCTGTATTGCTGTTTCACTTCAGGCTTCACCACAGGAGCCAAACAAGACAGTGGAGACCACTGTCAAGTTTTTACAGAATGTGGCTTTTTGACAAAAATGATTGTCAGGCAGTGACTATATCAAAACGTTAGCGGGAGATAGTGGGTTTTCTTGGGTTTTTGCCCAGGCATCTGGCAGTCTTAAATGCTCTGAAGAAAAAGAAACAGATATTTCTTTTCTTCTCTTTGTGTTTGGGGATGTAAATCATTCAATGTTTTAACTTCCTATCTCCCTGCCTAATTTTCTTTTGTTAAAGTAAAAGTGGATTAAAATTCCTCTTAGTTGTCTTGCTGTAATCATCAAGTAGATCCACTGAATGTCTCTGTTTGGCACTGATTTAATGTGAGTAGAATTTAACCTATATTCAACATCCAGTACCTGAAGTCATTTTCCCAGGTAAGCACAGAATATTGAATAGTCGTAGTGTTATTCAAGGGAAGCTGAGAATCCATATTCATAAAAACTCCACCCGCTGTTTACCTTGATACACTGGGTTTTCTCCTTGCTGTGGAAGCAAATGCTGTTTTGCCACCTGAAGAGATCTCGGCAAAAGGGGAGTATTAAAGGTGAACTGGATTGCATTGCAAAAAAAAATCGTAAAACCTTCTATGATTTAACATCTCAGGGGAGTTAAACATGTTGACTTAACTGAATTAAAATATTCCAAGCCATTCCTTCCTCTTTGCTTGCCACCTGCCAGAGTGCTGCAATTCCCTGCACAGAAGTGTCACAGGTTGGTGATGCTGCAAACAGACATGTGTTTATAATGTTGTCACTGTATAAGAAATGCTTATCCTAAATCCAGACCATGGCAGGAAAGAACCTTTAATTAAATTCTTCATTTTTGCCTTCTCCATTCTCTTTTATGTCTTAGGTTTAGGCCAGCATGCAGGAGGGAGTAGGAATAGATGGCCCTAATAAGGAGGTGTCTGAGCGTGCCCTGCAGTGAAGCCAATTTGGACTATATTCCACTTAACTGTTCTACACCTCTCAGGATGAATCCTCACCTTGGATATTGTTGTTCAGCAACCTAACATACATATTTACAATATGTACCAATTACCATAGGGATACTACTCCCACCTTGGTGTTTGAAGATCTAAAGAATTTTTCTGGGGAACTTAATACCCAAACAGCTTATCTGTTATCAAAGACTAAAAAGTCTTTTCATTTATGACCATAAATCTAGAGGATTTAATCAAACTTCCCTGACATTTTATTGTGCTAGTTCCATGTCCATGCTACAATCTTGCTTTGTGCATTGCTCTACTTAAAAAGTGAAATTACCCTGTAGTCAGTGAATATTTTGTGCTTGGTAATATTTGGAAGTTTGCTTTCTGTTCCCATTAAGTCATAAAAACCTCAAACTGAGAAACAAAATTTATTGTAGAGTTTCTTGTCCTCTTAAAGGGAATTGAAAAGAAAGGTAAGGAAGAAAGAATCAGTGGAGTGGCCTAGTGAAATTCAAGCTTTTTGTGGGTTACATTGTGTGGCTCCAAACAGATTTTTTTATAAAGGCAGGCTTGACACCTGACATCCTTTTCTGCAGAATTGCAGCAGAAGTTGAACACCTAACTCCACTTCTTCCCTGACAAGATCATATAGGTGCTTTAGCATGTGTATGCATCTTGCCGTGTCTTCTAGAATGATGCTAAAGACACTTATAAGAATATGCTCCATGATTTTAAACAAGTTTTGTAAATCTGAATAAACTTCTTCATAAATGCTGGGGAATGTTAGTCCAAGCCTATGGCAATCTAAGGGTGATTTCAGAATACTACAGTATTCATAGTACTTATTTCACTTTGCTAATGTATCTCATCAGCTTAGATCTTTCCACTGTGTTTTGGTCTCATGAGTGATTTTTATGTTATTTAATAATTTCCTTAAATTAAACATGGTGGCACACGTGATTTGATACAGTGAGTGGGCTCAACAAATCACAAAAAAAAGTTCCTTTTTTTGTATAATTCCTGTGGCTGTGCAAAAAGAAATGGAGGGAAAAACATGTATTAGTCAGAGCCAACTGTATTTTAGTCTGGAACTTCTACCCTCTCTCCTTTGTACTCTGAAGTGGTATTTCCAGAGTTATTGGAGAAAATAATGTTAAAGTGAACAGAAGTACATAATGGAAGAATAATCTCAGAGGCAAAGATTATTCTGTCATCCTTTCTGTTTTTATAGGAACCTTTGCTGATTTTCTTGCCAGATGAAGGCAGGCTCTTTGTTCTCTCTCAACTTCTTTTTAATTTGATCAGAGAGCTTCACTGCAGAATTATGCACATGGGAATGCTAGACTGTAGACTCACAGAATCACAGAATCACAGAATGTTTGGGATTGGAAGGGACCTCGAAAGATCATCTAGTCCAATCCTCCTGCCAGAGCAGGATCACCTAAACCAAGTTGCACAGGAACATGTCCAGGAGGGCTTTAAACGTCTCTAGAGAAGGAG
>VYZX01000929.1:62981-87813 GCA_013401335.1 Brachypteracias leptosomus
CATCCCCTCCTTCCATGATTTGTAGACCTTCTTCTTCCTCTTGAGTTTGCCCAGTATTTCCCAGTTTAGCCATGCAGGTCTATTGGCTCCCTTTCTTGACTTCCTACATGATGGGATGCTCTGATCTTGAGCTTGGAAGAAGTGGTCCTTGAATTCTAATCAACTATCTTGAGCCCCTATAACTTTTAGTACCCTGTCTCATGGGATTTCCCCTAGTAATTGCTTGAAAGGGCCAAAGTTGGCCCTACTGAAGTCCAGGGTTCTGATTCTGCTAGATATTCTGTTCCCGCCACATGAGATCCTGAACTCCACCATCTCATGCTCACTGCAACCAAGGCTGCCCTCGACCTTCACTACATCAACCATCACATCTTTTTTGCAGTGGTTTTCCTGAATACACTAGCTCCTATCCGATCCAGAGCTATTATATGGAGCTTCAAGCCACAGGTAGATTTGCTACAAAGCTGTTTAGAGAATATTTTTCCAAAGAGTGTGAATGTTCTTGTATATGTAAAATGATAGGTGTTAAAGGGTTGTGGCTGTTAAAATATGCTTTCTGGTAGAAGGCAAAGCAGTGGCAACTCAACTACAAGGGTGGGATATTTTTAGTTTCTGGAAGAGCTGTGCACAGTGTATGTAGCTGCTAAAAGAAAGGTGGCAATTTGAAGTGCATAAGGGGATAGTTTATATACACCTATAGAAGGTACAGGGTGTAAATCAGGCAAAATATTTCTTGGTAACTGTTGAATTTAAGGTCATCTTTGGGACAGAAGCTTTGGACACCTTGGAAATTCTTATCTTAAATTTTATAGAATATAGAAGTAGTTGATTCTATAAAAGAACCTAACAAATATTTTATAGCATATACAAGCAGAAATGAAGCAAATGCACCCCTCCAAGTCTCCCCAAACAAATGACTCACCAAACTCTCTTCAAAACTATAGTATAATATGAGTTACTGCTTCCACTGCACCTTAGCCACTAGAGGTTATAGCTCTCGACCTTTAAATGTCAGGAATAATAAAATAGATTATTAACAAGTAATCAGTTAAGAAATAAATGCCCCTCTGGTAAATCCAGAAAGTAACGTTTTGAAATACTGCCACCTTCTGATAAAATTTGGGATGGAGAACTGAGTTATAAGGAATTTGTTGAAGTTTTTATTGACAGCAATAATTCAGTTCCTGATTTTATAATGTTAGAGCTATGTTGCACCATCTGTTTTGCAAGGCCAGCTTTCACAGTATATGAGACTATGTATACAGTAGTAGAAAGAGATGAAGAAAATGTAGTATGATTTCTTACAAGTGATAGGAAAGATAGCAGCAAACTTGTTTGAAGTAAGGAAAAGCCCTTAGGTGCATTATGTATGAGTTTAAAGATTTACAAGCACAGAGCCTATGCTTTAATTATGTAAATGTTAAATGCCTTATAAAATTGATGCTAAAATGTTGGTATGACCTGTAGGATGAGCTTGGCCAGAGGAGAAGTATGTGTGCTTTAAGTCTTAGAGACAGGCTTCCCTGCTCCTGCATAACTCCTGATTCTGACATGACTGTGTCCAAGAAGGGTTAATTTCTTTTACCATTTTTACTTTGCTAACATTCAATGATACTTGTCTGCATGCCACCTTTGTGTATATTTTAATTATCCAGATGGTTTTTTATGTGTCCAGCCCCATATCATTATTATATTACTTAAACTCGGCAGTGATATTTACTTAGAAATAACTTTCCCCAAGCTGGCTTTTTCTTGCAAAGTTCATCCAATTGCAGCTTTCTAAATGTCCTTTGTGCTGTGATAAAATGTATTGCATGCCTAAATGGCTCGCATATCTTTAAATTCCCTTGATAGGGAAATCTGCTTGGCAAAGAAAGAAAGTGTTTAAAGGAACCAGAAATTAATACAAAATCTAAGATAGTGTGACCTTAAAGCTATCATTTAAAACTCTCAGAATTTAGGGAATCCAAAGGTTCAGTTTCCTTTGATTCATTTGCATTTACCCGGGTTCTTTCTTGGGCTCCAGTGAGATGGAAATGCCTGTGTCATGCTCCCACCTCTGTGGGTTGTTATGGACCTGGGTGATGGCAAGGGCCTGGCTGCACCACATTTTCTACAAAGAGTGCAAATGAGGTTGCTTGTATTGTGGGCATAGTGTTTTTTTCCCCAGTAACATGGTTGGTTTGAGATGGTGGCTGAGAGAGCAGAAGTGTTTGAAGTGTTGTGATAGTAACAGGCCTTCAAGCAGCAAAGGGAAAAAGTGACTCATTTTGAAGCCACAGCATTGCCTTCTTGTGGATTCATCCTGTATCATAACTATCATCCTAGCTGAAGTACCATTAGCAACACCTATGGGATGCATTGTAGAGCATGCGAACTGGAACATGCACGTTGTCCAAATAGTGAGGCAGCATCAGGGCTTGAGCAGAGAAAGCATATTGGCTGTCCAGGGGGACTGAGGCATTTACTGTGGACAGTGTGCTTGTACCTTTTAAAACAGATCTTAACCATATGTACAGTATGCCACTTCTACTGTTGTATATTGAGCTCAGGAGAAGGCAAGTAACATAATTGCCTTCAGCAAAATTGTCAAACAAGGAAACCTTTTAAAACTACATAGAGAGGGAATGTAATGAGAGCCCTGGAAGGAAGAGGCTAAGAGAAGAAAAATTGGCAGGGAACATTAACATATACTTTTAACCAGTCTTTTTACAGGAAGAAGAATGATCCAGAGGAATGACTGTTGTAGTTGTTTTTTTTCAATGAAAGGATTTTGTATGTGCTGCTGTGTAGAAGACAACTGCTTATTTCCCCTGTGTTATTTCACATTTCAGTTTGGAAGAGCAAGAGGAAGCTTTATTTAGCCTATTGACCCCCACAGTTAATACAGCATATAAAACTTCCAATAAGTGAAAGGCATACTGAGCTCACATTTCAGATAGTTTTCAGGATAACTTCTTGGCTGTTACAACAATATGTCTTACTTGACATAAATTATTAGGAATTATTTGCTGCAGTCTGCATTCATATTACCTCCCAGGGACCTTTCAGACTAGATTTATGGAAAGACATGTTTCCTGAGTATTTCTTTCTAAAGAAACTTCAGATCACAGGACAAATCAAGTTTTGATTAAACAAGGACTCTGGGTTTCAATTGCTGACTGATTAACTAAAAGTTACAGAGTGTGCTTTCTGGGAGAAATCAGGGTTAGCTATCTGTAAGGACAGTTGTATCTTGAAGCAATTCCCACTGGGAGTGGAAAGATTATTGTTTGCTTTATGACAGAGTGTTGTGGTTTAAGGTTTNGAGGCAGATGCCACTGAGTAGCAGACACTTAGCTGGTTCCTCTCCTGCAGGAGTATTGTGGAGACATGACTCAGGAGTGAGAAGAGCCTTAAAGATCTTCCATCCGAGTGAGCTGAAAACTGTGAATCAAAATTGTCTTTTGGTAAGAGCAGATGATGGTCTCCTGGGCCTTAATGGTCTAATATAAACCTGCAAAATATAAACAAGTATCATGTTATTTGTGGTGGTTGTAGCTGTATGCATCACAACTCTGTGCTTTGCTGTAGTGGTTTCCAGCTTTCATTTACTTCTAGAAAGTGCTTTTCATCCCCTTTTTCACTGCAGCCTTTTGTCTGCTTGTACTGTAAGGCAGCATGGTACATCAAGCAGCTCACAGATCATACTCAATAGAAAATATTTGTCCATGAGATATAGGTCTGAACAGTGTGTATTTTACCATAATTTTCCTTTCTTTCCAAAGTTGTCCTTGCCCTTTGAAGTAAAGTTTTGCATTAATCTAGAAATGCCATTCATCCTGTATCTTCTTACCCAGATCCTAAGATCTCATGTGTCCCAGATGGGCATGAGTGAACAGTTTTGATCCCATATACCTCAGGACTATGGGCAGCCTGAATCCCGGGTAACCTTACAAATACAGTAAGCAGGGCTTTAGCCCATTGCCTGGTCTGTATTACTGGAGACAATGGGGATAAGGTGTAGTAGCCTGACTCTTTGTAAAACCCTACCATGCCGTACTTGATGCTTCTAAGTATATTATAATAATTTGGCCCTGTGTGATGGGGGAAGGAAAGGGAAAGCTTTGAGTATGGGAATGTGTCAATAGAGGAATTCCATAATTAACAATAATGACCAGTACAGGTGACATTTCTTTGTGGTTAATAGCTGCTGGTGCGAAAGGCCCTGAGGCAGAACCTCAAGCTGCTAAGCTAGCAAGTGAATTGCTACACTATTTGACCTGTAGTTCGTTCCTAATATAAATGGTGAGGCTATGAAAAACTGAGTAAAATGTTCATAGAAACTTCTTGGGCTGTGTGGGAATGCCAGCAATTTTGTATTTGGGATTGAGGCAGATTTCTCATGTTGGCAGTAGAGTTTGCACTAACTCTTTAGGAAGATGCAGAACTGTAAGCATCACTTGCACATTCTAGAGTGGAAGAAAGTCTTACACACTTGAGAAAGTGTAAACAATTATGGCCAAACTGTGAAGTGGGAAGATTATGGAGATTTCCACCCTTAGGACCACGAAGACTGACTCATGATAAGTGGGCAGACTGAAAAAATAGTGATGCTGAAAGAGGTGATGGCATATTGGCTATCCCTTCTTGCAGTGTCTCCATGCCTGGAGATTCCTTCTCAACTCTTCTGACAGAAAAGGATGGAAAAAGATAGATGGTTCTGAGTGTTTCTGTAGGCTGGAGAATGGGGCTTGTGACCAGGAGCAGAAAATGGGGCAGTTTTTTGCCAGCCAGACACTGCTGTGGTGTTCCCTGGATGTTGCTTTTTTGGTGATTCAGAGATAGGTAATACTCTGCGCATTTGGTCTTGCCAAAGGAGCCAAACTGTCTCTAGCAATGTGATGCCACCCTGATCTGTTGATGTGGGATGCTGCAGCCAGGTAAGGCTCACATGACACAGATTGAGCTGGGTAACCTTATTTGGTCAAAACTGATTTTAGACTGAGAACATGGTTTCTGCAAGTCCTGACCACTTCATAAATTCAGCTTTGGCCACCTTATTTGAGGGGGTATTCTAGTGGCCCCTAAATGTTCAGGCAAGAAAAAGGCAATGCTTTGTTTTTAAAGGACTGATTAAAATACTCCATTATGCTGAACTTTGAGTAGATTGTTCCCAAGCTTTTTTCCAATTACCAGCTCACCATAAAATCCATTATTGCCCACTTTTAATCCTGACTATCAAAATTGTTTGTCTCCACAGATTGCCAAGTGAATAGCTACAGATGTTGTTTATTGTGCTGAACACAGTGAGACACACTTACATATCTACTGTAACAAGAAGTAACCCATTACAGTAAGAGAAGACTTTGTGCTCTAAAACAAATGTCTTTAGACTTCAGTCTGAAATACAAACTACTGTCGTGTTTTCTGCACGGCTAGCAATTTCACTGTGACACAACAAATCAAAGTGTGAAATAGCTGAGGTTTATTCTCTACTGAAAAAATGAGTCTGTTGCAGTGTATCATACGGGAATTGGACTGAAGGAGTGGACTCTTCCCTACAACTAGGTTTTCATGAAGCTTTTGATACCACCTTATTCTCCACAGTCATCAGGTCGACAAAGCTAAGCCTTATCGCTAATACTGTATGTGTGCTGCCCTAAAACAAAAGACATTGGACAGATTCTTAGCTGGTGTGAAGAACTGCAACACTAGGTATGACATTTTAAAATAGTTCTTTCCTGTCTCAAAAGTTTGTCCCACTTTGACTTCAGATTAGATTCCTCATTTCTAGATGCCAAGGACATCTGCCCAGCTAGTCCTCTCTCCCATCTCATCAGAACATCTTAATTAGTCTCTGCCTAGTTTTCTTCATAAATTCTTCTGTCTCACTTCAAGTCTTAGCACCTTGCTGAAATTCTGGTGGGTTTTTTCTACTAGGCATAGCACACATCTCTGGCACCCAGACCATTTCTGTACAAAGTGCAAAGTCCCAGCTTCCACCACATAAAGAGCTAAAACTAAATAAAGAAAACAGATGCTTTCTAAGCCTGTTTTTTGTTTGCTTAAGAACATAAACTGCTGAAATGACTGTCTGTCTGTCCCTTTTATACCCCTTCCAGCCACTCTTCAGTAACTTTTGAGTCAATTGACCAGTTTCACCCAGAGGACAGAGGTTTTGAAGAGACTTAGTTACTGCATTATTAATAAAAAACTCTCTCCTTTGCCTGGTTATCTATAGCAAAGATTGCTATATGAATCTGTCTGTTATCACACACTAGAGAACTCATAGTAAGGAGGCACTTTCTCAGAAAACTTTTGCATATTAGACATCAGAGGTTCTAAAAAAGAGATAAAAACTGATACCAAGACCAGAGTGGGTCTCCTGCCCAAAGTTTCAGTGTGGTCAAATTAACACAGTTTTCCCTCCTCCTGTGGGCTTTTTCAGTAGTGATTTTTTTGAGGAAAATACCCAATGTAACATAGTTCAGTTCAAGTGATACAACACTGGTAAATTTATAAGATGGTGAAAGCAAGATCTCCTGATAGTCTGTTGGGCAACTTTACTTAGGGGTCTTCTCCAGGCTGGTTGATAAATGAGTTAAGAGATGTCTTTCTCCGTGATTCCAGATTGTGCAGCAACATTGCTGGGAAGAAACTGCCATTTCAGTGTTAGGCTGCTGGAGGAGCATGTGGGTGTTCTGCACTGTATTACCATTCTGGAAAGGAAGAGGTGCTTAAGCCAGGTTGTAGGGTTTTAAATCATAGAATCATTCAGGTTGGAAAAGACCCTTGGGATCATCGAGTCCAACCATCAACCCTACTCTACAAAGTTCTCCCCTAAAACTTATCCCCTAACACCACATCTAAACAACCCTTAAACACATCCAGGGATAGTGACTCAACCACCTCCCTGGGCAGCCTATTCTAGACTACTCTTTCTGTGAAAAATTTTTTCCTAATGTCCAATCTAAACCTAACCTGTTGCAGCTTGAAGCCATTCCCTCTTGTTCTGTCGCTAATTACCTGTGAGAAGAGACCAGCACCAGCCTCTCTACAATGTCCTTTCAGGTAGTTGTAGAGAGTTATGAGGTCTCCCCTTGGCCTCCTCTTCCTCAAACTAAGCAGTCCCAGCTCTTTCGATCGTTGCTATCAGGAAAAAAAAAACCTCACAAACAAAAAATGAAGCCAAGGGCATTTGCTTTTCTGCAATAGTTGCAAGTGCTCTTTGTGTTTGGCCTCATCACCAAAGCATGCTGCCATCATCTCTTGTATTCTCTCTCTTCTTTCACCTGAGTGGCTTTCACTGTGCCTCTATTCAGGATTCAGTATGTTAGAGAAACCTCAGATATAAACCCTTCTTATGGAACTCTGCATTCTTAACACTTGACATACCATTTTCTTTCTATGGAGTGAAAATTAAAATTCATGTATAAGAGTAAACGACAAAGATTAAGTACTTGAGGTCACACCTTGAGTACTGTGTTCAGTTTTGGGCACCTCAAAACAAGAAAGACATTGAGGTGCTGGAGCATGTCCAGAGAAGGGCAATGAAGCTGGTGAAGGGAGAACAAGTCTTACAGGGAGCAGCAGAAGGAACTGGATTGTTTAGTCTGAAGAAGAGGAGGCTGAGGGGTGACCTTATAGCTCTCTACAACTACCTTAAAGGAGGTTGTAGAGAGGTGGGTGCTGATCTCTTCTCCCAAGTAACAAGTGATAGGACAAGAAGAAATGGCCTTAAGTTGTCCCAGAAGTGGTTTAGTTTGGACATTAGGAAAAATGTTTTTGCTGGAAGGGTTATCGAACACTGGAACAGGCTTCCCAGGGAAGTGGTTAAATCACCATCTCTGGATGTGTTTAAAAGCCATGTAGATGTGGTGCTTAGGGACATGGTTTAGCAGTGGACTTGGTAGAGTAGGTTTATGGTTGGACTGGGTGATCTTAAAGGTCTTTTCTAACCTAAATGATTCTATAGTTAAATAAAAGAGATATTACTTAGTAGAAGAAAATGAATGAACAAAATTAAACCATAGACCATGAATTAGATTTTCCATGGAGCTGTATACACAGAGGCAGCGAAGGACTCAGGCTCTCTGCTCCTATGCTTTTCTGCGGGAGCAATGGGATATAGTTAGTTTCTAGATGTGGCTCTTTTGCACCTTTTTATTTGCACTTGAGTTATTCATCCTAGTTAATGACTTACTGACAAGATGCAGTCGGTGTGATGTAACATAGGTGTTGCTGTTTGCAACGTGCAATAGCTTTACAGTGATGAGGTGGGAAGATTGGAGTAGGTCAACTCCAGAAACAAGTGATGATGAGGAAATCAGCCCATCAGCATTGGTAGTCTTAATCTTGAACAGCTCTGTCCCTGGTGCTGACACTGGAAGTTTTAGTAGTCTCCTTGCAAGGTATACATTTGAGTATTTTTGAGGGGTAGATGATTCTTGCCCTCTACTCCACTCTTGTGAGAACCCCACCTGGAGTATTGCGATCATTTCTTAACAGAAGAAGGACATGGACTTGTTGGAGCGGGTCCAGAGGAGGGCAATGAAGTTCATCAGAGGACTGGAACACCTCTCCTACAAGGACAGGCTGAGGGAGTTGAGATTGTTCAGCTTGGATAAGAAAAGGCTCCAGGGAGACCTCATTACAGCCTTCCAGTATCTGAAGGCAGCCTACAAGAAAGCTGGAGAGGGACTTTTCACAAGGGCTTGTAGTGACAGGATGAGGGGCAATGGCTTTAAACTGAAAGAGGATAGATTTGGATTAGATGTGAGAAAGAAGTTCTTCACTATGAGAGTGGTGAGACACTGGAACGTGTTGCCCAGGGAAGTTGCGTATGTTCCATCTCTGGATGTGTTCAAGACCAAGTTGGATGGGACCTTGTGCAACCTGGTCTAGTGGGAGGTGTCCCTGCCCATGGCAGAGGGGTTGGAATTAGATGATCTTTAAGATCCCTTCCAACCTGAACCGTTCCATGATTCTATGATTCTATTTTTCTGAAAATGAATGGATTTATAGTTCTTCTTTAAGCACCTTTTTCAACTGAGACCCTTGATAGTTTCCAGTATGATCAGTATTATATTGATGTGTAGTAGATACATTTCAGCTCCATGCTGCAAAAGCACAATGATGTCATAATTATACTGGGGACTCTGAATTAATTTCCAGGTGTTACAACTTTATTCGTTCCTCCTCAGGGGAGAGAGAAATGGCAGGCCTTTCTTCTGCTCCTCATGGAACAGCAGTCACAGCATATGAGAGTGAGTGTAATGTGAAAGAGTCAGGTGGGCTAACAGTTTAGGAGGAATTCCAGGTGAATGCTTGAACCTCCAGGTGAAGCAAACTAACCCTAAGACAAGAGGATGTTTGAGGGGCTGGGGAATATTTAAGCCTAGCAGGGTGAGTTACTATCAAGCCTGCAAATGAAGGGGAAGTATTTTAATAGGGCAATCTCATGGAGAGAAGGTCATATATTTCCACATTCAGGTTTTACCACTTCTGTTCTTCTGTTTCTTTGTTGTGGGCATATTTGTAAAATGACAACTTGGAAAAGACAGCTAGTATCTGTATGCAGCCCTGTGATTATCCCCTTGCCTTATCTGTTCTTGTTCTATCCTCTTCAATACAGGTCCGATCTGTAATTTAGCACAGTTTCCTGTCCTGGTGGTTTGGTTCCTGATGCCATGATACTGAGTGTGCCAAAGAGCTGGAATGGTCCAGGTGGATGGACATCACTTGGCAGACATGCATGTAAGTGACACTGCCATGAAGAGCTCAGACTCTTGGGTGATTTGAACCGGATAAGAGCAATGCGTAAAGAAGCGTAAGGTCCCTTGTTTCCTGTTTGCATGGCAGAAATTGCTAATTTGAACTAGCAGCTTGGGAAGAGAAGAAAGCATGCTTTATTTCCTGATCTATGTTACATGGACATGGAAATGAGGTGCACGTCTGTCATCATGTAGGACTGAGAAATTTAAGTACTGAGGTAGCCTATTCATCCCCAGTCTTTCCATTCTGCCTCCCTCCTGAAGGGTATTTGCAATGGCACTTTAGGAAATGGGTGCAAAAGAAAATGTAGACTAATATCCTTTAATCCTCCTTATCTGATTTACAAAAAGTTAATATCAGCAATAAGACAACTCTAAGTCATCTCATGCAGTGGGTAATTTTGCGTTTCTTAAAGAAATAAAGTACCATCTGAAGTCTGACTCTGAGCTTTAAGAAAGTAATGTAATTAAACCTATGGATAAATAACTACCTTATCCTGTAGTATAGGCATCAGCAATGACCTGGTATCTGAGCTCTGATTGTCCTGGGGGGACTTTTTGTTTGCTTGCTTGCTAAGTTTTCCAGAAATGTCTCTGAAAGCTGATACAAAAGATGGATGGTGAGTCTCTTACACTAGAGCGAGCGCGTCTGTTCTGATGGTGCTGAATCCCTGGTTTCAGCTAATTGAACAGTTCATCTGGTCTCTCCTGTGTTTGTAGAGTAATAATCAGCTGTGGAAAAAAATGACTATTTCTGTGCAGCTACTTCAGACTGACATTTTCCGACAGTGACTTCACCCAGTCACATGCTTAGTGTGTCCCCAGAAAGCCGAACTTTCAAAGGTGATATATTTTCCATTAATGGCTGTCACACAGCAATGAGTTTTATTCCAAGTAGGCATATTATATCAAGCCTACGTTATTATAAATTGTGGTGGGAAACACAGTCTCTGTAGATGCAGTTTAATAAATTATCTATGTTAATCGGTAGGCAGTAACTTTGAACATGCTGCATATCTGACCCAGTTGTGCAAATAGTCAGTTTAAAGGCTGATGTGTTTAGCCTAATAGCTAATCTGTCTCATTTAGCAGGCAATATGCCTGAGCTTGTATGTGATATATGTGATTTGGTGAGTGACATATCTGACTTAGCAGTTGAATAACGTTACTCATTGTGGAATATATTTTCTTCAGTGGAGAATATCTATATAGACATGCGTGCACACATTTGTATTATTTGTTAGCAGATCATAGAAGAGTTTAGGTTGGAAGAGACCTCAAAGATCACCTAGTTCCAACCCCCCTGCCATGGCAGGGACACCTCCCACTAGACTAGGTTGCTAAAGGCCTCATCCAACCTGGCTTTGAACTTCTTCAGGGATGGAGCATCCAAAACCCCTCATGGCAACCTGTGCGAGTGTCTCATCACCCTCTGAGTGTAGAATTTCCTTCTAATTTCCAATCTAAATCTATCCTCTTCCAGTTTTACTCTTCCATCACAACTTGGGTTGCATGTTTTTCTGTGACCAAGCACGCACCAGAATGAATCAACACTACTTAGTATGCAAAAGGGTTTTTTTTCCCATTTTCATCATTCCTCTCGCTTGGCCATTATTTTACATATCAGCCACTGGGATGCATTCAAAGCCTAATGGAAACCACTTGACTTCCAAGAGCCCTATAAGCCAGCTCAGCCAATTAGCTGACAAGATGGAAGGTAGATAAAATCTGTTGTGTATCTCCCTGTCCTGTGGTCCCATCGGGTGTCCCAAAGCAGCGGTGGTTTCTATGCCAGAAAGCTGGATTGTATTTACTTTTGAATAAGACGAGTTGGGAAACTCATAGCCTTGAAGCTGATTGTCCTGGGTTCAGCTGGGATAGGAAGCTGGGAGGAGGCCACAGCCAGGGCAGACAATGGAACCAGCCAATGGGATAGTCGATACTATACTGATGTCAAGCCCTCTATATACGGTCAGGAAGCCAGCTGGGCAGTATGTGGGTATCTGGCACAGATCATCAGTGAAGATCTAGGCAGCCAATGTGATAAATTTATATGCCTCGCTTTATATATTGTTTCATTACTATTATTACTGTTGTTTCTTCTCTGCGTGTATTGTTCTATTAAATTATCCTTATCTCAGTCCACGGGGTTTTGCCTTTTTCTCCCTATTCTCCTTCCCCTCTCATAGGGAGAGGGGAGGGTGATCAAACTGCCACAGGGTGCTCAGCGCACGGCTGGGACTCAACCACGGCACTCCTACACCCTACGGTTTTACTTCTTCCACAGTCTGTTGTGGTCTGGTTTTATTTCTTTAATGCATTAGTGCTTGATAAAACAAATGTGTATGCAAGTGTGTGACCAAGAAAAGCTGTTTGCAGGTTTTCTGGGCTGAGTTAGGGAAGATTCCCAGCCCCTCAAAGAAGTAATTGTAGCTGTTTTCTGATTACAGCATACTCTACCATCCGTGCTGTAACTTAAGTCTTCTACCCAGTCTGGGATCAACATAAAGTCTTTCACAGGAAGAGTCAGCATATCCAGACCTGCATTTGAAACTGAGGAGCAGCAAGAATACCAAAATGTGGCTCTGAAGAGAAGCAGGGATAACTCCCAAGTTGAGCTGGCTTTCCTAGAGGAAAAATAGGAGAGCAAACGTTTTATCTGTTGAGTTAGCAGAATGCCTAATGGGAAAGGAAACCCATCATCTGATTAGCATTGGCACGTTATCCTTCAGCAACAGGTTACCTCAGGAAATGGGCGCAGAGCTGTTCATCCTGCACAAGGTTCATGTTGTTCTGCTCCATATAGCTTCTGCTTTGATTGCTTACTTTTCCTCATTTAGCTGAAGATAGAATCAATAACTCTTAAATACAAGTTGCTCAATGGAGTGCTGCACTATTTCTGGTCTTTGTGGGCATGCATAGCTGCACACCTGTCTACCTGTGCTATTGGCATGTTAGCTCTTAAAGCTGTGCTGTTTTCAGTATCAATGGGAACACTCTCACTGCTGCTGACTATTTTTTTTTATTTTTTAAGAGATGAGTCCCCACTGTGCAAATCTACAACTGTGTGTGTTGTTGATGAAGCCACAGAGTAGCACCATGAGTCCAGAGCCAGCTTGTCAAAATGGTGTGGATTGCAAAACCATTAGTAAAACATGGAGAATCCCAAGTGTCAGTTTCTGGTACTGAGCCACTGTGCTCCAGGTCCTCTTTTTTCCCTGTGTGATAAATCTAGTAGGCTTTTTTCTGACTACCACATTAAAAAATCTCTTGAAAGGACAAATGAGATATTGCCTTAAACAGTGGTTTGCCTATTTGGTCTTGCTTGCAAAAGCCTTCACTGCAGCTGCTAAGAGAGGTTTCAGTTATGTTTAGCATACACCATTCCCAAACAAAAGGTACTCATGCTTTCTTTAGTTTTGGATGAAACTAGGAACGGGAAACTCACCTCTACCTTTCTTCAGTGTCCTTCTCTAGAATCCAGTGAATGGTGAGCAAATAGCACAAGTGAGATAATGCTGGTTGTGGGCCTTTTCTCAAAATCCTGTTCCAGAGTGTTTGAAGCAAATCAGAGCACTTTCTCACAGGGGAAAGTATGTGTCATGGAGAGTAATGCACAGGCTATCTATCTACCTGTCTTGGACTTTTCACTGTGGGAGGTGGTTGATTTGTGAAACTGTTGATTCTCCAGCATTCACAGATGTGGCAGCAGAGAGAGTTCACCTTCCTACTTTCCTAAAATTTGGGCATAATGTAGGTTGGAAGTGGTCTCTGGACTGATCCTTTTCTTAGAGTAGGTTCTATAAGAGAAAGCTACTTGGGTCTTGTCCAGTTAAGGTTTGAGCTTTCCTGAGAATGAAGATCCTACAGCCTCTTTGGACCCTTGTGTCAATGTTTGATGACACTTAGAATTGTTTAGATTGGAAAAGACCTTCAAGATCATCGTGTCCAACCACTAACCTAACTCTACCAAGTCCACTGCTAAACCATGTCCCTAATGCTGTGGAAAACAACAATTTTCCTCAAATGCTTTGGGAAATAGTGTCAAAGGCTTTACTGAAGTCTGTGTAGATGACCACCACAGCCTTTCCCTCACCCACTAGGTGGGTCATCTTGTCATAGGAGGACATCAGGTTCATCAAGCAGGACCTGCCTTTTGTGAATCCATGCTGACTAGTCCTGATTGCCTGATTGTCCAGTATATGGTGTGTAATGGCAATCAAGATGATCTGCTCCATGACCCTCCTTAGCACCAAGGACAAACTGACAGGTCTGTAGTTTCCTGGACGCACCTTCTGTTCCTTCTTGTAGATGGGTGTCACATTTGCTAACCTCCAGTCCACTGGGACCTCACTGGTTAGCCAAGGAGCTTAACTCAGTATATCCCCTCTGTGTTGCATGATAGTAGCAGAAGCAGCAAAAATAGTTACCAGATACTGGCATCTCTCTGACACTTCTACTGCCAGTGCTGAAACAGCCCAAGCTTCTTCAGGAATGAAGGCAGATAAGTATATATCCTCATGTCTTCATTGAGATCAGAGATGGGAACATTGGCTATGTTGATATACAACATCCTGTACACAACCTGGTAGGATACATAAGTAAAATACACACCAGCTTTTCAAATGGTTGCAAAAGAATTTAATGAGGTTGAGCATGCAGGGGAAACTTGTGCCCTTGTAACTCTGCCCTGAGCTACTGTTGTTGGCCACTTTGAATGTGCATGTTTATTCTGAGTTTTATTGGAACAATGGAAAAAATTAAATGAAAATGGTAGTCAGGTGCCTATGACAGCTCAGTCAAATAGAAGTCTACCAGCATGTGTTAAAGCAGTGACTAGCAGTAGGGTTCTAGCTTATTTATTTTATAGTACCTGTAAACAAACTGGAGTGCATCATCTAAAGGTAAGATTGAAAGAAACTATGATGCTATTTTCAAAGATTTCATTAGTCAGTATGATGTCTGTCATTTAATCTTTCTGTATTGCCCTTTCATTAAAATTATCAGAGCAAAACTGTGTACAACTTCAATCCTCAGCAACAATTTGACTTAAGCCAAAATTTGGAAAAGATTAGTGATGTGGATTACTTAGTTTGAAAAACTGCAAATGAGCCTGATTTCCAGACAAAAGCTGATCATACACCTTCTATAAACCGTGTCCACATAAGTTGAAATATTGACTGTCAAATCTTTTAAATGGGAAATGAGTTATTTCTTTTAATTTGGCCAAATATTACAGTTTGGTTACAACTTCTGTCTACAGAGGTAACCTGCAGTACTATAGACATTTGTTATGTGAGATTTGGCTGCAGTACAGAATTGGTGCTGAAAATATTCATACGCATCCTCTCTTTTAGTGTTGATGTGAGTCAAGCTTACTATAATTAATTTGCATGTGGAAAATGCCTCTGCCATGAGATAAAGAAGATTTTTAGTTACCACAATTATATCATAAAATGTATTTGTCCAGAAGCCTGCCTCTTGCAAAGTAGATGTCTTTGTAGTGCATATTCTGTGTATGCCCCTTTTGTAGTTTCCACACTGTATCTGCAATAACTGACAGCTGAGAACATCATTGCGAGGTTGTCAAATGTACTGTCTCCATAACTGGTGATAATCTAACTATTCTTGAGCTTCACATATCAAACCACTAGAAACTGATACTTCAGTGCTTGTTATTGGCAGAAGTAGGTGGAATTGAGTAATGTGGTTTGAGTCAAAGACCTGTGGTGTTGACAGGAATATTAACCATAAATCAAACACAGCACAATGGTGGTGCCAGGCTAGAGCATAAGGCAGGATCTCGCAAACCAGGTCAGGCCTGCTTAGACCTTACCTGCAGGAATATTTCTATTGGCTAACAGAAGTAAGGATAGGCTGGGGTTCCTGCAATGACCTATTTAACTTAAAACTGAAAAGGCATGATAGAGACTGAACAAGTGATGGTGAGATGGCTTTGTGTTCTGCTGAGTGCATTCCCAGTTGTCTTGCAGCCCTGTCAAGTTTCAGGGGCTGATGAAGAGCAGGGGATATCTTGCCCCTGCTTAGACACCGTCGCTGCTGCTCCCATCTGGCTTCTGCTGGAAAATCTTTCACTGTTCGCTGGGCTTGCACTTGCTGCATTAAGTGGAGTTTGCAGGGCTGACATTTAAAACATACTTGATTTACAGCCAGTTTGTGACATTCTTTCTTGCGGCAAATAGTTCCCTGTTGCAGGAAGGGCCCCACTGCCTGCATTTTGAACTGCTGCTAGTGTCCATGGTGAAGTGAGCAGGGGAAGGTGTCTGATTCCAGCCTCTATATTAGCAAATGAACCAAAATGCTGGGAACTCTTGATGAGAGGATTGTGAGGAAATGTCTGAATACCTCATGCAGTCAACTTGCTTGACTGTTAACTTTATTTAATAGCTATGGTCATATATCCTGTTGTCGTTAGTGAGTCTTCCAGCACAGTTGTTCTGGTGACAGACCTCACCAACTCTCTTCATAATTAGGTCCTAGATTATTGCAAGTTTTACATGATCTTGAAGGTCTGTGTATTTGGTTTTATTCACTTTGTTAAACAGAAATGATGCAAAAAGAGCAAACAGTGCTGAGTTGTAGGGGAGAAATCTGATTCTAGCTAACTCTACGTGGAAAACATTTGGGAAAGAGCATTACAAAATTTTTTTGCAATTATGTGGAATTTCTCAGTAGGGAACCAGCTAACAATATCCAGAGCAAGCAAGAAGCATAAAGCCAGGAGCTAAGCAAAATACAGAGATTTCATTATAAATTAGTGTTGGAAATCGGAGCCAGGCTGGGAAAAAACCACAATTAAAATTCAGAAAGCAAAGAAGAAAAAGCTTACCTAGTGATCTCTGCTTGCTACACAGGGTTAGAAAAGAAGCTGTTCTACTTTAGTATTCCAGCATAACTTGCACGTTACTGAAATTGTTAGGAAATTAAAGGAAAACCAAAGGACTGATTCTTAACTGATGAAAATCAGCATAAGCCAGCTAACGCTAAGGCAGATAAACTGATCTGCAAATGCTAAACATATACCTCTAAGCCAGCATCTCTCCACTCACTCACTCCCCACACCACTCAGTGTAGATGGAGAAAATGAAGCAGCTTTTTTCTGTCAAGTCTGTGTGCTGAACTATTTGTCTTTATTCAATGAATATGAGCCTTTTAGGAGTAAAGACAATGATCTCAAAGACAACCTCAGAAGGAGAGCTATAGGTCCATGATGAATCAGTGCAGTATAAGGTGATTTTTGTTTGTGTGTGTGCATGATTTTTGGTGAATTCCACTCAATCAATTGATTTTACAAATAAGAAACAGAATTGTTCCCAGTTCAGGTTTCTTGGGAACATTAAAAAAACTAAAATGTCAAATCAACAAAAAAATCAGTACCAGGATTCTAACACAAGAGCTCCCTGGAAATGAAATCAAAGGCCAGCCAAATAAAACAAGAAATTAAAATATACAAAATACTGCAATTTAAAAGAAAATTACTGAATTATTGAAACTCTGTAGAAGACATGTCACAGCAGTGCTTCTAATCAACTTGATTAAAAAAACACACTATCTTTTCTCTTTTTTTTCCCCCTCTTTTGATGTCAAGAAGTGTATTGGAAACTTAAAATGATGTATGTAGTTCAATCAGATAGATCTGGAAAGTTCAAAGACATTGTAATTTTCTGAGCATTAATGCTTTATCCGATGTGATGGAAGGTATGTTGATGTATACACAGCGTAATCTTTCTAATTTTCTGTTGTAGGACTGCAAACAGAAAACACTTCTCTGCAGAGTGAAAACATAAACAGCATCTGTAGAACAGCTCCATGCTGACCTTCACTGCTCTGTGTCCATACCCAATGCAGTCAATGCAGTAAGTGTCTCACACGCAGGAGTGCTTAGTTATCCCAAATTGATTATTTTGTTGTAAATTTACATACAGCCTTTGTGAGTTGCCTGATAATTGCAACATCGGCTGGCAAGTTGGAGCTCGAGGGCAGCCTTTGGACTCCTGTTCTCCAAGTGAGAAAGGCATTCTTGCCACTGAAGAGGTGCGCAGGGCTTGTGATGACAGTTTTGATGAATGATGTGCTATCCAGCTGCCCTCACTGTAGGAATGTGGGCAGAGCTACCTCCACAGGATACCAATATCCCTCGGCTGCTCCATACATAGGAGGCCCAAATAAGTATGATGGACAGTGCAGTTCCTCTGTTGCCAGAAGGAATCTGTCAATATTGGTCTTGCAAATAGGAGCTCATGTTTCAGTAGGCAAAAGGGTTGTCATTTCCCTAATGGAATAGAGACCAGGTTTTCTATGCATTAGATGCTACGTAATATGGAAAGAGATGTTTTTTACTTGCGCAGGGAATTCTGACCCATACTACTGGCCAGTCATCCTATTTTAACAATTTCTGCCTCTGGTAGTGAGTAATGTAGGCTGTGCTGGGGTAAGGACCTTTTCAAATGAACTTGCCTATTGTGGTGGTAGGAATTGGATTGGACGAGGGATTGGACTAGATGATCTTTCAAGGTCCCTTCCAATACCTAACATTCTGTGATTCTGTGAATGCCAGAGCTTGAAACCCCTGTCCTAAAAGTTTTTCATTTCAGTAAATGGGATAGAAAAAAATATCATTTCCATTTTACGGAAGAAGAATCAAGTTGCAGACCAAAGGAGTGGCTTAAGGCCCAGTGAAGAGGATGGAAAGGCAGCATTAAGTTTTGGCAAGCTTTAACAAGTTGCTTAGGGATTTTGTGCCTTTGCAAAGGGCTGATCTCAGCACTGCCAAGAAGAGATTTGAGAGCCCTGCCTCCAGTACAGCAAATCTGAATTTAAGAACTATTTTAAAGAGTTTAAATCTTACAGATTTTCCTCATCATTATTTGTGATTTTTGTAGTCAGAATTCATTTAGACTTTTTATTTCCCCAGCAAGAACAAGATACTGTGATTCTACATATTTTTGTGGAAACTTTTGGGTTATTATGGCATTTCTGTGGAGTCGTGGCCTTTTCAACAGACCACAGAATGGATTTTGCTTGCTTAAGGCCTGTAGCAGGGAATAAACCCAGCCAGGAGGTACATCTATTTACAGGAGCTGAAAGATGTGACCCCTGATTTTTGATTACTCCGGTGGAGCAAACTGCTACAGGGATTTTTCAGCGGTCCTTTATCTACTTGAATTGCCTGGCCAGCTACAAGTTACAGAGGCTGTAAACAAGGGCAAATTGGGGTGACAAACCGATCAATTACAGAATATTGAAAAGATCAAGGAAAAGGCAGCAATACTGATAAAGACAATAATGAAAAGCCTNATTCTTGTGACAAAGATTATAACAAGATGGAAAATGGCACAACATTAATGCATTCTGGTGGCAATGATTGCTGTGAGAATTGGGACTGGTTCATACTTCACCCACTCTATCTTTCCTAGATGCTGTATCCCAGGCAACCCAGGTAGAATGTGTTATATTTATTATGTCCCCATTGCTTTTTATCTCTTGTAGTGAAACCTGACATTAAATTCTCTCTCCAGCTTCCACTCTTTTAAACAAACAGGAAAACGTGACAGTGTTACCTTCACTCAATCTCCTAATTAGTCCAGCAGAATATATTTCTTTCTTCTCTATCTGAGAAGGTCTGTGCCATAGGTCTCTAAAGTGGTTGCTGCTAGCACATTTTCTGCCTCATCTTGTACAAGGGGCTGCCCTGTGCTTTTGGAGATGGGCTTGGTTTTCATCTGTGCTACACAGCAGGTTTAAGGCCTTAAAAGAGGTGAGGTCTGGAGGCTATACATAAAGCTTGAGAGACAGCATGGTATCTGTCTGGAAAGAGAAACTCTTACCCTGTCTGTGCAGGGTCTGCTAAAGGCCCTGCAGTTTAAAAATACATATAAATAAAAGACATTTCAGCACATTGCAAGATTTCTTCATTGAGCTCATGAAATCCTTTTTCTTTTTTTCTATATTGAAAAGGCTTCTTTGAGCCATTGAAAATGCTCTTTATATCCCAGAGGTTGTTAGCAGCAGGAGGTGTGGAGGGAGAATCCAGCTTTGGCAGTCATGGGATCAAACTTGTCAGGTCAGGTCTGTATTACTTTTGATACATTAGTGCATGTTAAGGTCATCTGGGTAAAATCAGAGCTGGTGACTGACAACAAAGAGGTGTCAGCTTCTTACAGCTGCCTTTGAATAGAGCTTGCAGTGCAGCACTTCTCTCTTCGTGTGAAATTTAACATGTCGGCATAAACCGCTGCTGACATTATGGCAGGTTCAACTGAAAGATGGTTCTAGAGTTTGCCACCATGCAACTTTCTACTGCCACCTCCCAGATGACTGCATGTGCAAGTGCCACAAAAGATGCAGTCATTTAAGAAATGATACAGCTATTGTCTTGTCCTAACAGGCCTAATCATGTATCCTGGCAGGCTTGGACAGAGGACACAAGCCCTGGTAGGGTCACAGTAAAAGCTTCTCTATCTTACAGGTTGTTTCTTGCCCCAAGATATATTACACTTAGTGACGTGAAGTTTGTTTTATTTCAGCAATCACTGCAGGCTACATGATGCTGTTGCATGTAACTGGGAATGTTGAGTAGGAACAATGAAGTGTTAGCAGTAGTCCGAAACAGCTCCATCTTCTCTGAGCTGGCAGCACCAGTTCCTGGTCTTCAGGGCAGGACTGTGTGATCCAGGTAAAGTCACAGCCTGTAAGTGCTTACACTAGTTTGTGAGCTGCTTGTTGTCTTGAATCTCTGGTCACTGCTTGGTTCCAATGGGCTGAAGTGGGGAGGAAATATTCACAGCTTGGGACTGCAGCCTGTGCTTTTGGCCTGGAAGAACTTAGCTGCTGCAAATTCAGGATCACATGCAAGCAGATAAGCCAAAAGAGGATCCACATGTTCACAAAGACAGAGAAATCCTGCTCTAATCCATTAGTCTCTCAAGATATAAAGCATAAGTGAGTATAGCAGTTTTCAGCACAGAATTTGAATTCACTTTTGTTTTGCCTTCTGTTGACCTTAGCTGAATTCCTCCATACTCCTTAGCAAACCAAAGGTCTGGACTTAGGGTCATAAATGCTCCTTGGTCTTCATCTATGTTCAGAGAGCTGCAAAGAACTCTTGCCACAAGGCTAGGAAAGTCCTCATTAAGCAGCTATGGAACAAAGAAAATTCTGTCCTGGTGATGAGAGAGAAATGACTTCTGTGTGACATTCTGCTTTTCTTCAGCCTTATCAGTGTCAGGTTGGTCTGTCCCCCTCACTGTCCTCCTTATCCATTTGCAGAAGAGTAGTTCAAAAGTAGCAGTTGCTGTTTGAGAGCCCTTTGAAAGTTCATCTGTTCCTTTTCAATTGTTCTACAGATAGGCCAAGACAACAGCTTGTTAGTGTTTAAATGAGCCCATCTATATTTTTGCATGAAATTCGCACTCATTTAAGCCTTGTGTCTGGTCACGGATCTGCTCTCTAATTCAAGGCTTTGCTTTTAAGCCTAACTAGAGCATAACACTATTATGTGGTCATTGCCTCTCAAAGGAGGGATAATTCTGAACATAATGTGCCATTTCTGGGTGGTTTTTTTTTCAGTGTTGTTACTAGAGAGTGAGGTGCAGAAGAATTCTGCATTATTTAAGTGAAAATGAGGGATACCAGAAGAAAATTAGGAGGGCGGTAGTGTAGTGAAGTGTGCCATGTTCTTGGTGCTTCCCTAAAAGAGATTGCTGTCAGGTCCTGACTTTCTGGAAATGTATGCCACCCTAGCCAGGGAAGGGTGTGCAGTAGTTAACTTATCTGGGGATGCAAACTGTGGGTCCTCTGTTAATACAGACTGTGATCAAAATGCTGTTGGCTCCAGCTGGCCCAATACAGCCTGATGCTGTTGACTCCCCACCTGCCAGCTAAAAATTACAACTCACAGTCCTCTTTGGCTCTAATCTTTCTGCTCCTGTGTTCAGATGGCACAAGGCTTTTGCATCTCCCTCTAGGGCAGACAGATAGGCTGCCCAAGCATGTGGTCACTGTGCTTGCAGGCAAGGGGGACTCCAGGGCCTCAGTACATTGCAGCTCTGGGAAGCCAAAAAGTATGTGATTCTGGTATTTTGCTTTTCCCTCTTTTGTTTTTTAGGGGGCAATGGAGGTTGTTTGGCACTCTTGTTTGCTTTAGAGCTTACAGGTGCTTTATGCCAGCTAATAATATGTATGTCATAAAATTGCCAGCTGATGTGCAAGCCAAACTGCCATGGTGATCATTGGATTGTTTTTTTGTAACTGACTTGGATCCAAGGCTTGCATATTTTAAATAAACCCACACTGGCGAAGATCCACGTACAGATAAGCTCCTGCCACTGTTCTGCTAAGTGACTAACTCTTTCCCCAACAGCTCTCTCCTGATCTCCTCAGAGGTAACTCAACTATGGCTTCAGGGCAGAAAATGACAGTCCAAAATGAGCTGAAGAAAATTCTCTGGAATATCTCCCCTCTTCTCCATTACCTTAAAAAAAAATAAACTTCTGTTGCCCTATCTCCTAATACATTTCTTAGAGAAGTATTTTTCTCTATGCAAGTAATGTAAGCCTTACATGCCCTCAAGCTATTTTTTAATTAAAAGAAAAATAGAAAATTCTTGGCCCAAGTAGGGGGCTTATGATGTTGATTGACTATAGTAAGGCATTTTGTAGGAAGTTTAAATTCTGCACTGCCAAATAGAAAGTCAGCCCTATAAGTATAACCCTGACCTGAGACTGGGATTTTTAAAATGAGTTTTTTAATAAGAAAGGGAAGAAATAAATTCAACTTTGAACAAGCATAATGCAATTTTCCTTCACACAAATTACTCCTTTGTTATAGCACAGATATTCACATTTATCTGTTTAAATACTTAAGTCATATGCACCTTCATTTTGCTGGACTCAACTCAGTCCTACCTAAGAGGAAACTCATTACTAGAGCAGCTTAATTCATACACACTCACCCCATTTACACTGCCATAAGCCACCTAATATGTGTGGCACACTAGCTTCCCTCCTTTCCCTGTGGCTGAGCCAGGACTTTCTCTGTAGTGATGATTGTCTGGAGCCTTGACAATGCCATTCAGCTGGCTTTTTCAAGAGTTTGGAGTAATTCTCTTTTGATTTCTCAAAATGTTAGGTTTTCTCAGACATGAGGGAAACTGAGAATGAAGGAGATAACCTAATTTATGGAGCTAAAAGTGAATCTACCCACTTGCTGAAACAAATGCAAGGGATTTGGTGCATGCAGTACAATAAAGCATACTCTTCCCCTCCTGTGTGGTGTCTTCACCATCCCTGGCCTTTTTAATCTCAGGGAAAGATGGTTTGGTTTCAGTCTCATTAGGCTTACTAGGGAAATTAAGGCAAATATTAAGGGTTGCCATCAAGCAAGAATTCCCAGCCAGGTTGTGTAACTTTATCTCCCTATCCTTGCTGCCAGTGCATGGATGCATAGGTGCCAACCCATTCTTGTGACACTGGCTGCTGTGGGCAAGAGCCTGATAGCAGTCGAGGAGCTTCAGGTACATAAACCAGTCAAGAAACAGTTAATGGTAGAGCCACCACCTGCATGGTATTTGAGAGGTATTTTCTTGGGATGGGCTAAACTCCCACCAGTGTCTGGGGTACAAAAAGGCCTGACATCATCGTTTCACTTGTCTGTTTTCCCATATCTTCCTTTTCTTTCCTTTTTTTTTTCTTTCTTTTAACGCTAGCTTTCTTAGCCGAGAACAGGTTAAGTGTATAAGAAGCAACTCAGCAGCTGGTGGAGATAAAGCCAGGGCTGTCGGAAAACACTTAGCAGGGGTATTTTTGCAGGTTGAAATGAAGGATGGGAGAGGCACATTGGGATTCAAAAAAAGAATTAAACTTGAACCTCTCCCCAAAGACTGATTTAAACATGAATCTCATTTGAATTGAAAAAAAAGGAAAAAAATATAATTCACTGAACTCTTTTTATGCAGTGTCTGCAGTTCCTGGCTTGGGGAAGCGATGAGCTAAAGACAGCCAGAGTGCAAGAGAGTGGTGCTGAGTACAGACATCACCTGCATAGGGGGCAGCAGAAGAGAACTGAAACTTTTCCTCCAGGTTTGTGTCTTCTTCCTTGTCTGCTCTGACGGATTGATCAAGTGGATTATTGCCCCCTTGAAAGGGCTGATAGAGATTATTCTTTGCAGTAAAGAGGGATATCTGTGATGACACCAGAGACAGGCTTCTTACACACAGGTTTAGATTAACCTGTGTCTTTGTTTAAGATTTTGTGAGGACTAGTATTCCCTATTAATGCCTGGTTTAGCTAGAGCATTCTGGGATGAAGCTGCTTTGCACAGGGGAGTGTTGCTTGGTGGATAATCTGCTTCACACAAATAGTAGGTGAGGGAAAGGAAGAATGAGGAGGAGTAATAGCATAAGTTTCAGCCTGCAGAGAAAAGCAAAGCAAAGCAAAGTGCTGACTGCCAGTCAGGCAAGAGCACATAAATTAATCCAACTTCAAGGCAAGAACCTATAAAAATCTACCACTAGCCCTTTGTCTCTTCTTCAGTCCATTTTCCTGGTGCTTAAAATAATTTTTTTTCCACTACTCTCTACTCCTATCACTTTCGAATAACTGGAGGAGTAAGAGAGAAATGAGTTTTGCAGTGAGCTGGTGAACCCTGATGTCTGATTTTGCCTTCCTGGAGTTGTACATCACTCTTCTTCTGTGCTGGAAACCTTATCTGAAGTATATTTCAGTGATTAGTGGCAAGGGGATAACCCTTGGAGGGAAGTGGCAGCTCTCTTATGGAGTCCCTGCCCATGGTGCGAGATGGACAGATCAACTGGGATGCTTGGACAACAGGGTAGACTGGGATCTCAGCAGAGCACAAGAGGGAACTTAATTTTCTTTTAAAGCACTACAATAGCAAAGCCCTAGAGAGATTTTCCATTTGGAACATTTGGGGTTTTTCAGTGGAAAATTGTGCTTTTTCTTATTTAATCAAAAGCTTCAGCACTTTTGATGGAAAATTTTCATGTAGGTCTTTGTTGTAAAATACCAACGTGTCAGAATTATCTCTTTATCTCAGC
>VYZX01000930.1:0-30018 GCA_013401335.1 Brachypteracias leptosomus
CTGTGATTCTGTGATTTTTGATGCTGTGAAAAACTGCCCAGGCTGCTGCCAGCAAAGATGGTTTAATCTCCTGATTAAACCTCATCAGAGGAATTTTTAAAGGTAGCAAGTATTCCTATCAAATGGTTCCCCGAGCCAAGCAGAGCAGTGCATGTGAGGAGGGTTTGCTTTTTGCTTAGAGTCATCCCTGTGGCAAAGAGCTGATGCAATTTCAGCATGGTACGTGGTGGCTGTGAAACGAGGATTTGCTGTGTTTGCACTGTAGCAGTGGGGTCAAGAGGAAATGTAAGATCACTCTAGGGAGTGTTCAGGAGGGCTCATGAAAACTGGTCTGAATCCACCATTCAGTGAAAGCAGTGCCAGTGGGGGAAACCCTGTTGTCTGCCAGTTGGAGGGAGGATAATTTGAGCCAGGATTCACATGTTCTTTTCATGAGTCTGCCACTGATCTACGTGATGGTAAATGAATTGCTCACTCGGCTCACGTCGCTCTTTCACCACTTAGAGAAAGTGAAAATGATACTCCCTGCACATTCTGTAAAGTGTCAAGTTTTATCCAGATAATTGTAACTGAATAAAATCCTCTGACCTTTGTAAGAGTTGCAGACCACTGAGTATCTTGTCTGCTCGGAGTGTTGCACAAACTAATTTTGGTGTTGGAATAACGAATCTGAAAGGAGGTGAGTGACATAAAAGACAAAGAGAACATCTCTATTCCCCACTGTGCCCTGCATCTCACAGGGTGCCCTGAAAATGGACAGGGGCTGCTTTACATCCCTCTAGTCCTGGCCTTCATCAAAATTCACTTTATTCTTTCCAGGGGAGGCATAACTGAGAATTAGCAAATCCTCATAGAGCGAGTGCATCCCCGCCTCCAACCACGCCCACCTCCTGGCCTGCCTTGGTAGGACTCCCCATGGACAAGATTGTTGGGTGAGGAACTACTCAACTTATTTTTTGCCTTTTAAATCCATGGAAAGTCACAGAGAGTCATCTGGCTTTGGCGTTGTCCCATCACAGTCTGCTGGCCAGCCACCGGTACCAGCTGGATGCTCTGTAGGTATCTGATGGATACTGTTTATAAAATACACTGTAGATCATCTGCTTGGCTGTGGAGCAGGGCACAGGATGATTTGAAGGCGTGAACCTTTGCAAAGAAAGCACTGAGCATTGCAGCAATCTGGAGTTACTGCAAATATTTAGCTTCTTGACAACCTACAAAGCTGCTTGGAAATCTTTTGTGCATAGAGTAAGCCGAGGCTTAGACACTTAATATTAGCGACTCAGGAAGACTATTGTATTCAGATAAACTCAGCAGTGAACCATTGAATGTTTACTGCAAACTGGAATTTCTCAAGATGATTTTCAGTGGCAGATTCATGATGTGCATATGCAGGGCACAGAAGCAGCTGAACAGAGTGAATGGAGAGCCCCATGACAAACCGCGTGTTATCTGCCACAGAAAGGAATTTAGCTTCCAGTGGTATTTAAGTGTATTGTTGGGGGATTTCTCACTGTAATGTTTCTTAAGTAGAACATAAGATTTCTGGCACTTTTTTTCTGTTGATTTGCAGAATCCAAGTATATCTGAACCTACCCACTCAAATTATGAATGCTAAATAGCTCACAGCAGCATAAACCTGGTTCTCAAGGTTATGTTCTTTCTCTCTGCAGCTCCATAATATGATTGAGCACCATTAGATCTTGACTACAGGAGATGAAAGCAGCCATTCTTTTGAATTGTGAGCAGGTCAGATGAAAAGCTAGGTACTGAAAAGGTAGTCCCACAAATGTGGCTGTGATTTATGCAGAGCAAGTCATCAGCAGAAGGACTTAAAAGGACTATTTCTAAATGTGCAAATGAAGGTGCTCATGCAAAAATATTCCTTACCAGGACTATACACACTGTCAGCAATTCTACTGCTAAAATATGATATCTATCTACCTTTATCCTAATACATCAGACCATGAACTTTCCGGGGTACACAGACCACAGTTTGTAATTTCTTTTCTTTTAAGTTGTTTTTAAAGGACTGTAATCTTGTTCCCATAAAGCAGAATCTATTGATTGCTCTTTTGCCACTCTGTACTTGCAATATTTTTAAGTGAAGTTAAAAATCTAAAAAAGAAACTTCCACCAAGAGGTTGTAGTTCTGAATTTATACCTAGTACTGTATCTAAACAAAACATCTCTCTCATAGTCAAGTGAATCTCCTCCTGGAGAGCAAGGGAATTGAAATTGCATTATCACTGTTTTGCCCTCTTTAAGAGCTCATATTTAGCAGGTGATAGTTTAGCTTTATATCCACATATTTTTGTAACATTTTTGCTAAAGAGACTATTGCTTATGTTATTGCCCGTGACCTTTACCATCATAAAGAAATCATTTGGTTTGCTTGGAGTTTTTTTTAAAAGAATAAACTTACCTCTTAAGATAGCCTTATTTATTTATTGATGTATTCAGCTTCTAAGTTTTCTATTACAAGGGCAGCAGTCAGTAAAGCCAGGAGTGGATACAGATTGAGTGTTGTCTTCCTCTCTAAGCTCTGCTGGCCCTCACTCACTCCTGAACCTTAAATGCCAAGACAGGGCAGAGTCCACCCAAAACGAATGCACATTTTTGGACTTCACTGATCCATGAACAAATTAAACTTTGTTTCTTCTCTATTAGTAGATGTTTATGTTTTTCCCTGGTTAAGACCAGACTGAACTTGTTTTCCATGTAAAATAATTACACCAGACAGTTGCAAATGGCTCCGTAACGTTTTCAAATTAAATTATTGTTATTTTGCCAGCAAGTGCTTTCCAGGGGAGGACAGGCATCTGCTTCCTTGGGGGTGCACTGGATTGCCAAGGTGTTCCTCCACGGATGCACAAAATTACCCTTCTTTGCCCAGAAAGGAATTTGTTTCAATCTGTTCAAAGTTTCAGCTGCAGATAGTTGTTTTGGAGCTGCCACACCTAATGACTACCACAACAAATATTTATTTGCATAACATTGTGTGTGAGAGCCAAGCAATGCATTTCCTCTCTAAAACTTGGCCTTAAAGTGCTGCAGGGCTGTTTGTTTAACTCTCTCCCTGTCAGGCATGGCTCCTCCTCCTCTTCATTTGACAGAGGTGGGAAGTCAGAGGTACCTTTTGAGAAGCCGAAGAGCAATTGGACTCTATCTGGACATGAGTTTTAGGCACATCAGGAGCTCTGTGAGTCTGTGGCTGATTAACACAAGCATTGAAGGCTTTTCCTTGGCTGAGGACAGATGCTCTTCTGTAACCCTCTCTCATGACACAACCTGTACAGTACCTGCCACAGGTATCACAAAGTGAAAAGGCTGTTGTGTTCCATAGAACTGGTGAAACCACCCCTGTGGCATGTCCTGACTTCCCAGTGTTTGCCTTTGTACCTGTGCTATTACTTACCTAAGGTAGCTTTTGTGCAGAATACTCTTTGTAATAAATATCAAGAGTTTTGTCTGTAAAACTCTCATGCCTGTTTGACATCACAGGAAGGTTAGGCCCCAAATGTTTAGATTATCCTTTGCAAAGGTCGATCTGATCTTGACTGGTTCCAGTTTTGATACCTAAACCCTGATTTTTCAGAACAGTTGAATTGTCTCAGCTCCTGTTGATTTTGCTTCAATTTCAGATGCAGAAAAATCAGACACTCAAAATCAGAGAGCTTTGGGGTTTTATTAAGTGCCCTTGCCTAATTCGCTCACTTTAAGTCAATTTCTAGTAAGGGAATAGGACTAAAGTCTTTCAACTAATTTCATCATAAGCTGATCAGCACATAGTAGTGGCTTGTTTTGAGGAAGTCTTAACCTTTCTTCTTTTTTGAGGTCTTTAAAAGTCAAATTCAGCTCAACTTTCTATTTCAGACTGTTAAAGGAAGTGAATAATTTGCAAAACTCTGTTGAGAAGATTGGAAATAATAACTAAAAAAGGTTAGAGGTCTTTTGTGTAAAATGATAACACAGCTTCTCCTTCTGTATTGGTTTGGTCTCCTTTACCACAGAATATATCTGAAATAAAGTGATATCCAGAGAGGTGGAACAAAATGTTATGAGTCAAAAAGCAATTTCCATAAAGGCAAATTAAAGGTAGCAAGCTGTCTCAATTTCTAAAGAAGGAGAAGCTCAAGAAAAAATATGCAATCAGTATTTGCAGTTAATTAGCAAAGTACTTGAATTTATCAAGCTTTGTGTTCATCTGACTAGCTCAACTTTAGAATCAGATTAATGTTATTAATGTTAATTTTAAACTTTTTATATTGGATATTTAAAGGCTCATCTAGCACAGCATTAGAATTAGATTGTATCCACTAAATTAGGTGGCAAGCCACGAACGTTTACTGGTACGAGTTTGTTCTCCAGCACTATATTGAATTTTTCTTTCAGCGTCTTCTCAACCTCTTCATCTGTAAGAGTTGTGATCTGCAGCAGGTCCACATCCTCCTTATAGTTATACTTGACCTCAGTGAAGGTCCATCCAACTAAGGCATAAACCCCATCAGGGGTCTGTAGAGTGCAGATTGACTTCTTCTGAAGTATGTTATCTGGAAGCACTTGTAGGTACATGTTTAGCTCCTGAAAGTCATTTATGTGTCGTGGCTCAAGAGTGAATTTATATATTTTTCTGATATTCCCCGGTTGTGGAGTATCAGTTAAAGGGACACTTTGCTCAGGAATATAATGCTTCCTTTTCACTTTCTCGAAGTACCAGGTGCCGTTGTCCTCCATGAAGCGAAAGATGCCGGGGATCTGAGGTTGGTCCTTCCCAGAAACCAACATCAGTGGCTGCCATGCCTGGTAGGCACCACCAAAACCAACATCAGCTATGTAGGAATTGCCCTTGATCACCACCTTCAGTAGGATATGGTTCATCTCAGCAGTGTATGCCTTCTCTGCTGGCTCATAACTGTTTGCTCCAAGGATGCAGACATCATACCCTAATTCTTGCAAGGCCCAAAATAAAAGGTGATTGCTTTCCAGGCACCAGCCACCACGTTTCTTTCTCACAATCTTATCGTAAGTAGACTGTAAATCCAGTTCGATGGTCTCCCCGCAATGCATGCTGAGGTTTTCAAAAGGAATTGCTCGGATGTGATGCTGGAAGATGGCTGTTAAGGTTTGCAAGTCTGCATCCTTATGGGACTCGTTGTAAGAAATTCTTGCGAAATACTCTTGAATGTTCATTTTGCCTGTGTGAGCAGAAAAATAACCGGTTACTGTTGTGCAGCTCTCAAGGGGTTTGCTCCTATTCCTGTAGCACGGGTTAACCAACCTGCAAATGTAGCCTAGGACATTTTATTGAGGATTTGAAAGAAGCCCGTGCCCCTGATAGGAGGTGAATGCTGCCTAGACCTGCCTGTGTCATCTTAAAAAAGAGATGAGGAAAGGAGCATGTGACAGTAATGCTTTCTTCCTCTCAGATGTTGCCTTCAAGCCAGTCTTTCCTGTGGGAAGACATGGCACATGGCACAACAGAGTCTGTGGCCCTGGATGAGGGTCTCATGGGACAAAATATTTATCAAACCAACAAACACCTGGTTCACAGAAAAGCTGCTACATCGTGAAATTCACAGCAATTTCTCACTGTTTCTTTCACTGTTAGCAGGTAAGCAATTCTTTATTTATCCCACAGGTAATTTAACTGGGAGGCTTTACATTTGTGGCTTTAGCTACCTGGGATTAACATCTCAGTGTGACACCATTTTAGACAAGCATCCATGTGGAGCAGATTGGTTTTTCTTAACCACTTTAGTTTCCCTGTGAAGTTCAGACACAGCCTTGACCCTGGCTGTTGAAAGGAAGGAACTGTTACATTTTTCTAACCCAAGGGTCAGAGGAATTTATAATTACTAAGAATACATTCAGGACATATTTAGTGGATTTTGGTTTCTTTCACAAACTAAAAGTCTTAGTTTCAGATCAAATTGCTGGATATATTCTGTGTCTTCATGTCTCTGATCCCTTTTCCTTTCATGAGCAGAAAGTGGCCATCATTGGTACTGGCTGCATGACCAAGATGCAAGAGTTTCCCCATAACACTTCTAACCCACTGACCGATCTGTTATCTGCAAGGGCTTCTTTCACCTTTAATTTGGATTTAATTTGGCTTTTTTCCATGCAAGAGTCACAATTTCCAAACAGTCTGGGGATTTCTTGCTCCTCAAAATCAGTTGCACTTTCCCTGGGAGGATTTTCCAAAACTTGTTTGATGTAGATGAGATGGGACAGATTACCTTCCAGCAACCATTCTCAGCTCTGGTCCATCTGCTCCCCTAGGAGTGACCAGCAGTTTGACCCAATGTCCATGTCAGCACTCAAGCAAGTGCTGGGAGCTTTCTGAAAATCCCACCTCAAATACATAGGTGGAAATACCCCCTCTGTAGCAGGTGAGCACATCAGATGCCATCATCTCTAGATTTAACCCTAATTTTGATGCCAGCAGCACAACTCACTTAGTTGTGTTGCTCCTGATCTGCACAGCTACCAGGATTCAGAGTGGCTGATGCAAAACACAGGGAAATGTACTAAAATAGAGGACTATCCCAATAAGGGAGTAAGAAAGAAACATTTTCACTTCAAAAGAACCCAAAGAGGCTACATGAAAAAACAGTAATATGTCTTTGATGGGTTTTTTCTATCCCTTTTTACAAGAAGGGCACTCATCTCTGGCAGGATCTCCTTGGAAACAATGGTTGTAGAAAGACATACCCCCCCTAAAAGACAGTGCACATGTACACTGGCAGCTTATCCTGTGCTCCTCTGCCCCATTTTTCCCTGTATTCCAACTTTTAGCCTTTTTGTGTAGCCAGATAGAAACACCTTTTCCCTATGATGATGTCAAGCTGAAGCTCTGTGACCAGGAGGCCCCAGTAAGTCTGTTAGCCTTTTGGGTCTGATACACCTGAAATTTGTTTTCAAGCCAAAACCCCTCAGTCCCTGCTCTGGGCCAGCAGCAGATCTGATGCCCTCCCTATAACCTGCCTCCTGGGTCTGGGTGTCCCCATCACCCTGGAGAGAGTGCAGCCTATAACCAGCTCTCTTTTTCCAGTCACGAGCAACCTCCCCATCAAGAGTCTCCGTGGGGTGCTGGTAATGAGGCTTCAGGAAAACATATTTTGGGAAATTTATAGCCTGTGCCTCAGTTTCCCCAGCTGCCCCACCTCTGGCCTCATCAATTTAAAGTCTGTATAGTAGGAACAGCCTCGCGGTGGGTAACAAAACAGGCTCTGATCTCAGTGAATACTTAAAGAGGTTTAAGTATAATAAAGCTGCAGTTATGAATCATTGGCATTAAGGAGCACTCATGTAAACCAGTGTTTACTCCCTTGCCTTCCCGGAGGCAGCTTTTCTTCTTGGCACAACCATCCCCATCAGGCTAGCAGCAGGGCTGGAGAAGCAGGGAAGGCCTCGCTCAGGGGACAGCCTGCATTCCAAAACCCCCTTGCCAAGTATCTTAAGCCTCAGTCCGGATCTCAGCCTTGTTTGCTTTTGTTCCTGCAGCAGCCAAGCTCCTTTCAGCATTCATGCAGTTTGGTGGGTGGTGCCATTCAGACGTTAGCTCTGCCTGTCTGCAGCGTCCGTGGGGATCACTGTGTCCTTTCATTATTAGGCTGAAGATTAGGTACAGTTCTCTGCTAAAACCCGTGAGAGGCTTCCAAGGCTGGACCTCTTGCACATGCCTATACCATTCGTTGGTTTTAAGCTGCACTGCGAGTCAGTAGCTGCGTTTTTCATATACTCTGGCTCAGCATAAAGGGGTTAGTTTAAGTCTCGAGCACTTGATCTTTGTACTTGGACAGTGTCCTTGCAATGTCAGCCCTGAGGTTGCTATAATTTATACTTTACTAATATGCCTACAGTGCTAAGCATACGTTTTGCAGCCCCACAGGGGTGGGCTGTTCCAAACGGGCTGCCCTGAAGCTGCGAGATGAAGTTAAAGATCAGACACTCCGGCGCTTACCTCTCAGCCAGCGAGCTCAGGATTTCCACCCTGCTTTGCTCCAAAGTTCCCAGGAGGAATTGTACTTGGAACTGCAGCTCTTAAAGGTCCAGGATACCTTTACTGCCTGAAGGGACAGTGTTGTCCTCCAGAACAGGAAAAAAGGAGAGAGAGAGTTTCTTCTTTTATAACATTTTATATTCTGCTGGTTTTATTGGTTTATTTGTATTGGCATAGGTGTAGAAAGCCCTGACAAACAATTCATTGTGTTGGCTGCTGTACACAGAGCCTGAAAATGACCCAGTCTCCAAATTGCTTACAGTATTGAGTAGATTTTAACTTCCCATGTTACTGATTGAGAACTGAAGCCCTCCATGATTGCAAAGGAGAAATACAGTAGGGGTATCAGGAGCTACTTTTGTAAGTGATTATAACCCCATCCTCAACCCCTCCAGGTCACCCAGGTGCTTCAGTCTCTGGAGCACCTTGATGGTTGCACCCATCCTGAAGCAGCAAAACAATAGTGCAGATGTTGATACAGATTTTACATTGTTGACACTTGTGTGGCCTAGGTCCCTGTAGCAAGTGACTTATGATAGAGAGTAATCCAGTCCAAGAAGTCACTGGTTTATTGGTGGGGGATGGCAACTGTTGACTTAGTCACGCCATATTGAGCTATTCTTCATGGATGACACGAGACCCCCAAAGCAATAAAGTCAGATTTGCCAAGACATTCAGCTGTCTAAGCTTTGGGTTCAAAGAGAAGCCCTGTCCTTCAGCAGTGAGGATGCTGCTCCCAGAGTGCTGTGCTCCCTGAGCCTGCTATGCCTTCAAGGGTTTGCTTCCAAAGTTAGTGATAAGGAAAAAGCAAACTAGTGCAATCTGAGATGAAGAGCCTCTTTTTTCCCCCTTCCAACAGAGAATTTCATTCGATGGCTCAGCAATAAAATCTGCTTGGGTGGGTGTGCTGAGCAGGAGAGCCAGAAGCGCTGAGCTGTGCCATGGAGCGGGCAGCAGCCAGAGCAGGGGATGGGGCACATGCTCAAGGAGATGAGTCAGCTGAAAGTGGGTTTTTCCTATTATTGTTTTCCTTTCACATGCTGAGTCTCCAAGGCAATGTACATAATATGCTACATCTTCCCCTGAGCCTATGAAACAGCCCAAAGCACAAGAAACACCCAAGCATGGGGAGAGGAACAGGCACAGCCCTTTCTAGGTGTTTCCCATGTCTGTTCCCACAAATGATGGAGCTTCTTGGCTCTACATGGACCTTTTCCTGCCCCACAACTCTGCAAGACCTGGCTGGGTTTTTACCTCCATCCTGATTCTCTGCCTCAGCTGCCAGGCTGCTGCATGGATAAACCCAACGAGCTCAGCTCCTTTAAATCTTCCAATAAGTGGGGACCAAAGAAGGACACAGCTTGCAAACAAGCCAGATCCTGGGACAGTTTCTTCTGACCATCTGTGTTGCAAGCTGCTGGTCCATACTGTAAGAAGCCTCTTTTTCTTCTGCAATCCGTTACAGGGTCAGTCATTAAACTTTCATTTCTCTATAAGAATGGGGAGCCTCATGCACTATAAGGGACTGTGGCACACATGCAGCCAAGCACATGGAGATGTGTTTGACTCTGGGAAGATGGGGATTTGGGGAACTCACTATGTCTCTTGAAATACATGTTAAATGTGCAGAATAGCAGCAGCTTTTAGTAACTATAAATGGCTAATTATAGGAAGCTGCACGTATTTCATAGCAAATAAAAAAGGGTCAGTGAGTATTTTTAAAAGCCATAGCTGCAAAATATTAGCACGTTCAAATAATCTGTACAACTGCAGTGATTAATGAAATCTTTTACTTTGGGAATACATGTTGTAATTTGGGGAAAAAAACAGCTGAATGCTTCTACTTCGTGACTCTTGATTTTTTTATTTGTTTGTAATTCGCTTATATAATTTATGTAATTGTAAGTGCATAGTTGTAATGCTTCCATGATTTGTACATAAAAGAACATCAAGCAACATCTTTTGAAATTTAGAGGCAAAGTGATTACATTTGAGTAATTTCTCATACTAAAAAATCTTAGCCTTTAGGTATCTGATTAAGATGCATCGCTTCTCGTTATATCAATATAATTAGTATCACTGCAAACACATCCTCAGTAGAACAGATACGTTTCAGAAAAAAATCATTCTGTGCCTGTGTTTGAGTTCAGCCACGATAATTAATGTGCAATAACACTCGGAGAGGAGTGTTAGTCTCCTAAGAGTCACTTAGGAGAGCAGCATGGGAGCAAACTAAATACATGGGAGCTGCTTTCAGTTCAAAGAAATACTGCTGATTGGTTATGTTACTGAGAGAACAGGAGTTGTGCAGTCTGAAATGAGACAGAATTGTCCATCTATGCTTCTCATCATCAGTTTTAGCCAGTCTGTGAGTATTCTCAGTGTGGCACAGGCGTGGGACTGCCTGACTGAGAGGGTCTTGTGAGTGCAAGAGCAAAAAAGAACAAGCTTATGGCTTTCTGGAGCAAAGTCAGCACTAAATGTCTTTGTTTTCTGGCTATTAAATTCCAAAAATAATATGGTGTTCATTTAAGAGGTGGGTAGGATTTTCCCCAGGTGGTAGTGTAAAGTAATAAAGAGAGAGACATACAGCTCCATCGCTCTGCCCTGCTACTCGGGGTGTGTTTGGAAAAGCTTTTAAGAGATGAAAGGAGTAGAGAATGGGCAGAGGCTGCTTCCAGCTAAGCACAAACAGAAGGGAGTGATTCGATTGAGCTAGGAAGAAATTATTTGTACCCAAACCAAAAAGAGATGCAGGAGCAGTTGTGAAAATCAATTTCTTTTCCAGATTCATGCTGATATGTTCTGCCTTACACTGCTGTAGGTGGAAAGAGAAAGCTTAACCTTTAGATGGTTGTCAGGAACAAGGGAAAGGATTGCATGTAATGCCACTGAATTGAATTATAATTCAGGCGGTGAGTTAAAACAGAGACAACCTGCTTGTATTAATAGGTACAAATTTCTTGTCTAGTGTTATATTGAATTTCTCTTTCAGTGTTTTCTCTATTTCTTCATCTGCAAGGATCCTGATTTCCACCAGATCCATATTATCCTTATAATTGTACTTTATCTCAGTGAGTTTCCAGCCCACCAGAGCCCGGACGCCATGGGCGGTCTGCAGGCTGCAGATGGACTTTGTCACAAACAGCGAGTCCGGGGCTGTCTGCAGGTGGGTGTTGCTGGCTCTGAACTCTTCAATGTCTCGTGGCTGAAGGGTAAAGAGGTAAACTCGACGGCAAACTTCTTCTTCCACGTTATGAGAAGTGGATACGCTTTGGTTGAGAACCCACTGCTTCCTTTTCACCTTCTCGAGGTACCAGATCCCATTCTCCTCCACGAATCGAAAGATCCCAGGGGTCTGCAGCTGATCTCTCCCTGGAACCAGCTCCAATGGCTGCCACAACTGGTAGGCCATCCCAAACCCCCCGTCCACGATGTAGGGTTTGTCATCAAGCACCACTTTTAGTAACAGATGATCAATTTCTTCTGGATACGCATCGTATTCCGGGACATAAACTTTTGATCCCAGAAGGGTGACATCATAGCCAAGGGTTTTTAGGACCCAAGATAAAAGATGGTTGTTTTCCATGCACCAGCCCCCACGTTTCTTCCTCACTATCTTGTTGTAAGTTGCTTCCAGGTCCAGCTCAATGGTTTCCCCACACTGGATGCTGAGGTTTTCGAAAGGGACTGCTCGGATGTGGTGCTGGAATATAGCTGTCAAGGTAGCCAGGTCGGGCTTATCATAAGAGCCCTGGTAAGAAATTCTGGCAAAATACTCCTTGATGTCCATGCTGCCTCTGAGAGAAGAGTGGAAAACAATAATAGGTTGTGTCAGAAGTGACGGAAGGATCTTCCCCTTCCCTTAAAGTGGGATGCTCATCAGTGTGGGCAGCCCGCTCAGAAGAGGAGAGGGATTTGACTAATGGCCCCATCAAAGGCAGCTGAGTGTGAGTATTAGCGCTGAGGGAAGCCAATGGGACACTGCTGATGAGCACAAATGTTATTTTTAATTGTTTCTTTTACAGCTGTGACGAGAAGCTCCAGCTGTGCTAAGCACATTTCAGTAGAGAGTTCCTGCCCAGCAAAGCTACAAATCTCCATAGGAAGGAACAAAAGCAGTAGCAGCACTGTTTCCCCGCTGGAAATTATAGGAACCGAGACTCTCCAGATCTGAATTGCTTTACTTGTGGTTTGACTTAGCGAGGCAAAAATGGAAAACAAACCCTCCCACTCTTGCAGAGCAATCCAGAGCCTCCTCTGCAACTAAATCTGAAATAAATCTGCCCTGCCGTGGTATTTCCTTTATTATTTAGGCAGCCTGGCACGAGCTTGTCTCACCTGCTCCCGCTCTCTGTGCTGGAGGTAGCAGATGTGGCCTGGAGCACAGAAGGGTGTTGGGTTTTTTAGGGCAAAAGAGGCCATGGCAGTTTTTTTGCTACATCTGTTGTGTGTTGCCTTCCCACAGCACAGCTTAGCCCCCCAGCTCTGCTAATCTCAGCCCGATACCAGCAGCAGGAGGAAACCAAGGTTTGGGCCAAAATTCCGAGTTTCAGGGGACCTCACATTTTCTGACTTTTAGGATGCATTTGCTCCTCTGACTCATAGTGGCTGCCCATGGGTGAGGGACCAGGCACAGCCCTTCCCAGAAGAAGGGCTCTCCAGGAAGCTCTGTTCCTGAACACGGGGGTGGAAAGCAGCTTGAGCCCTGCCAGCTGTTGATGGCAAGGAAACAAGAAAGGGATTTTGATGTAGCGAAGTATTTTTGTTATTCCTTCCAAGGCACCACTAAGTTTCAGACATCTCTGAATACAGAGTGATGCTGTTCAGATTATTGACCCTAGAGGTCCCAAAATGTTTTCAAGTTCCTGTATATGATTCTTAAAGTAAAATCATAAGAAAAAGTCCAACTGTTCCAGCGGGATTAAATTCTCAGTCTGATGAAACATGGCACACCCCAAGTTGTACGGGAATTTTGGAAAGATACTTTCAGTATATAAACAAAGCAATGAAAAAGAAAAATTCCCATTCAATGTAATATCCTGGCAGAAGCAGAGGGTGCCCTGCTTTGGCTACCCACATTTCCTAACCTTAAGGATAGAAGTGTGAAGGAATCTGTAACTATTGCATCATGGCCACTGCCCCATCTCCAACACCCACCGTGCAGGCCTGAAGGATCCACCATCGGGTTAAGAGCATCAGATGTTTATTGAGGACATTCTCTTCCTTCAGCTTTTGGTTCATTCCCAAGCTGCTCCCCAGAGCCCCAGAACTACAACTCTATTAATTTTTGAAAACTGGCAGAAACTTAGTTCTTGCCGTGTGAACTCTCAACCAGCATCAGCAGCAACGAGCGTTTTTTTCCCTTTCTTTCCCCCTTCCTTTCACTTTGCCACAGCAGGCAAAAAATGTAGAGTGACTTTCACTTCAAAGGAAAACATCGGTGTGGGGTTTGTCTGTCTGTCTGTCCATCTCTCATGGGTGTTTCTAAGGCCTTTTCCACTGTGGCATCTGAAATAAGTCAGATGGCACAAACGCCCGACCTGCGGGATAACTGGGTAAATAAACCAGTGTGTCTGTTACCACAAGGGGCTGAGCAATCCGTGCTCTGCCATTACACCATTTTCTGCTGTGTTTTATCTTCAAACAGATTTAACTTCCTGGTTAGAGAGAGCTCAGCTATCAAGATTCGGAGTTTAAAAAAACACGCTTACCTGGGCAATCAGTTCAAGGACCAGGGTATCTCCGGGGCTTGAGGGGGGGTGGTTTTAGGCTAAAGCAAGTGGTGTGGCTGGCTGTCCTAGTGCAGACAGGGCTTGAGGACTGTTCTCCAGCTCCTTTTCGGGGAAATGTCTTTTCCTTCAACTTGCTTTTACCCGTGTCTGTTAGATTGCAAAAGCTGAAAAAAAAAAACCAACAACCAACCCAGAAGGGTGGAGCAAAAGAGCTGTAATGAGCAAGCAAAACCAACAGCACTGACTTAACCCCAATGCAAAACCTGGTTGTTATTCGTGCAGAGGCTACTTTGCATTTCCACTCGTTCCATGCTTTCTGCAGGCACTAGCTTGGGCTGTGACAAAAAGGGTATTTTTGGGGTTCAGTAGCTAGCTGAATGCACTCAGGTAATTTTTTATTTTTTTTTTTTTTCACCAGGTGTTAGGTTACTGTTTGTTTGGAAACATGGGGAAGAACTCTTGTATGCTTTTAATCTGAAAAGGTTTTTGCACTGTCTTCCAAAAAGCAGCAAGATTTTAGCACAAGGAATTTGCACCTGCAACCCCCTTGTCCCAAACAGCACACACGAGAACTTCAGCACTGCCTTTGCTTCATTTCCTTTCTGGGATTTATATGCATGGTTTTATTACAGCAAATTTGATGTAGTGTTAGGATCCTTGCCCAGGGTCATTTGTGACCGCTGATGGTGCCAGAAATGCACACTTGTCATGCCCTGTTGGACAAACATGTGAAGTGGTTTGGAATCTGCTCCAGCTAACTTTGGGGTCCTGTTAAGACACAAGTGTTTTCTAACCAAGTAGGAGCAAACCCCATTTTTCCTGGTAGTTTGATACTTACCTTTTCTCAACTCCCCTCCCTATAATGTAGCCCTGATGTTGAACATTTTCTTCGTGTGCCTTTCAAATCCTCACCCCAACTCACTATCCTGTGCTGTCATTCCTCCTTCACTCTCCTTTTTCTTCCCATCCTGCACATTCTGCTCCTCAGGCCATTAAAACCAGGAGCTCTCATTCTCCTTAGGTGTGCCCAAGGCCATCAGAGGAAAAAGCTCATTCAATGAGCCCTAAAGGTAAGAAAGGGCTGACCTTGACCCAGGAGCCCTGCCAGAGTCTGCTTGCATTTCAGCTCTGGGCCAGATCACCGAGGCTAATTTCAGGCTTGCTGGGGCAGTTCCCTGCAATCACTGCTGGGTAATGTGGCCACCACGTTCCTGCACGTGTCCTCCAAAGCAGCCCAGGGCAAAAGCCAGCTCAGGCTGCCTGGGTTGGGTGAAGCACGACAATAGGGTAAAGGTGCAAATGGGAATGTCCTTGGAAAGGTTATTGCTGTCCACCTGGACACTCTAAAGCAGTTTCCCAGCCTTGGCAAGAGCTGAAGCTGGTTGAGCTTTTTCCAGAAGACCCTCAATGTAATTGCACTCACTTTCATTTATTTATACATTTAAACTGCTGACAGCATTTAGTCTATTACTGAAAGCCTTCTCTCATCCTAACTCTCATGAGAGGCTGCATCAAATATCCTTTCCTTCCCACTTTAACAATTACATGCTGCAATATTTGCCTGGGGAAATAAAAGCAGAGTGGGGTAATAGCCAAGTGTCTGCTCCCTGTTAAACAGCTCCCCTCTATAATGACCTCTGTGATGGGCTCTATAACAAAGCCAGGTATCTATTTTAGTCTAGTCTAGTCTAGTCTATGGATACTTAATGTACAAACTCTATGGTATTCTACATAACTATCTGGTTTTGGTAGGGAGCAGAGAAGAGAGACTTTTAAAGTAGTGAAACAATCAAGATGTTTTAAATGGAATGAATATAAAAGCATAAATTCTTACACAAGAAGTCATTAGAAAAGGAAACGCTGCACACCCTGAGCTGAGTGGTTGGCTTAGTCTTTCATTTCCAAAGGGAATTTAAGAGATGTAGGCTGCCCTAATACAAGGCTGATAAATAATATTCATGGCCTACAAACCTATTCATAATGGCAGAACTCACTCATGCTTTACATTCGTTTCCTTCCTTATGTAATTATAGGTATCAAGCAGCCATGGCTACATATTTTTCCAGATTTGTATCTGCAGCATCCATCACATGCAGTTTTGGTAGTGTCCAATGCACCGGCCAAAGGATGAGCCCACAACTATGGCAGCAACTTTTGCCCATGGAACTACAGAAGGGAGCAGCTGTGCTGGACATTGCTTGGGTTTTTTCTTGGTGAGGAAGAGACCAAATCTCAATTTTAGTGTTTCCACTATCTAAGGCATCTTTCTAAGGGCTGGTGAGTGTCAAAAATTATCTCCTCTGCTTATCTTTACCCTGCCAGTATGAGGTTTTTCACACAAGCCAGCTCCAAGGGCAGACTGAGAAGACCATGTTGGTCTGTAGAACCTCCCAGTCCTGAGGGTTTCAGTATAAATCTTTTACACGTAAGTGGTCGTAATTCAGTTAAATTCCATTACAAGGGGAATAATCGGCTTTTCTACATGAATGGCTTTATCTCATAGAGGGTTTGAAGCAAAAAAAACATTTTAAGTAACTGCTTTGATGAAAAACATGCTCATACATCTGGCTATTTTCCCATGAATCATGAATGCTGTGGTAGGACATGTCATGGTGGGATCCTTGTTGAAGCATGGTCATTCACGAGAGAAATGCTGTCCTACCTGCACTCAAATACTTTTTCTGTTGCTCATCTGGTACGTCCACAATCCCATGGCCACAGACTCCTCTGGTTTTCCTTCTGAAGGGTCTGGTTCAAGACAAGCTGATCAGCAGTGAGCAGTGGTCTCCTCAGGGTGTGGTGGGTGCAGGTTCTGATCCTGAAAGGAAAATAAACCAAAATTCACTCTGCCACATGCAAATACATTTTTCTCTTGGATGTGCTGATAAGGCAATATTGGGAGGTCAACTTGAATGGGTGGGCAAGGAGTGGGGTCCCCTGTCCTGGGCAGGGAAGGGAGCTCATGCAAAGGGTCAGAAGACCCCAGCCTTTTCCATGCTGAGTGTTTAGAGCAATACCCATCTGCAGGACACAGTTGCAGCTTGCACTCCTTTCTGCCACATCTGATTTTTCCCCCTCCTCAGTGGCCACAAGTGCTGCCCAAAATGCTCCTTACTGGACCAGACGTAAGACAAGCACCAGCAGGATTACATGTAAGTGGTTTCAAACAAGAAATTTAACTCGATAGGAACAGGATTAGAAACCAGCTCTCCTCCCTGGATCCCGAGGGCAGAGCCAGCAGCTCCCTCCCCAGCCTGGGGTACCTCTGGCTGCAGCCCCCCCAGCAGCCATGGGGCTGCCCCTGGCCTGGGCACCCTCTTGACAAGGAGGAGGTGGCTGCGTGGTTCATCCCCACCATGAATGTCAGCAAATGGTGTTTTCTTCATCCTTCCTGAAGGTTCAAACCACCCCATTACCACTCAACACCACTGCTTCCTGCAACGCTTGCTTTGGCTCCTTCCCAGCATCACTGGGGATGTAGGGATTGGCTCAGCAGCCCCCCAGGGAGCTCAGACACCCAGGATTTGCTTGAGATTGTACTTTGCAACTTAACTTTGCAAGAACTGCACCACAGACCTTCCTCTCTCTGCATCTCACCATTGCACACACTGCCAGTGCCTCCCAAATCAGTACATACCATGCACCTTTGGAGACCCAGGACGTTAATCTTCCCCTCTTCATTTCAATGTCCTATCTAGAAATTGGATATATTCCGTTTTACTGGCTTTTTTGTGCAGATAAATGCTCCCATGATTAACCAGTTAATAATTGCCATCATGTTATTTTGTCATTGCCGAAGGGAAGCACGACAGTGTCATATATAATGGGGCATCAGCATTGCTGCCTGGACCCTGAGACAGTTTCATTTCACGCTTTCTAATGAGAGCTGTCCATCATGCTGTCAAAAGCCTACTTTGGACATTTTCCAAATGAGAAAATTTAGAAATTTGGAAAAAAATTGGGACTGAATTGCTGTTGGAGAGGTGCAGCCGGGCAAAATGGGCATCCACCCCAGAGTCTGCAAACAAAGCAGATGGTCTATGGGGAAATACTCGGTTGGAAAAGACCAGTTTATAATTCTCTTTAATTTCACCACATTTTCACCATTATGGGGAGCTGCTTGGTAATTGCAGAGCAATGCATTTTGCTGTGTGGGGACAGAAAGGCCTCATCTGAAAATAAAGATGTTATGTTGGGCTAGTCCAAAAGGCAACATAAGACATCTCATTAAAATTAATTAGCTGATCATCTGCAAAAATCCTGCACAGTTGCAAAACAAATACATAAAATAGCCTGTGATCTGGACACGTGTAATTCCACCCAGTTAGATATGACCTGCCTGCACAAAGAGGATTCACAAGTCAACAGTCTCAGTCATTATCAGGCACATAAATGGCTGGGTATTAACACCCGTGTACCATACACAAAAAAATATTATTGCAGGGTATGTTAAGAGGAAAATATTCCCAGCTAATCAACAGGTGCACTGATTAAAGGTTACATATATGTATGATTACGGGGTGGGAAATGAGAGTTCACTCAGCCCTCTGAAATGCCTTTGGTGAGCTTACACTTGGGATGGTAGAGAGGTACTGGTGAAACCCTTGCAATATTTCTGTGACTGGGATATGAAGCAACAAAAAGCACTTCTCAAAGGGAAATATTCCTTCATTTTCCTAAATGGAAAATATCTTGGCTTTATAATTGGATTGGGCTAGATGATCTTTCGAGGTCCCTTCCAATCCCTAACATTCTGTGATTCTGTGAAAATTCGTATGTTCTCCATATAGTCATCTAATTTATATTACTGGACTATTTATGTGTTTATATATATACACAAATATTAGCTCTGAAAAATAAATCTTTGTCCATATGTTTCAATGCAGTAACAGTCACCATTTATGAGCAGTGAAACTACCTCAGCAGGGTTAAACTGTCCTTATCCCACCAAAGCTGCAGAGCAATGCTACTTGCACTCACCTGGCTTTGACGTTGCTCTTCCAAAAACCTCCTCCAAGCCCAAATGGTTGTTTCAGTCAGAAGGCTCTCATGGACTTCAGTGGAAATTTGGATCAGCCCTAGTTCAGGAAATCAGCCTGGAAATAGGCAAAGCAGGAACAATTACACGAGTTCTGTTATTCCCATTACTCAGATTTTTTTTTTTGATTTTTTTTTTTTAATTTTTTTTTTTGTGTATTGGGTTGAGGGAAACCTTTTGTCTCAGTGAAGAGTAGGAAACAGAGAGTTATGGTGCTGGCAAAGGAAAAAAAAACAACTATGCCTTCAAAACACACATATTCATTACAGTGCATTAACATGCATCACAGAAATAATGGATGTTTGTATTCCCTCCACTCCACTGCTGAATCAGGAGTGCAATTGGGAAAAAGAAAGGAGAGATGCTCTGGATTCCAAATGCTGCCCCGGACTTACCTTTATTGGGGATTTTTGGCTGTGTCGAGGAGAGTCTGGAAGTTGTGGGAAGATTCAGAAGCAAGACGATGCTTGTGCAGGGCTCTTCTTTGATTCTTGGCAATAAATAGCCCCACCACAAACATTATTGGTGTTGGGCATGTCCACAGAGCTGGGTATTTACAGAGTGAAAGGTTTTTCTCAGTGTAAAAGCCAAAGGCGGTAGAGCAAGGGTTACTGTGGCAACCCGGGCTCTGGAGCTCTTGGCTTTCCTCCCTGCTACACACTCATGGGAGACGCTGGTGTGACTTCTAAGTAGCACTGCAGGGACTTGTGGACACATAAAGACCCTTTTCACAGGTTTTTCCCACCTTCCATGGAGGGGTGGAAGGAGGAACACAGGCCTCTGGGGGTTTGGGAGGGACTGAAAGCCGGGGAGCATGTTTTAGATACAGTCAGTGCAGGGAGTCATATTCCGGAGAGCAGAGTGGGGAGAGAAATTCACTATTGACAAAGTAAATTGTCATAGCTGGTGGGATCTAAAATCGCATCCACTTCTGCACTGCTCAGCTGGGAACTGAGTGAATCTGTAAAAAACAATTTCAAGTTACTATATCTAACTGTCTTCCAGCAATCAAGCCATACCAAGCAGTAGCCCTTTCCCAAAGACCAGCTACACCCCTGCTGTGCTGCCCTGGGGCTGACACCCACAATATTTATTTTTTCACCAGCAAGGACCAATTTGATCCTTGAGCAGATGAATCGGTGATTGACCTTTGCTATGGGATGATGAACCTGATTAAAGTGCCGTTGACCCTGTGCGTTTTCATCCCATAAGGTAAAAGGCCACTAATTTCCATGCAACTCAATGGTACTTTCTTTTCCTCCTCACACCGTTGCAAATTAATACTACGTCCAGGTCAGTGGCTGCTCTCAGGCAGACACTGAGGATGCTGTCATGCTGGAAGATTGTCATCTGCCTCCCCAAACTTTTATTTAATACAGGCTGTGGTATGAAATCCTGGGGAAACAGCCCTTGAAAAGTAACCACCTGCTTTCCAAGCAGCTGGAGGCACATCTCTGCTGCTCCCCTGTTTAAAACAAATAGCCCTATCATGGAGGAAAGCCTACGGTTCAGCCACACATCATGAAGTCCCACCGAGGCCAAACCCAACACTAAATTGGTGGGTTCACACTAATGTTATTTTTAATTGCTTTCCCAGTGGTGGTGCTCAGAGCCTGGCTGGTGCCGGGCGCTGCGCCGCGCCTTTCATCGCAGCTCCAGCCCAGCACCGCTTCGGATCGCCCCGGGCCACAGCAAAGGGAGAAAAACACAACACTGACAAACATAATGGTGTCACTGGGACTGGAGACTGGGATCATGAACCCAGGCAGGTGATGGAAGAAGGTGCCTTCAACCCAGGATAGCTTTCTGCTAAAATATCAGAGCTGTGCAAACCCTTGGGGAAATTTCTGAGAGGTAGCAAGGCTCAGAGGTCGGCCAGGAGAGCAAAGTGGCCGCAATGCCCTTTTCCCTCCAATTTCCAGCTTTCATGAGAGGCACCAGGTGCTCCCCAGCCCTGCAGGGAAGATGGGGTGAGCAGGTCTGTAAACCCTTCAATGAGTGAACCCTGTCCTCTTCATCACCCGTGAAAGCACGAAGCAACCTCACTAACAGCCATTGCTGGTCCTCTCTCAGCTGTTTTTGCCAGGTCCTTACCCACTTTGCAATTATTCTTCTACTTCCTCCCTATGCCAGCAGAGCTGATAATTTTCCAAATAGCACTGTATCGAATGTATTTACTGAAATGCAGCACCTGAAGTCCCACTACACATGTCTTCCTTCCAGCATATTGCTTACCTAATCAGAGAAACTCAGTAGTTAATTTGGGCTACCATTTTTAATAAACTCCTGTTCTGTTACTGCTCACAGCAGTCAGAGGCAGCCATAGTGTCTGATGTGCCTGGATCTGTCTCTCCCTTATGCATGTATCTGAGACATATTCTCCAGTGGTGTCTGAAATCAGACAGTGGGAATGTATATTCTGCTTTCAGCTAATAATTGAGAGACTAAACCTGCCTGGCTGCCAGGGACTCAAGGGAAGGGTTCAGAAATTGGCTGGGAGCTTCCTTCTCAACTTCCATAGCAGCAGCTCCTGAATGTTTCATCGTAAGGAAATTTCACTGCATATTTATCTGGCCACAGATATCCCCAGTTTAAAACCACAAAGTCAATTCACCAAATGCATCAGTTATCTCTGGCTGTTGTTGCTCCAGCTGACTCGGCTGATTCAGTTTTCATCACTTTGCACAAGGAAGAGGTGAACAGGCAGCTCTGCCCCAGCCTCGTCAGAGGGAGCTCCTCTTAAGCACTTGCTCCATAATGTATCATTTGCTCACACCTAAGGCTGCAGCAGGACAGCAGAATTTCAGCCCAGTCTGACCAGACTGTGATCAGATTTCCTGTCTGATATTCAAAACCAGAAGAAAAATCTTTTTTTGTTTAAACTATGTCATGAGTGAATCATTAATCTGGAGTAGAAAACAATCTAAGCATCACAAAATCCTACTGCTGCTGAATGCAAACTCAAACCCCACTTTGATTCGAGATGCAAATCTGAGTTCTGGCTTTGATACCCAATTGGTATTCTCTCTGGTTTCTCCTTCAGTGTTGGTCCAGTGCTCAGGCAGAGCTGCTGTAGCACCAAATATTCCTCCCATAGAAAAGGGTTCATTTTGCTTTTCTCTCCCCGGGGACTAGCATGTACTTTTCAAAGCTGCACATCATTTTATTAGTTCTATTCCCAGACTCCAAAACACCAAGCTTCTTTTATATGAATGTGCTGTAATTTCGTACCATCAGCAAACTGCAATGAAACAGTGAGAGATCAGTCCTAGCAAAGATCCCTGCAGAAACCCACCCACAGCCCTTCCCCAGCACCCACACTTTGATCTTTATCATCCCTGCAGCACTTTAATTCACATAATCTGCCCTCATTTGTAACCCACCTCATTCCCCAGCCTGGGTTAATGATCTGATTTGGGGTGTTATGTGTTTAAAACACTGTCTCACAATAAATGTTTTATTTTTTCCCTGGTAGCACCTTTGTGAAATATTTATGATCACTAGATGTCACTGTAATTTTATTCTGCCGTCTCCAGCCCGTCGTGATTCCCGGGCTCTGGTGAGCTCGCTTTAAAACCCTTTTGAAGAATTTATTCATGATCAGAAAAATACCCAGCTGCTGTCCTGATGGAGGGATTCCTGTGGTGGGGAGGGAGCACCAGCCTTGCTCCAGGCTTTGGCTGAGTTTCCACAGGCAGTTGTCAGGCTGTGGTGGTGTGAATAATGCAAAACCACCGAACTTTGGAGCCAAACACTCACACACGTGTGTGTACATATCATGGTGGCTGCACAGCTCAACACATGAAAGTCCTACTCATTTTATGCTATTAAGTCCTTCACACAACAAAAACTGCGTGTGCAGACACACACTGCCCCAAGCTGTGTGTGGTTCACCAGGGCTGCCACATCTATAAGGTCACTGCTTAGCTGCAGATTTCCCCACAGCTTTAATAACCAAAGGCCCTCAAAATTCTGTTGTGGTTCTTTAATAATGTCCCCCCCTCCTCTTCCAAACAGCCTAAATTCCTTTGCTGTCATCTGAGCACTCCTATCTCCTTCCTTTTCATCTGATCATCCCGTTCCTACTATAACTTCAGTTAATCACACAGGTTTAAGGACTCAGAAATCTCTACAGAAATAGCTTTCCCCTTTCACTTGCCTTAAAAGATTTTACAGAATATATTTCTTCAAGGCCAACTCAAATCCACACTCTCTATTTCCTGAATTGTTGATTTCTCCATTGTACCCAGCCTTTGGGATATGACAATTTAAATATTGTAGACCACACTCCTGCATAGGCACATGGGATTTATCCTTTTTTTTTTAATTGGAAAAAAATTCACTACTGAAATTAGTGGAAACGCCTGTTTAAAAATCGTTTGTCTCCATCTGATGACATTATCCAGCTCAGCAGAATATGTCTTCACTCTGTACTCTGGGTCCCACTGGGGAATATGCCAAAAGCAGGTCTTTCAAGAAAAAATCAGTTATCAAGTGTGCAGAGCAGAAGCTCCTGCTGCAGCGCTGGCAGCAGAGCCTGAGGAACCAAAGCTCTTTGCTGGCATCTTTTGGTGAGCAAGGAGAAAGGGCTGAGGGCCACAAGTGTCTCCGTGTTCCTGCAGTGGCATGGGATGGATGGCAGAGCCTGGCCATGTCCAAGAGAGCTTCATGGTTGGGGTAAATGAGTTCTGCTGTGAAGCAGAACACAGGGGCAGGATGATATGAGGGATGCTGGGGGGATGTGAGCTGAGTAGGAGTTGATCACAATGTCTGCAGCAACATTGAGCTGGTCCACATTGGCTTTGTAGTGGTCTAGTGTGACAGCAGCAGGTTTTTAAGGGCTTGTGGGTGCCTGCTGCTCCTGCAAGAGGTGGGCTGTCTGGGCAAGTGGTGATGCCACAAATGAAAGGCACCTTCTGGCTTTCTACTTCCAGCCAAATTATACGTCCTATGCACCTCTATTAATCCCAACATCTTGGCTGCTCTAACACATTATGTTCTAGTAGTGACATCATCTCACTTTTGATGAGCCTTTCTATGCAGGATTCATTAAAAGCAACTTAAATGTGCAATAATGCTTTTGGACAAGCATTTTATTTGTCTGTGGAGCCACCAGAGGAGCTCTGTTGGTTCCCATGAAGTCAAATGCCTTTCATCTAAAAAGTCCTAAATTTCATTTGAATTCTGTGGATTAGTTAAAGCAACACAGTCTTCTCTTTAGAAACTCTCCTCCACATCTTACTGAAGAGAACAAATCATATTTTAGTTAATGAATAACAGCAGCACACAAATCACAAAATAAAGAGACTTTTTAAAGTTTTGCCACTGAATTTAAACAAATGTTAGGGCTATGCTTCTAATACTAAAAAAAATTGAGTGGGAGCCTTGTTAGTACAACCACATCTATGTCAGACTAGTGGCCATAGAGAGAAGTATCTCCTTGCTAATTGAAGACTCATTATCCTGAATTAAAGCTAATACAGAGTCACTGATACTTTGCCTTAGGTAAAGTTTGGGGTGTGTTGGGTGCAGCATCCCTGCTTTTCATGCACCCACTTGTTAGGCTTGGGGCCCCAGGGGCCAATATCAATGCTGGACACTTCCAATCATTGGGTTCCTCTGCCAGGCACAGCACCAAAGGTCTTTCATCAAAATAACAGGTAAAAAAAGATAAGGAGGGACAGAGAAACCAAAGGACTCAAGTGACTAACTCATGACAATCACAACCTGGATCTGGTTTTGTGTATATAGCAGACTCTTCTTAGGAATTGTGTGGATTTTCTTATTTGTTTTGAGGGCTTATAAATTACCTAGGGGCCTGATAGTACATACATACGAAGTGTTGAAACAGTTCAATCCCAAGTGTGACAAGTTTAAGCCCCTTTAAACATGGGTAACTCCCTATACATAGAATCTCTCTGCAGGTCGTTGACCTGTTTCAACATAATTCAACTCAATCAGGAACCCTTTCAACAAAACCCAACACGAACCATTGTGTATCCAAGTGAGGGATTGCATGTTGTGAATTAGCACATGCTTCATCAGCTGAAAAAAAAAGATTAATATTACATGGGAAAAGTTCAAAATGAGACTAAAGTTATGTGGATTACCCTTATGTAAACATTACTGAAATCATATTTTTAAACAGATTTAATCTTTGTTTACCCAGAAATACCCCAGAAGACCAATTTGAACAATGCAGGGCTCTGAATGCCTAGCAGAGATCAGCTAAGGCAGATGGTGAGCATGTGTGGATGTGCTCGGTCAGAGAAAATGCAGCCATAATTGGATTTATTTTAGTTCACATCTACTTCGACTCTGGGAGAAATGCTGGTAAAGTTCCCCATGCAGACAAGCCCTGAGGTCAGGGCTCTCAGGGAGCTGCTGGTTTCCTTGCTCTCAACTCTATTTTGAAAAGTGGACTTAAGTGCAAAAATAACATTAGGTGCTCATAAATAAAAGTCTTAAAACCTTTCTTCATGGTCAGATCTTGCCTCCTTAATTCACTCTGACTAACACTTCATGCAAGTGGCCCTGAATGAAATTATTCTTCCTGTAAACAGCTTCTCACTTGCTTATCAAAGCATTCTGCACAGCCTAGGCTAGTGCTGGGTGCAGGAGGGTGTAGCACTCACCTCCAGCACTTTCTATTTTCACAAGCTTTGCAGCAGAGGAAGGAGACAAGTCCCCACCAGGAGATGCCATCCCTCAGGACAGCCTTCTCCAGCCACATCTGCTGCTGCAGTCCCACCTCTGCAGCCTGCCTCCCTGCAGGGATTTTCTTTCCTCCTCTTGATTTGTAGGCTTCTTGTATTCCCACGCAGCCCAGCAGTGCCTCAGCATCACTTTTAATCTGGGTTCTTGTTAAGAAGAAGGCAACTTGCCTTTTCCTCCTAGAAAGGTGCTGGTGGTCTGGGTCCCATGTGGTGGCTGTGAGCACTGTGCCCCAGCCAGGAAGGGGAAGGGGTCACTTCTCTCTGTGCTGAGCTAAAATGGGTGTAAATATATTCAGTGGTTGCAGGCATATTGCTATGCAAACACATAATAAATACAACTCATTTCCTTATGAATTACATATAATGGCCACCCATATTACTAGCTGGACCATATGCTGCATTGACTGGCCATGCTGACACCTGCCAACCACATCAATGCAAGCCTTAGTTTCCCTTCTAATTTCTCAAACATCCTCACTTTCAAATTACCCCAGCAAATCATGAGCACAGAATGTGTGTGAGCTGCTGACCTGCAGCCAAGCTGGTCACGGGAACACGTGGAGATGTAGGACTGCAGAGGCAGATGGTTCATATGGAGGAATGACCTGCCTGCAGACACACCTCTGACAGCTATTTGACCACATTTAGTTGGTGCCAGCAATTTGTGCATGTGTGCTTATTCTATGTCTTAATCCGAGCAGCACTGGCTGGGTGAGGCAGTGTCCAGCTAATGAGAGGCTGTGGTTGCACACTGGAGGATGGAGAACACACCCCCAGAGATCCAGTGCCTGCCTCATCCCCACATTATCACTGAAACCATTGCTGATTTGTTTGAGCAGAACCCAATACAATTCACTTCTTCATCACTACAAAAATCAAAGTGTGCTTCCCCATTCAAGGCACAGAGCAGAAAGCAGTGGGAAAAGCCAGACCTGACATCTGTGCTCAGCTTTAGAGCGTGGGGAACCCTTCCCCGAGCCTGCCCTGGGGGAAACAGCTGCCAAGAGCCCTCCAATGCACAGATGCTGCTTCCTCTCTGCATTTGTTTTTTTAACAAATGTTTCCTCAGCCATACTTATCTACATACCTCTGATATACATTGGCAGTAGCCCGTTCTTGCAGGCTGTGCAGCCTATGCATTTAAATTCACATTAATGTTCCTTGTCTAAGCACCAGCTCTACTTGATACAAAATTGGTTTACGTGCTACCACCTCATCCCAAACCTTCCAGCATCACAGGATATCATAGAATCATAGAATGTATTGGGTTGGAAAGGACCTCCAAGGTCATCTAGTCCAACCCCCCTTTCGTAATTGCTAATTAACACATAATGTCATGTTAATCTCTTTACAATTGGCTTTTCAAAATATTTCTCTAATTGGCCTAAAATTCTCTCACTAGACAACTGCAAACAAATCTTCTTGTGTTATGTTTCAGCAAACAGCCAGTCCATGGATGCTGTGAAATTAAGGGAGGCTGGACATGAGAGGCTGTACTAAAGGAGAGCAGGATTCGGGGGCCAAAAGGCTGCTTTGGTGATGTTACCTACTTTTGTGGTCCCATGGGATGCTTTGGAGAGGGGATCAAAGGAACCAGGAACATAGGGATGGTAGGGGAGTGACAGGACTGCTTGGACAGTTGGGCTATTCAAAGAAATTCCAGCAATATTGCCCTTGAGCAAAATGGGGAGGTATCTAAAGTGAGGCTGTGTAAGACTGTTGGTCTTGAAAGCCTCAATATTTCCCCCTCTGCTCTGTGCACAGGATTCTTAAACGTCCCAAGCAAAGGTATTCTCACCTCTAATCTCACTGTGAATTCCCAGCAGCCACTAGATGTCACCAGGATTTTACTGGTTTTCTTGTCTGTACGTAACTGGAGACCATAAGAACACAGGAAAAGAATTAATAATTAATAACAAAAAAATTAAACACCTATTACAATGAAAACAGAGCTCAGAGAAGGGGGAGAAAGGGACCCAGACTCCTGCTTTTGTGTGGGTGCCATCCCTGAGAGCACCTGTATACCTGGGTATGACTTTTAACTTGTCTCTTGATGGCAGGAGGACAGTTTGATATCATAATGATCAAGTGTCTCCAGGTAGGTATCAGGCTAAACTTACTTTTGTTAATGCATTTATTGGGACCCTATTTAAATTTCCAACCCTGTGTCTTTAAAGTTATGCCCCTACTTGTTAATCCTGCCTGGAGAGAGGCAGCTAAGAGAGAGCAGCATCACCTGGGCAGTAAAGTGAGCAAGGAAAGATTTGGGGATGGATGAACCAAATGGCTCCACATGCAAACAAATCAGCAGAGCCATTCCTGGGAGTACCTCAGTCTCCAAAATGTGTCAAGCCTTAGGAAAACAAAGGGCTCCAGTGATCAGTGCAGCTGACACACTCATTTTCATGAACCTTTGCTGGTTAATTATTAACCTGTAACCATGCTGCTCATAATCTGGAGGATAAAGATTAGAAATTGTGTTCACAGTCCCACACGGCTCCACTTTATCTCTCACCTCCCAGGCACAGAGTCACTTAAAGGCAGCCCCAGGCAGAGGGGGGATTTTGGCAGCCCACTGAGGCTCGGTGAGGGCTGGAGCCCAAGCACAGTGTCCAAGCACAGTGGATATCAGAAAAAAGTTCTTTAACATAAGGGTAATGGATGAGTGGAATGGGCTGCCCAGAGAGGGGGTGGAGGCCCCATCCCTGGAGTCATTCAAGGTCAGCCTTGAGCAACCTGCCCTAGGTAGAGATGTCCCTGCTTGTGTAGGGAGGTTGGACCAGGTGACCTCTAGAGGTCCCTTCCAGCCTGAAGCATTCTATGATTCTCACTTCTACACCTGGGCCAGCCCAAAATGCAGGAACCCTCCCCAGATGTGTGCTCAAACACATGATGCACAAAGCAAGCTGTATGTGCAAATCCTCCTAGGTATGTGCTGAAGCCTCCCGTGGTGTTGTCACAGCCCATGCCAAAGCCTAAAAATCAACCTTTGCTTTTGCTGATTCTCTTAACACTGTTAGTTCATGTGTCTATCCATTAGACATTGAACTTAAGGTCTGGCTTTTAAGATATTTAGATACTGAAATGAGCAGAATTCTTTGCATTTTCTTAAAATCCCTGATCTCCAATTGTTGGGGTTTTTTAAACACACATATTTTCACAGTCCTACCCCACTGGCCTAATACTAGCACAAGCCCTCATGCCTGCCTGCTCCTCTTTGGCTGTTAAATTCTCCATCCAGCTCATCTCTTTAATCATCCCATCCTTGTCCTGTTGTTCTGCTGCTTTGAGTCTAAGAAGATGTTTGTGCAAGTTCATCCATCCCCCCTCACCTACACAAAAGTCCACCAACAAAAACTCCTCCAACTGAGGTCAATACCTCTGCTCCTAAACCATGCAGTAACTCAGCAGATCACTGTTTGACTGTTTTGCTTTGGATAATCCCTGAATGACATAAATTACTGTAAACAGGGGTCCCTTTCTGGATAAATTTCCTTCAAGATTTCCACAGCCAACCCTGAGCAGGATAAAAGTCTCCCCATTAGCCCCAGTTACATCCTGTCTCTGTGCTCAGAGCTAAAGGTATTTATCCCACAACAGCTACTGGAGATGCTCATGGCTGCTTGAAGGATCATTCTGGGTCTCCTACAGCACATATTCTTTCAGTCTGAAGTCCACTGTCTTCCAAGAAAAGTCAAACAAACCGGATTTTACAGCTCTGTCTGAAGACAGCTTTTTAAATTAAGTCTGGAGTTATTTTCATTTTTGCTTCATGACACATAATATATTTAATACAAAAGAAAATATGCCTGGCTCAAGAAGGGGATGACAAGCCCAAAATTATCTCAACTTAGAAATATTACTACCCAGGTTATTAGTCTTAGTTTTGGTTTATGATCATTTCTTTCGGAAGTGCTGCTACACTTGGAATTAATTGCAGCTTGTGTACCTTCTGTAGGGAAGAAGGTGAAACAGAACATGCATTTTATCACTGCTTCATGCACAAATATACAAAGAGCAAAGGTTGCTTATTTTAATTTCTTTCATGCACATATATCTATAACTTTCTGACTTTATAGGCCACTACTGGTTATGAAGTTGATGGAGGTTATCTTTCATTTCAGTTTTCCTTAGGAAGTAAGTATCCCTCTTTAAGGATTAAGAAATTCATTTCCATTTCAAATTACCTTTTTTTTTGACAAAATATCTTCAGTTCACTCTGATAGTACAATGTGTATAATACCCAACAGGACTGGGCAGATCTTGCTTCCATAAGGAAGACAAGAAGAAGTGTCTATCTATCTTTCAAGCCTCATTTCCTATAATCCTCTCTTTTCTTGCTTCCCACACCACCCTGTTAAATATATAAAAGATCCACCTGTCAGGCAGGGAAGGTGATGCTATACCCCATGCCTGCCCACCCAGAGACCTGTGATAACCCCTCACAAACCCAGTCACAAAGTCCGTGCCCAGAAATCAGATGTTGATCAAATTCCCCAGACTTGGGCACTGAGATTTGCC
>VYZX01000930.1:30032-84379 GCA_013401335.1 Brachypteracias leptosomus
TTAAGGTCCCTTCCAACCCTGACAATTCTATGATTCTATGATCACACCATTGATTAAGAGTGGTCAGCACTGGGGTAACCTCTACCCCAAGCAATGACACTTGTCAGCATCATCAGAAGCCCCAGGAGACAACCAGCACTTCACCAAAATACACCTGCAATGGCCACAGATGGGTAACTCCTTCTCTAGCAAATCACCCAGTCAAAAACCTGGTGTCTCAGTGCCAGGCAGATGATAAAAGCATTTGGAAGCCAAACTTTCCCTGGTCCCTTTAATAGTTTGGCCCTCCTATAGCAAGTGCCACAGTGAGTGATGGATGCTGGGGAGGTAGCTGGTGTAGAGGACCTACCAGTGCCATGAATAATGCAGTGGAGCAATGACATCTTGCTATTGCTCAGTCTTGTTAGTTTAATACCACTTATTTAACTTGTCCATTTGTATTAAGCCAAACACTTTGGATGCCCTGATGTATTTTGTGATACTTTTTTGCTGTTACGTTTGATGGTCCTATTTGTGATTCAGCAAATAGTACCTAAGTAATCAATATTCTGTCTGGGTGGACATTGTATTTATCTACAGAGCCACCATATGAATTCAGTTGGTTTACTGGAGGTCAAACACTTTTCATCTTCTCCATGAGCCAAAGAAAATTGAAAGATTTAAGCTCCCTTTGAATTCCTTTGATTAACTCAGGGAAAATATCTCTGGTGGTTTTTTTTTTTTTCAAACCCAGGAGCAGAATTGTCTTCACTATAAATCTACCTCATTTTGACACATTGATCTGTGCATAATGGGTGACACCAAGTGCTGATGCCATAGACTGGAAGATGAAGGAAGCTGTAGAAGAGGTATGAATGGTGCTATTATCAATTATCATCCATACATTCACACCTCCTTTGGGGTGCATTTAAAAAAAAACAAACCAAAACAAGCAAACACGTAAAATCGATCAGAGCTATATAATTAGCTGTGGGGAAACAAGGGTTGGGATCCACACCTTTGGGAATTGCCACCCTTGTGGCACAAAGTGCTGTGTCAGCAAATGGGACATCACGTTCTGTACTTAGTCACTAAGTCCCAGCTGGACAAATTCAGACAGTACAAGTGCACACAATGCCACTGCTTTCATCACTCTGTTTTAAAAAGCAAGAAGAAACTCATTATGTTTCAGACACAGAGGAAAAGAGAAGCTGGAGACCAGATCCCAGCTCCTTCACGCTTCCCTTGCACAACTCCAGTGTCCCAGTTTACAGAGAAACCCAATGACTAAATGAACTTAATACTGAAAATAACATCCTGGATCTCCCTCAGATGCTTTTTCTATGATTATTTCATTAATTTTATTAAGGTTTTACCATCAAATTTTTAAGATTGCTTAAATGATCCGAGCTTTTTCACATAAAAGTTGGATCAATTTAAATTAAAGCATGACTTAAAACCCATTTAGTTAAACAGGGAAGTCCCCATACAGGCACACATAGACCATTTTGGTGGTTTGTTCCTTGTTGTTGCATTTGATCTGGAACTGGCTTAAGATTAATTAAAATAAGCCACTCTTCCAATACACCGTGACTTGCTCTCATCTAAATTAATTTGAAAAGTGGAGTCACATTGAGCAAGTGCAGACTTTTCATGTTGACAGGACTTAAAGGTGATTCACAGTTTGATTTAGACATTACTGCCCAGGATCTCAGAAATTTCAAATGCACTTAAGTTTAATCAGCTTCTACTTTACACAAGCAAGAACTGACCTCTTCCAGTCCAACCATGGCCTGAGCACCTGGACAACATATTCAGAAGTTTGCTCAGATGGTTTTCAGAGGTTCAGTTTTGAGGCTGTGAGAGTCCCAGGGATGTGAAGTGACAGCAAGAGCTTCTAGGGTCCCACCCCCTGCACCAGGAGAGATTCAAGTAGACCCCACCTGCACCATGCAGGAGAACAACTAAAGAAACCCTTCGTATTGTAACATCAGACCCTAGGTTTGGCATGAGGAGGCAACGAGCTGAACCTCCCACCCCATCAGCCCCAGCTGCTGCTGCTCCAGCTCCATCCAGCTCCCCATCAACTCAACATTTGCCTTCAGTCATCTCAGGCAAATAAGTTTGTTATCCCTCCTCTGCTGTCTTCCTTGTGGACTAAACAAAGCCTGTTCTAGCCACAGTTTTTGATAAGGGATTTTTTTTTAGAAAGCTTGAATTATTTTTGTTGGTTTTCCTCTGGGGTCCTTTCTCCCCTCAGTGTACCCCATCCTTCATGATGTGCAAACTTGGACACATCTTTGCCTCTAAATCACAGCAGTACTTGGACCATTACTCACTGCTCTTTGTAAACAGTCTTTCAGTTCCACTACATCCACCTTGTTGTAATTTTTTTTAGCCTGTATTTCCTCTGCTGGTTTAAAGGAATGTCACAGCACAGCAGCAAAAGTCCTGTGAAGATAAAGGCAGATCAACACATACTGCAGCTACATCTTAGATCAGATTGGCTTGAAATTATTGTTAGGAATTTGTTTAGCAACATATTTTCCTGTAGATATTTATATATTGTTCAATAAGGCTTTCCAGTAATAAAAAGCACTAATGAGAGAGAGAAAAAAAAAATGCACAGCAATAAGTCATGCAGATGAACCAGCAGAGCCAGGAGCTAAAGGGTAAAAGAACCTGGTGGACAACCATCTAGGGTTCCCATGGTGTTCTTCAGTATCTGCTTCATTCAGACACGAGTGATGCTTTAATGCACCTTGTGTGTATTTTCCTAGAGCACTGACATGTGTGTTAACCTGTGGCTCCAAGGGGCAGATGGGGGGGTGTGTACCCCCAAAACACCATCCCACATGCTCCACCTCTGGGCTCATTTCCACTCTCTGTTCAGACTTTCTCACGCTCCATTGGTGTGGCTAAATATTGACATGAGGCAGCAGCAGTTTTGGCTGCAGTTAACAGGGAGTTACACATTTGCAGCATCTGTCAGGGGGTTTGGGTTTGTTCCTGTGCTGCTGGCTGAGCAAGCAGCCACGCTGCCTCCTGTGCTGCTGGAGAACCAACCAGCTCCTCACTGCCACCACAAACAGGTTTTTTAACAAATTATACCTATGAAAATAAGGGTCTTTGATCCTTATTGGGCTTTCCCTTGGTGGGGAAGCAAAATCAGCTCTTGGCTTGCATGTCACCATTGCAACAACGTGTGACCTTGCTGCCTGTGCAGACATCTCTGGTTGGCCCGGCAGTGATGGAGAGGGTCTCACTGGAGCACAGGAGTTGTAGATATGAAATGCATTTGTCAACACTGCAGCAGTAACAGGAGGCTGCCACAAGGTCAAGATAAAAGTGTTCAAAATAGGTGTAACAAGCTGACAGCAAGCAGCAAGGGAGGCCATGGCAGCCAGCAGGAATGGTCCCAGCTGAGCAGGATGCAGCCCCCAGCTCTCTGTGAATGGCACCAATCCACAGGGCCTTTTTCTGTCTTTAAAAAACTCCAGTGAATGAATTTCCATTTCCAACCAACTGCCAGGTAATAACAATTTGTTTACTACCAACCATCTGACAAAGAAGTGCTTGGCCATGCTGTACAAGAATACCAGGGTTTTTCCTTCTGTCAGACCCCAAGCTAAAAAGAGATGCTCTGCCTCAAGCCAATTTGGCCACAGAAACGCTCGTCAGGCATCCACAGCAGCCCTGACCTGCCAGTGATTTGGCTCTGAAGACCTTCAATTCTGGCCACCTGATTTTCTGCAACTGGGATAAGATGACTGGCCAGCAGTCAAGGAGGGGAAAAAGCTAGAGAGCACCGGAGCGGTTTGTGGGTGGTGATGAGTCTCGTCTCAGTGAGCAGAACAAGGTGACCTTCCCCTTAATGGTGTGAATGATGTTCTTATAATGTTTGGGTTTGGGGTTTTTTTAAAAGGATGATCCTTTACCATGTTGAAATAGTCTTCCACTGAACCCTTAAAAACCATCTCCCGGTGAGCTGACTCATGGCTTCATGAATCATCAGCCGTTCAATCAATCATCGACTTTTGTTTTTTTGTAAAGTAGCTATTGATGTTGCATGTTATTAGTTTCTTGGCACCTTACACCAGGGTTTCATCAAAGCAAAATGCTGATGCAATTAGCAAAGGATATCAATTTATGCAGCAATTCACATTATCCCTCAAAGCTTCATTAGCCTCAGAAGCTAAGGCACTGGAGAGAAAATCTGGGGAAGTGCTCTGCTACCTTCTGCAGCTCAGCCCATCTGTGATGCTGCAAGTGTTCCACTGCCCTTCGTGCCCAGGAAAGGGAGACCTGGCAGCACCACAGGGGCAGGACAACTGCTTCCTTCCACCCCAGTTCAGCCTCAGAACCTACTCACACAGGGTCGCTTTGTGTGGGTCAAAGCTACTGCGTGGGATCGAGCGTGTTTCACGAGCCAGAGTCAGAGCAACCAGGGGCGTTGTTTGCAAGGAAAAATTAAAAATAAACTTCAGGTTTCCTATCCTAGAGACAGCTGGAGGTCCTGCCAGGGGTGATGCTCTGTCGCCGTGGCAGTGTGCCCTGACCAGCTCATGCGTCTCCTCTTGTTCCCTGCAGACTCTCCTCAGGTCGACAAGGCGTAATTGCCCCATTATCCCACAGAAAAGCCACCGACGTCAGCAAGAAGCAGCTACTGGTGGGATGGAAACCTCACTTAATGGCCCTTTTGCTGGGGAGGTAATTTGGTCTTTACAACTCTGAACGCAACCATCTCTTTATACCTGTTTCACTGCATTTACCAGCAAATATTTGGTCTCCAGGTTTTTTTGGTGTAGGGTTGGTTTTTTTTTTCTTTTTCTTTCATCTGAATAATTTTTATTATGTTGATCCACGTTGTCATCTACCTCTCCACAATTCTGAACAGAAGCCTTGCCCTTGACTGCACAACACAACGAAAGCCTCCAGGTCACAGCTTTTAGAACACTTGATATTGTTTTTTCTTTCTGAGAATACTAAACAATGTTAACCTCTCTGTTAGCATAGGGGAGAAATGAAAAGGCTATCAGAGGCAGGTCAAACAGACTGCTATTGGGCTTGGATAATTCTAAACCCATTGACTAGTCTGCACAGCTTGACACGAAAATTAACTCACCTCCCAATTAGCTGAATAATTCAAATGCTTCATCACATTCCCAGTTACAGACCATAGACAGATTTAATGGGGCAGCCATGGCCAGGTGGAACAATATTTTCCTTTTCCCTGCACATCTTGGCTGGAGCTGGTACAAACCCCAGGCACTGCCCTGGAGGTGAGGGCTGAGGGGGGACAGGGGCTGGGGGACAGCTCTGGACATCTTCACATCAAGATGCTTTAGTCACACACAAACCGTTTGGCTCACCAAGAAGGAACTGATGGATGTGTCTGCAGGACACATTACACCATTTAGTGATCTGCAGCAAGCTCAAGTATCTATGGATTTATAGAAAATTACAAAAAGTGACAGAATTTAAGTAACTCGTTCATGTCTGGTATAAATGCAGCACTGGAGTGTATGGGGGAGACATTTGGCTGAGTACACCCTTGTACAAATCCACTCCTGAAAACCATCAGCAGCTCACGTCATTGTCTGCAGGAGCAGGAGGAACTTCTCACGCCTTCCTAGGACAGTAAATTCAATTCCCAGCTGGCAAAAGCTGTAGCACCCCGAGCAGAATAAATTGTACCACTGGGAATAACTTTGTTTTCTTACCTCCTCTTTGCTGAGTGGCTTTCCCTCTCAACAGATTCTAGACAAGCAAAAAGAAAATGGTATATATGTTCCTACATGGAGAAGTCTGATACATCCCACCAAAACAATAAACCTGTTCTGAGGCAAATCCTACCTCTTATTATTCTTAATTATTTCCTTTTATATCCTTTCATCTCGTTTTAATCCTTCTCACAATTTTGCAAGATGGAAGACATTAAAAAAAAAAAAAATGCAATTAATTGTGCTGTTTTACTTGTCTACAACAGCATAAATTATTGTCTTTTTAATTTTTTTTAGCAGCTTGGAAAACAGCAGGAATTTGCAGAGGGTTTTTTAAATGAACCAGCCCATTTAGATCGACTCTATTCTCCAGCTTTCTTCTGGCTTCATGCTTGAAAATGCAGGCAAGGCCAACTGCTGAAAGAACTCTGTCATTACTATGCTGGAGGTGGGAACACTCTGGTGGTAGAGACATTAGCATGGGGCTTTGAAGAAGTTCACCCAGTTCCAGCTCAGGTACAGCTCGTACAGTGAAACCTTCAGAAGCACTCCCATGCCTGCTGATGCAGGTCAGCACCCCGGGGGACCCATGGGCAGGGACCTGGCATTTGCTGCTCTGAGCTGCTGAATTGCACATTCCCAAGTCACGTCAACATATTTCAAAATTTTGCCATGTCCAGACCTTTATATTAATAGGATCTTAAATTTAATTAGCAGCCCACTTTAGAAGATCAGGTAGAAAGAGTCTGGTGTGCCCCGGTGCATGTTATGAAGCCTTAATGTCTGAGCATGGTCAGATCATCCCTTTAGCTGCTTGGGATTTGAAGTCCCAGAAATAATATAAATTCCACTCTCAGCACTTGCAGAGGAAACACTGGAGCTGTTACTCAGTCTTCAGAATCTCACAGCCAAGATAGGGGACATAGCTTAGCTCAGGACTTCCAGAATCTGTCCTATTTTAGGTTTTTCTAAGAAGGTTTTTCAGTGGTGTTTATTGGCATCCAAAATCTTCACTCTCCTGATCCAGCTGAGGGTCTCTGTATGAGAAAGCAAAGATTACTTTGCCCTGAAGTCCAAGACACTTCCTAAACTAGGGGCTGGACTGGCTTTGCAGGAATTACTCTGTCTGATAAGATTACCTTGGTGCTATCATAGAATCATAGAATTGTCAGGGTTGGAAGGGACCTCAAAGATCATCTCGTTCCAACCCCCTGCCATGGGCAGGGACACCTCCCACTAGAGCAGTTGCTCACAGCCCCAGCCAGCCTGGCCTTCAAAATGTCCAGAGATGGGGCTTCCACCACCTCTCAGGGCCACCTGTGCCAGTGTCTCACCACCCTCATGGGGAAGAACTTCTTCCTAACGTCTCATCTGAATCTCCCCACCTCTAGTTTTGAGCCATTCCCCCCAGTCCTACCACTACTTGACATTCTAAAAAGTCCCTCACCTCTTCAGTTCTCCCTTGCCTTCAGCCTCTGCCTGTTTGATCCATGACAGGATCATGTACATCCAGACACAGAAAGGCTGAGCCTCTCCCACTGCCATCTGGGGAGTAACTTCAGGAAGAGCCTGTATCATCCATTAGCACGCAGATGGCCAACCATCCATCACTGACCACCATATGGCCATCTTCACAGGCATCCATCACTTTTGGCCAACCACAATTTCACCTCCTTGAAGCTCAGTAGTATTTCTGCAGGCTGAAGAGGACACCAGGCACTGGAAGGATGCAATCATGCTGTAAATTCCACCCTTCCTGCCTTCTCAGCTGTATTTTCCTGACAGATGGCAGATTGTGACACAACTATAGCATCTCCTGCTTAACTGCAGAACAACTCACCCTTCTGGCTGCAAAAACTCCATCATTGTGCAAGCCCTTGGTGGCAGCTGCTGCAAAATCATGGAATATTAAGAGGCTGCCATTCATATTTCTCTGAATATCTGCAGAACTGATAAAACTTGTATTTCTGGATAAGCTTTGAAGAATAAAAAGTCAGGTGTCCAATTAAGAAGCATGGCTAGGAAGTTACATAGATAAAGAATAAGTAAAAGAAGTTGCAATGGGAAAAATTAAATCTGCCTAGATGGACCTAAGAGAGGCGTGTAAGGGTTCCAGAGAGAGATGTGCTATAATTAATGCTGCCTGATGATGATCTCTACCCAGATACAGCCTGAGGAGTATTATGGGCACAAACAAAGAAACCAGGAGCCCACTGTCAGGAGAGGATTAGGTGAGAAGGAGGAGAGAGCTCTCTCCAGTTTAACCTGTCAGTAAGCTGTCAGCAAGACAGTTTTAATTTTTTCTTCATGTTTTGTTGAATTCATACCTATGTTACTTATTCAGCCTTTATGAACAAAAAGTTAAGTCCTGCCAAGGGGCTGACGGGCTTCAAACCTCTGGCGCTTCTCAGGTGATCATTAGATGACCACAAGGAAAGAGGCTGCTGGTTTTGAGGCTTGGCTTCCTTCACCTAAAATGGTTTTTGCCAAGAATAAATAAGTGAGGAGCCCTGGCAAGGGTCTGGACAGCCAGCTGCGTGCGTGTGAACCTGCAGCAGTTCTCATGCCTGGGAAGATTTCACAATTTGTCTGAATTGTGCATGAAATATGATTTCATTTGCAAATTCAAGCCCTGTCTTTTTTTTTCCCTTGGCTTTTGTTGCTTGCAAGGATCCAGATTTTAATCAGAACATTGTGTGAATCCCATCCTAAGCATTTCTGGCAGTAAGCATTTGCTGAGGATGAGAAGATCAGTTGCCTCAGCTTAGCGAGTCTAGCTGAAGGAGGGGAGGTTGTGTGACTGTGAGAAGCTTGAATGGTTGGCACTTCTCTCTTTCCTTAGCCCAGAAAGAAAATTTGCAGGGTTAATTTCTATTCAAGCTAATTAAGGCTTTAAGCTGGGACAGTGTGTACTGTGCATCTGATTGCAAACCACCTCCATAGCTCATTCAAATTGGCTCCCACTGTTTTCATCACTCGCTTTACGTTCCTGGAGTGCACAAACAAATTTTTTTTTGGAAAGAAAAAGAAGCCCAGACTTGATAATTGCAAACATCCTCCTATAGACCCACCCAGACAATGAGAGTTACCTGCTGCAGGTCTAACACTGTAACATCAGCAATATGTCCAGTCCCAAAAATGCATATGAGGGCAAGAATGCTGGTTTTATGAAAACAGCAAAATATTTCTAAGAAATGCGTTGCCCCAAAGCTGCCAAGTCTGAGACCTTCCTCTGCTTTCTAGAGCTGTCAGATTATTGCATCAGTGAGACCTGGTCTGGTCTGGGGGTTGGGTGTAGTTCAATACGACCAAGTGAACCCTTTGGTACCCACCTGCCCATGTGGGTCGTGCTCACCAAGCCAAGGCCATCTCCCGGCCCCTTAGAAAGGCAGCGTTATGTGTGATGGGAGATGTCCTGCAGCTAACTCTGAATTCACTGTGCCTGGTGTTCAGCATGTCCTCATTAGCTCCTGCCAGCTCCTCACAACACGCCAGGACACATTCCCTCGCTTCTCATCTTCTTCACCTCTATCATTAGGAGATGGGAACCACTCTGCCTGTCCCTCCTGGCAGTACACGTCGAGGTGACGCTTCCTCAGATCACCAGGCTCCCCAGAAGCAGGTCAGCCATGGAAAGCCCTGCTTTTCTTCATATTCCCCAGGTGGTTACCTCCATTCCACTCCAGCCTGGTTTTCCTCTTCATCTACCACTACAACAGAAAAACAGCTAAATCATCTGCTTGTCTCCCTGCTAAGCCTTACAACAATTAGATTATTGGAGTTAAAGAGATCATAGCTCAGCTGCAGAGGAGATGTTTATGTTGGATAAAAGTAGCATGACCTTAGGGACTCTTGGGTTTCCTTTTTTTCTTCCAATATGTTACATCTTTCCTCATGGCCCGAAGCACTTCTGTGTGTGAGAGGATTTGTTGCTAAAATTCAGGTGTAAATATTTAGCCTAGTGTAGTAAATTGCTTAGTAAATATGCTGGCAAGGAGCTGCTGGCTCTAATTACTATCTAAAGATATCTGAGTGGTCACAGCCAAGCAGGCAGCAGCATCTTTTTCTGTCTGAAGGCTGATTTTTACCAATGAGTTGGCCAGCAAGTCCTACCACCAGATCCCCATGAGCACCACCCCAAAGGCACCAGCAACATTCCCTCATATAGTCCACACAAGAGACAGGTTGTGCCCCAGCAACACCCACTTTTCACTTTTGCTATAGGTCCCAAGTCATACTGCAATCTGAATAAATGAGATGGGGGAGAAAGAGGAGCTTTGGCAGCTGTAGGATGGAAGGAGTAGAGAGATGCTCATGGGAAAAACCAGCAACCAGCTCCACTGCCTAAAGGGAATTGGATTGTCAAAGTCATCCTTGACACAAGTGGAGAGCAAACAGCTCGATGGCATGGAGGGGAGACAGCAAAAACAAACTCTTACCACTACCCCTTCCCAAAAGATACCAGCAATAAGTGGCACAGAGAGATTTCTGTGATGCTGAGACAGCTTGTGTGACAACCCACAGGGAATTCCAGTTCATTAGTATAAAAATTAAGACACTTGACTTAAATGCTTCAGTATTGAAAACCTAATTACTGCACCAGGAATTTGTTCTACGTAGAAACATCCACTAAGAACCAGGAACAACTCAGGTTACAACAGGGCTTCAAAATATTAAAGAAGCCAAGCCTGAAGAGCTTTCATTTCTCATCTCCTGCCATAGCAGCCTGCATTGGCTCTGCCCTTGGCCAGCCTGGTGCAGATGCCCAGGGACCCTGCAGGGGTTGCTGGTGCCCTGGCAGCTTTCCTGCCAAGCTGCACGTGTGCCAGTGACATGCTGATGAACATAATCTAACTGCCCATTCCCCATAGGAGAGCCAACATTTATTTTCACTCCCAGTGACTCCACTCCTAGAGATAAAGGCACTCAGGAGCTGTCAGGTGGAGGCAGTTCTAACATAGCTCTGATGTGCAAGTGTTGTCCTGCTTGAGCCAATGTCACTCTGGAAAGGAAAAGGCCTATGTAGGTATATCACACACTCAGGTAGGACCCTGCCAAGTACCTCACAGCTGAGCCAGGATCAGTCTTATGGTGGCCATCCCTTCATGTTAGCCATAGCAATATTGCTTCCACTACACGTATTGCTGCACACCAAACAGCAAAGGGCTTTTCAAGACCAGCACCAAAAAGGACCAAGCAAATGCTCTATGGAACCAGGTTCCATGGTGGCATACGTGACCCCAGGAACGAGACATTCAGACCTCAATAGAGGGGCAACTACAGGCAAACCCTATTTCATCAGCCCTGTTTTCCCTCACCTAGTTACATACACTGCCAGAACAGAGCATCTCCTTGGACTGATGAAGCTCTATCAAGTAAGAAAAGCAAACCAAAAGCAATGTCTGCTTTCAGTGGATACCAGAAGATTGTGAACATTTTCACATGGAAGATTAACTCTTCTAGAAGCATCTGGCACTTGTAAGCCAATTCCCTCAAAACAGTCAGGACTGAATATTTTCTACAGTAAGGTACACAAAAGGTTGCAAGAGCTGCCTCTGAGCTCACACAGTCAAAAAACATCCCCACCATCTATTCCTCATAGGAAGACTCACCTCTTAACTCATTCATCCCCTAAAAGACAGACAGTGGAGTGAGGACACTGCATATTGTGATTAGAAGCCTCAGGTAACTTAGGGTGAAAGCCACATTTCCTCCCTTCCACACGGAGCAAACCTCTGATGCTCAGCAATGCTTTCAGGAGACTTCAAACCAACCAACCAGAGAAAACCCAAAAAAATCCCCTTCAGGCAGCCCCCTGCCCCTCATGGGAGCACTCCCCATGGCTGCACCTCAGCACCAGCCAGGACCCAGCCTCTCCCAGGCCAGGAGCTCCCTTTATCTCCATTGCACAAAGCCACTCTGCTAAATTTTAGCTTTAAGGTGTACCTGGTACTTGGCACATCCATCACGGTGCCCTTGTTCATGCTCAGACACCCTTTGCTGCCTGATGCTCACGTTCAGCTGACACCAGTGGAGCTGGGCTGCTGCGCCCTACCCCTTGGACACAGCCATCCATTATGGGGCACGTGGGACTGTCACCACGTCCCATTTGCTTCTCCACACCATATGTTAAACCAGTAGGCTGAGCAGAACAATTTATCTTCTCGTTTTTAATATCTATCCCATTTTATTATTATTATTAGCCTTTTTTCTATCCATAAGAACACTGGAAAGATGCAGGAGGAGCAATGGCATGGCCCAAAGTCATGTTTACGGGTCACTGCTGGTGAGTGGGTGCCTTTTGGGGGATATTTTTGTGTTGGGTTTTTTTTCTTTCAAAAACAGTGCTTCACACTCTCACATCTAAGACAACACATTTGCAAACATGGTGGCAACATTTGGGGTGAAGGGATATGAGCAACTCTGTGTTATTGCACGAACATGTAAATCAAACAAGACTATGAACCAGACAGCTCCCAACATGAGCTTTTAACATCATTCTACACGAAAAAACATTTTAAAAAATGCTCAGTTTTTAAGCCCCTTATTCCCTTAATTCAACTCTGCCAAGCACACAACATGATGAGATTGCTGTATATACATTAAAACATAATAATTGTATCATGTTTGCTCTGTTTTCCCCCATTCATCTTTCTAATTAAATTAGCCCTTTAGGATTTTGTCCTTCAGGCAGCGAACTGAGTTTGTCTGAGAAATTAAAGGCATTAAGATGCTTTCTGAGATATGCAGAAGCCATAACAGTGATTTCTAACCCTTCTTCTGAAAAGGCAGGATTCTCCCTGAGTGCAGGGGAATAAATCACCCTCGGGCCATTCTCAGATGCACGTCTCCATCGTGTTTGCTTTGCTCGCTGTGTCACACATCAGAGATTCCCACATATGCTGGTGGGTTGGTGTCGGCACTTCTGCTGCCAGTGCATGCCCACGGGACACCCAGGACAGACACCACCTACTCTTACAGATTGCTGCTATGGAAATTATTATGGCTAAAGGGCAATAATTTTTTTTTCCATTATGAAACAAAGCACAGTATGATGTTACTTCCCCCAAAGCAAGGGACCAAAGTAGCCAGGTTTGTGCAGGCTCAATGCTCTGCGCTGACGGGCTTTGTCCCACTGCCAACATCTTCTCCCTGTTCCCAGGGATGTGCTTCTCCCATTGCCACCCAAAGCCACGGAGAGCAGGTCAAGCTTGAAGCATCCGCCCCTGTCCTCATTGCAACATTCCTTGTGGGAACAGGTCACCCTCATCCCAGGGTCACCTTGTCCCTGGTTTGTGGGCTGGAATGCGACAAAACCAAGTAACACAAGTGAGGCTTCAAAGTAACTCTATCAGTTCACAGTCCTTTAAATAGCACTTTCTAAGGGCAGGTGTTGAAGGAGGTGGTGGAAGACAGTGGGTAGGTTAACACAACAGAAAGCAGGAGATGCCAGCAGAGCTGAGGCTGCTCAAATGCATTTGATGAGCAGCACCATGGTTCCTTCCTTCCTCCCTTGCCTCCCTCACTGTCTGCCCTTTTCGCCTGTTGCTGGCACTTTGTTTCCTTCAGATCTTTCATTCTCACACCCCTTGATCTTTGCTTCAGCTTTCAGCTCTTCTTTTGAAGTCTGAAATGTGTCCCTTTATACTACAAAGTGAAAGTCCCAAATCCAGACGGACTGGGTGGAAACATGGCCAGGATGTAAAACTCTCTGAAGAAAAATAGTCTAATTAAGACGTCATTTTTGAAAGGCCCTGTACAAAGAGCTACTCACTCTGCACCTCCCAGGGCTCTCCTGATTTATCAGACTAGTAGCAAAGGCTGAGCTGGATCCACTAGGAGTTGAGAGCCATCCCTACTTTTCTCATTCATGCTAGCTGACAAAATCCAAATTCTTAATTCACAGGTTTGTTTCCAGCTTGCTCAGTGCTCTTTCCAAAGCTAAAGGCAATAATATGAAGAGGGATATAAACTTGGACTGTTTAACGTATATATTCCAGGCATTAAACCTGTGGAGACTGTTTATATCACTGTAATTACTTTCATACAGGTTGTTAAAACCAGATTCATTAGCTTAGGTTACAATGACCTATACAACATGCTTAAAACCCATTTATCCTATTAAAGAGGTTTAAAACTCACCTCTTTTCATGAGGTATCAGTGATTCTTGATTTATGAATTGGTCATGCTTTAGAAGTAAAAGCAATTACCTCTCTTCCTATCATAAAAGCCCACTACCTCAAGGTTGCCACAATACATCTATAATTGAACAGCAACAGCTCTAACGTTCAGCTTGGGTGACAAAAGCATTGGCTACTGAAATACTGCCTAGGATGGTGTCTGCATACCAGGGAGCACTACCTCAGCTGGCAGGTTTCAGCAGGAACCTTGCACCTCAGGCATCTCAGGACCCAACGTGCTGGGTGTTTCCTGGTGGAGGCAACACTTTCCATTTAAGTATCCCAACACTTTTAAGAAACTAAAAAAACAAGCACCCTCCTGGTAATTTCCTTGCAAGAGCCAAGGTCTTTGGTTTGAACGCTTTTCCTTTGAAGTCTGCATGGATTTGATTTCAAAGGAATTTTTTTTTTGGTGTTCCTAGAAATAGGATGACTCCATGATGCATAATAAGCTTGGGTGTTGCATCATTTTGAGATTCCAGCTGCCTTCCAAAACAGCCGTGAAAAGGCTAAACCAGGCAATGCTCTGTCCTAGAAAGGATCTCAGCTCCAGTCTCTTTAGGAAAAATAACCAAACTCATGAATTTGCCCCAAACTTGCTGTAAATATTATTAGTGCACAGATGGGAGCTGATGGCCAGATGTGGACTCTTGAGTTGAAGCAAATGAAAAGGGACCCATTTTAGATGTATCTGTGCAATTCTGTGCCTAGACTTGTTAATTTACATTAAAAAAAGGGTGTTTTGATATCACCAAGATCTGAAAGCTCCCTGGAAGCATCCTCTTGAAACAAAGAATACGTACAAACATTATAACAACTTTTCTTATACAAACAAAAAAATCCCTCACATACATACCAGGGTACTCACTTATAGGAACATGGGAGTTATTCCCTCTCTTCTCAGGTTAGCAGGGACTCAAACTGGTGAAATCTGGAGATTCTCTGATCTTCTTGTATATCTTAACAGTAAACAGTCGTTTTAGCAGTCATAGAGTCAAATTTTAAATACTCTTGAAACAACTATGCTTATATTCATGTCCATTAAATTAGAAAAAGTGACTATTCCCTTCTTCCCCATCCCTGTTTTTGGCCTCTACTAGTGACAAACAGGCTTTAAGGTTACTGTGTTTGTTTGATGCTGTATTGATGGCTTTGGCTTCAGCAACAAAGTTGTGCATAAACATCACCAAGGCAGCCAGCAGAAAATGGCCTGATGCAGGAGGGCTGCTCAACCTCCTACAGAGCTTGAAATCAATTTTAGGATTAATTCCTGTCCCCACACGAGTCCGTAACCCTCAGTGACCATCTCTCCCCACTCTCCTGCATCATAAGTTTTATCCTACCCAAAATTCAGAGCTCTTATTTGAAGACACTTTAAGCTTCCACAGCCTTTTTCCTTCCCTCCAGCCACACATTAACACTGCTTGAAATGCAGAGCTGGTCCATCAGCAGGTGGCTGCCAGAACTTCCCCACCATGGCTTTCTGCCCTGGCCAGCCAGAGACATGACCACAGAAATACCTGATATTTTACCTCTTTCATCTCCAGCTTACAACTCTAAAAGCATACATTGGATATGGTTGTCATCAGGGGCCCTGTAAAGAGGGCAAATGGACCCGGAATAAAAAAAAAGTTATAAAAACAAATGACTTTGTAACTCACCTTTTGTCTCGCCAAAGCTACAGATCTTAAATCCAATTGTCCATATGGAATAAGAACAGATGTCAGGCAGAGTAATAAACACAGAGCAGGAGAGGGGGAGTCCCGGGACACCGGCCAGGGATTTGCTTGGTGAAAACCATCCAGCAGCATTTATTTCTTGGTCACAACTTGTGTTCCAGAGCTTGGATCAGAGGGATGTGTATAAAACCTACTCTTTCATTATGATTTCTGCAGCACATCACCCCTTTTAAAACTACACACCTCTGTATTTTTAATATATACACACATTTGATTAGTGTGGAGCATTAAATGACATTTTAGAGTATTATTTATTAACCCCTTTTCTAGGGCTACAGCCAATTTGTACAATTTCTCAGATGGTTTTCTTCATGCTGTATGCTTTTTGTTGTCTTTGAAAATAGGCCCAAATTATGGTTAATTTGGGGGTTTTAATACCTCGGTTTCCACTGCTAGAACAAAACATTCTCTCTTCCTACCCCTAAAATAGCTTTGGATTAGTCTTTTTAGTAACCAAAGCAGCATAACACCTAGATCCTGATCCTTGCATCAGCTTTAACATCCACACAGCCACATTGGCCACAAACACCCACAATTTATTCTGTATTTCTCCCAGCCTCATCGTTTGGATTAGTCTCAATGCAAGCCATTAGGAAAAGAAATTTACCTCTAATTCTACAGCCCATTAAATGACACATAATTCACTAATGTGTTACAACAGAATTCTCTTTAAAACACAAAAAGTAAGATCCCTGCAGGAACAAAACAATAACAATCTTCGATACCACAATTATTGGAGACTTGCTAAAATATCTTTGTAGTTAGGTGATGTAAAATGAACACAAAAGTCCCGTGAAATAAATTTTAAAAATAAAATAAAGCGAAATCAAATCTTCCATGTAGATGCCTAGGTTAATATGTCTGCAATGTGCAATATAATATTCCTATTAAGTGAAGGGGATTAAAAAAAAGATTACATTTTATAGCCACAGCCAAACAAAGCAACTATTAAAGATTATTATGAAAACTACATCAAACATAACTGGATGCTAAGAGGAATTTTGGTTGTATAATGGATCATGTTGCCAAAGGCAAAATTCCAGCCTACCTAAGTTACACCTAATATTGTGTGTGAAGCGAAAAACAACCACCTCCATCTAAGGTGGTGATGAAGATAAGAGGAGTGGCAGCAAGTTCCCTCACCCTGAAGGTAGCCAAAAATGCAGAGGTTGCCACCCACCTCTGGCTCTGCACCCACTTTCCTTTCAGCTCAAGCTGCCTTGGAGCCATCTGGGATCATGTCCTACCTGGAACAGGGCACCAATTGCCATCTTTTCCCTTCTCCCTGGAGAAGGTCCCCACCACCTTCCTCCTCAGTGCTCTCCTACTATGGGAAAAAGGGCAGCCCAGGAAGGGGGGGGCTGGAGCTTTAGTCCTGGAAAAGCACAAAGGGTCAGATGAGACAGAAAAAGAGCCACAAACACAGTTACTAAATATTTTTTTTATTATTATTATTATTATACACTTTTGCTGACATACAAAAAAAATTGGAAATAAAGACATGGGCAGAGAGACAGAAACAGTCCCAGATTTTCTGAGTGAAAAGCATTTTTGGTCACACTTTCTTGAAGGAAAGCAGAAGTAATCAGGGGACTGATATAAACCCACAAGGATATAAACCACAGTAGCAAAAGCAGTAATAACAGCAAACTGTACAGGACAGGGGGAGTCCCACACTGGGGCAGAAATTCAAATGGTGGGGCAAGTCTGCTGAGCATCCTCTGGGCATTCACAGGAGTCTTGCTGTGATGTGAAAGATGCAGGAAGGAGATGGAAGAAAAGCTACAGATGGAAATTAAGTTGTTATTTTGTTCAGTTGACTGCAAGAGTACATCACAGGAGTAGGATGGGGACAGAAGACTAGAAGTTGCTCAGAAAGGAAAGGAAAAAGGTGGTTTATATTTAAAGCCCAGAATGTCATTATTTAATTTTTCATCATCAGAAAAGAAAAGCATCTTGCCAAAGCAAGGCACAGGGCAGAGGGACAAACCAGGGAATTATGAGGCTTTCCTTCAAAATATCACAGCCTTTCAAAGCCTGAGGATGTGATGGACAACACAGAAAGGGAGTGGGGTAGGAAAAATATAGGTGAGCTGCCCAGTCTCCTGGCATTGCTGAGGGCTTTATGGTATAGGGCACAGGGACATCCAGCAGCAGAGAGGGCACCTGATGTTCCTAGAATGACTTTAGGGAAGGGGAGCAACCATAATCTCTCAGGAGATGGACACCAGACTCCAGTAAAGCCAGCCTGAAGTCTCACTGATCTTAGAGGAGTGAGCACAAACTCCCCAAAGCAGAGGGAGACAGGGGAAGATGTCAGGAGAAATGGGCAAAAATGTAAGTTCTTCATAAATCCAGAACAGAGTCAGGAATTGATCTCACTTCTGCTTTTTGTATAGTTTACTAATAATTAAAGCAGCACAGGCATATACAGGCAATGCACAGAATGACCAAGACAGTCATATTCAATTAACAGCTTATATACTTACTATTACTTCTTATAATACTGTAGGAAAGAGATTGTTTGCTTCTTCATGAAGGTCTTACTTTGTTCATTTTTTCCCCCCAACTAATTAATTTTTTCTTTGTCTAGCAAAGAGGACACATTATAAACACCATAACCATACTTCACACAACTTGGGGGGAAAAAGGGTCAATCATTTCTCAGGTTCAACAGCAACAGAACCAAAAAAACCCCAACATATTAGGCCAAAGCTGCAGTGAGAAACATTTGCATTAGACATTTCTGCAGCTCTCCAATGATAGGATTGTATGAAACTCCTTATAATGTTTAAGAAGGTTGATGACTCAAGAAATTTTGGGTTCTTTAAAAAAAAAAATAGGTTATGCATTTGTCTGTGTGTTGGCAGTGCACTTTGAAACAGATAGGAACTGTACAACCTCAAGAGATACCTTACATAGAAGGCAGGATACAAAGACATCAGGAAAATATTGGAATTCCTCCAAAAAATGCCCCCATCTGGGGCTAGTTTTCTATTCCTGTTTATCCACTGCTTTTCCTGAACATTACTCTTAACACAACAATTTACTTCTGTTTGCAAGGCAGTGAAAATGCAATTTAACAAAGACAGTACAATAAATAGCAGTGTCTTGAACAGACTTCTCTCCCAGTTATCAGCAAGTAAGACAAATGCTGATGGACACCTTAGAGATTCTTGCTCTCAGGTTCTGATGTTCTCAGCACCCTCGGGACAGACTCAGTACGCAGCATCTTACTCATGAAAAAGTCATAGAACCAGAGAGGAAAGTAGCAGAAGATGCAGAGGGTCATGTAAGCCCCTTTGCCAGGGGTGTACAAGCCCTGGGGTCTCTTGGCCAGCAAAGCATGCAGGACAGCAGTGAGCACAGGGGAGAGGTCAGCCTCACAGTATGCAGGCATGTGCAGGAGGTATGTCTTCAGCCCCAGCAGGTAGCTGTCACCATAGTCTTGCCTTGTGTCTGCTGGGAGGTTCTCCATCAGCTCCTTCTCCTGCTTATCCCACAGGTCGGATGTGCCTTGTATACCTGCAGTAACAACATCACAGGATGGCGTGTGGGTTTGGGCTTGGATTAAAAAAATTCATCTATAATGAATAGTCAGTAAGCTGCTCTCCACCATCACCCTGATTCAAAGTGAATAACAGACAAAACAGCTGGTTAGCTGCAAGTGCTTTTACCTGGAAGAGAATGGAAACCACAGAGCACAGACTACACTAAAAGCACGAGGTTCATGCACTGTTTGGCTACCAGCATGACCTAAAAAGGCTCAAAAAGCCAAGTCAGCATTTTCCATTCTGACCCCCATCCCACTATTCTGTCCTTATTAATTTTGTGGATGTGTCTAGTCAGTATTTATCAACAGATGCGAGTGGCTGAGGAAAGGCAGGCAAGCTAAGATGAGCAGGATTCACTGGAGTTGGCCAAGTGCTATGCTCCTCTGACATTGGTATTTCAATAACTAGTTTCATGAAGGGTAACACTTGTATTAGGTCAGACAGATTTTTTTTAAAAAAATCTAATTTTTCTTCCCATCTATATCATGTAGAAACAAAAGCAGTGGCTTTTCCAATGCATTCATTGCTTAACCATCATGAATGAAGCATTGCAACTAAAGAAAAACCTTAAATACTTCAAATCTCAAATACCAGGACCTGTTTTGACATGTGAAGTTTTGATCTAGAAGTCTGACAACAGCTAAGCAGGGCCCTGAAGGTAAAACCTCAGGCAGGTACCACTGATCACACGGGTGCTGTCAGAGCCCAGTGTCCTGCAGGGAGGGGAGGGGTCATATGAAAAAAAACATTTTGCTTTTCATTGGCTTAAAAATTGCCTCCATGAAGTCACCAGGATTTGCTGAGTAGGCAGCAGTGGGATTTGAGGTTGTCCTTGGGTAGATGCCAGGCACAGGCTGGGGACCCATGACACCCACCCTGCTCTGGGTGGGCAGAGGGTGCAGCGAGGGTGTGTGCAGCAGGAGATGGGTCTGGAGCCCCCAGGAGCGCAGCAGAGGGAAGGAGTGGAAAGTTCAGAGACTATATAGTGTAATATTGACAGCAAGTAAGCAGGGTGACAGGTACTGCTGCAGATACCTCCATGCAAGGCTGGGCAGCTCAATAAAGACAGCTCTGATATTGGGAAAGGTGGGACTGACAGTGAGTCCTGAAGCTCTCCTGCAGGACAAACGAGCAGTAACACTCCAATCAACCACACCCTGATGCTTGAGTTGTTAACTTCAACAAAGCCAGAGCAAAGGGAAGGCACCAATTGCCCCATCTCAAAGCAAAGGGAGAGCTCTGCCCAGGAGAAGGGCTGCACTCATGAGGCAGAACTGGAGGGAACATCTCTTGCAAAAAAATGCAGATCTTAATTTCCCTAAACAACACAAAGAACAGGAAAAAAGCCCAACTGCTGAGAACCACTCAGGGCTCTGAAGATGCTGGACCAGAGGGAAGGAGGCAGAACGAGCTCCCCGAGATGTCAAACACCAACCTGTTCGGAAGCCTGACGGGTGAATTGCAGCCACTTTAATTCCCCATTTGGAAAGCTCCTGCCTCATTACTCCAGAAAACATGGACAGAGCTGCTTTGGATGCTCCGTAGGCAGCGTACCTCGGCAGTGGAATGCCTCCTGCAGGAGCAATAGAAACAAGAGAAAGCTCGACAGTGCCTCTCCCCAGCCTTTATTGTCGTGATTTAGAAGGAAGATTTTAGTGCAACCCAAATTATGCTGCTCTCACTGAGGTTAAGGACAAGTCAGCGAGAGAATCATTTCTTTCTAGAGGTTAGAAAAAAGTGAAAGCTGTAAATTAGCAGTTGCTTGTAGCAGTTATGCTCGGTAACACCTGATAAGATACCTTGTATGGCAGGAAAAAAATAAACTATATTGTATTTAAGGGTAAAATCGGCTGAAAATGATGATTGTTGGTTTCAGAAGCACAGATAATGTTTCAGTTGCGCATATAAATAGTGAAACCATAGCTTAATGCCACTGTTGTTGTCACTGTTGCACAAATTTCAGGCTCCTACCATAAACCATAGTTACAACAGGGCAAATGATCTCAATTCCAACTTTATAAAGCCAACTTGTCTTCCAGTTCTTTCCAGCTAGTTTCAGAAAGACCAGAAGCATCAGTGCAAGAGTGGGGAAATCAAAGCTGGAATCACACCCCCTTGTCAACAGGACTCCCTGAGACCCATCACAGAAGCAGATCCCCTGCATATAGTTATGTCCCATCTTCTCCAACCCCAGCAGCATTTGTTCAGGTAGAAAAGAGACAGTATTTTAGACAAATAAATTATTTCATATGTTTACAAAACTAAATCTTCCAGAAGAGAATATCTTCCACATACAGAAGAAAAAAAACTGGCAGACTGTCACTTCAGCTTTACAAAAATCCAAAGAAGCTTTGATTTGAGCATCTTCTCCTTCTTCAGATCTCTCCCCTCCTTTCTCCACAAGGTTGGTGTTATCAGCACACAGAGACTCACTGCCAGATTTAGGGGTCATCACAGCCACCGTGGGCTGTGCTGGCACAGCAGGGAGGAGGGAACCAAATAGACAACCCTTCTTGAGGCACATCATTCCTTCTCCTGCCTGCACGGGCAGTTGGGCACATCCTCTACCATGGCCTCTGCTTCAGATATTACACATTTATCTCAATGTCTTTGGAACTCTGAAAACACTTTGATAAAAGGGAATCTTCAGGTAAGCCACTAATGCCATTTACTGGGTTTTTACTGCAATGACCAGGGTATCATGGGAGCTTCTTCCACAGAGTCATTCCTTTGAAGAAGTCAGGCCAATTAGATGTTAATTATTCTTTTGTACATCTGAATAAGTCTGAGCTTCAATTGGTTTGAGCCAATCGACTCACCTACTGCTTCCCTCTGAGGTCAGGCTAACCTCGAGCCCAGTCAAATGAGCTCTAGAGACAGGAATAGATGCAGCACAATGAGACCTCACTAACTTCTCTGCTAATGTTTTACCAAAAGACCCTCTGACCCTGCTCTAAGAGGAAGCTCTTTACCCAAACCAGCCCGTGTGCAGGAACATCTCTGCAGACAGCTATAGCTGAAGCAGGGTCACCATCAGCTCCTGTAAGGGCAAATTACTCAGCACAAGGAAGCTCTCCATGTATCCCTGAAAGGCAGCTCAGGGATTCATGCCAACAATAAAGACATCTGCCCCAAAACAGCAAAAGTGCAAGTTCATGGGAGAGTCAGAGAAAACAGGTCTGGCCTCTGCCTGTGCCTGCAAGGGTGGGTGGGCAGAGCAGGACCAGAGAGGTCCTGCTGATGTTGCAGTCCTGGTTTCTTTAAGTGTCAGCATTAAACAATAAACACGGGCATGTAGATACAAAATGTACCTGGGATTAAAGAAAGAAAACAGAAGACACCAGTGTCAAAGCTTGGCTGAGGCTACACCCCCAACGTGAGCCATGAACACAAGGTAATGCTTGCACAAGCCACCTTGGCAACACAGAATGATGAGTAGATACCAACTGCACAGAAATAAGGGTCCAAGAAGACAAGGCAAAGGAAAATTTGGGAAGCAGATGATAGGGTAAATCTTTAACAGGTCTTAAATCAAAAGATTTTCCAGCACCATGACATCCTGCTTCTAGCAGGTGTCATTTTCAAAGGAGCATTCTTGCTCCTCAGCTGTTGGCTTCCAGATATTGTATTACTTCTGTTCCTACATCTTAGCATCTCAGCTGTCCTCTTAGACTAGAAGGTCATTTATAAAGACATATATAAAGTACAGGCTGCAATTTATGGGACAAAATGGGAGAGCTTATTATATGCTGGTTTGGGGTTTTTTTTTTTAAGTTATTAACATAAAAAAATACCATTTTGTTAATAAGTTAGGCTAAAATACTTCAAATTGTTTTGTTTATCTTCTTAAAGACCAATATAAACACCCATTCTCTTCAGGACTCAGGTTATATAGCCTGTTACAAATGACAAATCTCATTAACACACCCAAAATATATTTATGCTTTAATTTTAACCTGAAGTATTAAAAAAGGGCCAAAACTTTAACTGTAACTAGGTCGAATGGAAGAAAACCCATCTCTGCTTAGACAGACAGCTTTGGGGCATGTCCGTGATGTGGTTCAATGACACAGAAACTGAAGTGGTCACAGACTTCTGCTGGAACATGTTATAGAAACATCTGTGACTTACCACTCATCTTCCTGGAAGCTCACAAAGTGATCACTCAGCATCTATAACACAAGGTCTGAATTTTATATGACAGGGTCTTTTTAGCCATATTAAACTCTTCTGCATTAAGGGCTGGTTTCTGGAAACAGCCTTACAAACAAGAAAAAAAACCCCCTGCACTTACTACCCAGATACCAATTCAAGGTGTATTGACAAGCAAGATGGACCAACACCTTCCTCAGTGGTTTTGCCAAGTTAGTTGTTTTTCCTGTTGCACCAGAAATTTCTTAGATGCTTCAGTAGAGCTCACCTGCCATGCTGGACATGTTAACCAGCCTTCCCTGGGATTTCCGAAGTAACGGTAAGAAGGTCTTGGACAGCTCTACAGCCCCAAAGAAATTCACCTCCATGCACTGCCTGTAGATGCTCATGGGGAGCAGCTCACCATCAGCAGGGAAGCCCAGGACACCTGCGTTGTTCACAACTCCCCAGAGTCCTGGGAAGAAGAGAAGCACAGAGTTGTTATACAGCAGGACAGCAGCACCATAGAAATTAAACTGATGAGCTGGATGGTGCCTCCAGATCAAAGCAGAGCTGATCTGCAGCTACATGAGTTGTCAGTGGACACTTGCAGCCCAGAAAGCCAATCGTATCCTGGGCTGCATCAAGAGCAGCATGGTCAGCAGGGCGAGGGAGGNTATACAGTACTCATACCATGAGCAGTCGTCCCCATATTTCATATGTCCTAAGAAATCAGGAGTCACCAATACAAATAGCCTGACTGTCCACAGACCGTGGCATGGAAATGTCCTACGCACACAAGCCATGATGCAGCCAACAGTGAAGAGATTCACCTTGTAAGCAGCTACATTAGCACTCCTATTATAATGGAAAAAAGCTGTACCTGTATTTTGCACCTTCTCTGAGACTTTTAAGTAGGCTTCCTTGACTTGGGTGGCATTGGTTATATCCAGCTGCAGGAGGGAGAGTCTCTGAGAACAGGTTCGTCTCAGCTCCTCAGCTCCAGGTCCGTCCTTATTCAAAACTCCAGCAAACACAACAAAACCCAGGTTATCCAGGTATTTAGCCAGAGCATGTCCAATCCCAGTGTCGCTTCCTGAAAGCATCAAAAAGGCACTTGAAAAGTGGGTCTGTCCTAAACCATCACTAAAAAAAGAAGGGCACACAAATGTAACCAAAAAGATGATGAAATAAAGTCAATGAAATGCATATGACAGCAGGAAGAAAGGCTCAGATCTGAAGGTTTGAGGAGCTGAACCTTTGTGCCACAAAGATTGATAAACCATGTCCTCTTGGCCCACAGCTGATGGCATCAGCTCCACCAGTGACAGATTCTAAGACTTACTTCATACATACAAAGGAAATAAAACTCTAGATTGGGTTCACACAAATATTCAGCTTGAAAACTGATAACAAAAAAACCCCACAAATATTTCAAATCTCAAAAGGACAAAGCAATTATGGGGCACTGGAATTCAAATTGTTGGGTTCTATTCTGTAATTCAAAGAAGCAGCATTATTTTAGTCAAACATCTACCATCCAGATCCTTCTGATGGACACTTTGTCACAGGCTGCAACCAAACCACAGCTAAGCAACTGTTTCTTTGCCTGCAAAGGAGCTCAGTGTTTTCAAACCCAAGGAAAGCTTCAGAATGGCATTTTTAGGCTAAGCCAAATAGCACCAGCTATTTAATTCATGCAAAATTGTGTCAGAATTTCTCTTATCCTCTTCCAACTTATTCCAGAACTTTGTTCAGACAAAGCAATGAGCTACCAAATGCAGGAAGCACTATGAGAGCAAACACACCACAATGATCTTTGCAATCACTTTTGTGCCATTCCTCCCCCACCAGGTAACAATGATGAATATTTAACAAATAATTTGATTGATTCACATTTGACACAGTATTTTGCCATCACTATTTTAAGATACTTAAGTGTTTTTTTTCTCTTGGTGTCTTTTTTAATTCATGTTTCCATTCTTCCCATCTACAGAGAAACTTCATGAGGGAGGAAAGATCTCATCCATCTGCCCAGCAGGACTCCCAGGGAAGGAGAAACCCTAATCTGTGCTGCAGGGGTTTTGCAAAAGACAATATCAGGAGGAAAATGAGGAGTTTAAGAAATTAATGCAGTTTTTACACTGTAAAGCAGAGACATCAGCACATCCCACAGTTCCACACCACGTTCTGGGTGCTGATGTGCATCAAGAGATGTGGAGCTCCCCCAGGGCTTGGCTATCTCCTGCCATTTACTACATAAATGCTCAGCTTCCAAACCCACCTGCATGGCTGGAAACCTGAATGGGGGACAAAGGGCTGGGACTCCTGCCAAAGTTTTTTTTGTCTGTTTCCTCATATCTGAAAGAGCTGCAATAATCCCCACTTAACCCTAGCAGGAATTTATAAGGGTTAATCTGTGATACCAGCACACTGAGCTGGATGCTATCAGAGTTATTCATCAGCCTGTTCCAGCACTCAAAATCCATACTCAACAGAACTTGACTGCCAAAGAGACTCATCTTAATCACACTGGATCTTCACTTCTGGGTTCTGTCTTTTAACTAGGGCTTTAGTCCCAGAAGGTAAAAAAAAAAAACCCTAATTCCAAGTGACTTAAAAGAATGTACTAAATTCCTGGATCAATCAGTGCAAGATGTCAAAAAGAATTACTCATGCTCTACTTGATGCTTTAAAAAAACCTGTTTTTTGGCATTTTTGAAGTCTGAAGTTTGTTGAAGATGCACCAGAGCACCACATATATTACACTTAGCTTCTTGCAGGCCTGATCTGAGAGAGAAGAATAAACCTGCATTCTTGGAATTCCCAAAAGAGGCACAAAGAGGCCTGCAAATATCCCAAAGACTTGATGGATTTCTGGGTTTCGAGGTGGGGTGTCTTTCCTTCTTTTTCTTTTAGGGAAAAACCCTATTTCTGGATCAAATCCCTCCCTTTTCATCCTTCCCAGCAAGTCCACAGCCCCAGAGCTACATATTACCTGGGTTTTACAACACAGCTTTAACTTGGGGAAGGGCAGAGTTCTCAACAGCAAGGTATGGGTGTAGACACCCTGAGAAGGAAATAAAATCAGTGCTTATCTGTGCCTGCCACTGGGTTTGTCCCCAGCCTTTATCAAAACAAGCCTGATTTGAGCTTCAGACCTGCTATTGAAGTCCAGAGAAACTTTATCCTTCAACCCGTAAAATTCAAGCAGTAGTTAAGTCTCTGTAGAGATGAAATGGAGAATTCCCCTCTCCCCTTGCTTCTATGTCAAAAATAACAATTTGTGAATGTTTAGATTTGCTGTAAGAAAGGCAGTCACTATTGACTGTAATTGAATTCTTACTGAGAATTTATTATCTGTGTATTAGAAATGCCAAGGCACACATCAAGAATGAAAAGACCAAATTATCTGGTGAAATTCACCCTACTGCACACAAAATAACCGAGGCAAGAATTTTACAATTCTTGCTACTTCAGATGCTCATTGCAATCTAATTTTTAGGAAAGCTGGTTACTGGGTCTACCAAACCACACTACATGTTAGCATGCCCAGGAGCTGCTGTTTAAGGACACTGAAACACTCCCTCCCAGCAAGAGGATCAACAGAAAAGTTTCCCCAATGACTTTAAGACTGCTCACGTGCCCACAGTTATTCATGTGAAAAAGCATTCTGACAATCAGGCACATTTTTCCCTAATCGTGGTACTCTGGTGAGTTTAACTAAGTAAAGCAGAGCAGCACCCATGCAAGGGACATGCAAAAGAGGATCAGAAGAACATTTGACAAAACCCAGGTACAGAAGCAGGGAGATTCCTCCATCCTCTGGCCAAAGGCAGCTGTGAGATGTGGCAGCTGCCCAGCAGCATTCCTCAGCCCTGCGGGGCTCTAAGGCAGGGAGGAAGAGAAGAAACTTAGAAAAATAAATAAATCACCATTTCTCATGAAGTGCCTGCCTCAGATCTTGTCTAAATTGGAGAAAACGACACCAAAACTGATTTAAAGGCACCCTACACATCCATGCAGACACACATCCTACAGCTGGGATGGGGAAGGGTACTGCAATCAGAGCAATTAAACCAAGACATGTGTTGAGTAAAACTTTTGTTTCAGTTGATGGAGGGTTTGACTGACTGCATACCAGTCTGCATTCAAATAAAGACCAAGAGCAGCCTCCTCAGATGTGTCAGCTGTCAGAGGTGTCCAAACTTGCATTTCTCCAGGACAGTTGCAGCACAGGTACAGAGAAAGCACGTTCACTTACTGGAATACACCCAAGTGTTCTTCACTCCCCTATATTGTTCCAATTCAAATTCCCTGGAGCAGGTAAGCTCTGAGAGAGCTGTTTCCTGAAGAACTGCAGGCTTACAAAGAACAAGGAGATGCCCAAGTGCAACTTTTGTGTCTACAGGGGTGGGACAGGGCTGCTCCATATTCCCCCCACCTGAGACCCATCTTCAGCCCATACACCTCCAGGGGATAAACCAGGAGGGGAGAACTTGCTGCTCGTCTTATCCTCTACTAACTTTTGTACTTAACCCCCATATTAATGCTTGCTTGGCAAATCTAACTTACTTGCAGGTGTCTCTATAAACCAAAATGAAATTCTGCAAAAAGCAACTTAATTCAGCTTTCCAGAGGGGAAAAATAGAAAATAAACCAAAAAAGAGCAAGTTAACAGTGCACGAAGCAGTTGGCAGGCACTCTGGTTTAAAGGTTTGATTAACACAAATAAACAACACTTAAAGTTTTAGAAGAAACAGGAGAAAAGCCATAAAACTACAAAAATGCCATTCCTGCAAACTAAAAGGGAGTTTTGGGTAGATGAGGGTGTTAATAGAGACTGAATTCATTAGCTCTGCACTTTCCCTGCTAGTGAAGGAAATGACTCCTGAATTATTTCATACCTTGTTTCAAAGAGATGGCACCAAACCAGTGTGTTGAAATATATGCATGATATATACACAGCATGCACTGGGTAAACACACACTCCAGAAGATAATGACACATCCATACCCAGCGCAATAAATTCAAGTAAACAAAAGTAATGTCTGAATGTAGTGTTCCAGAAATGAACGCCTCTCCTACAAATTAGACCCTCGTAAGTATTCTTATGCTTTTTGCACCAGTTAATTTCACAAGTATGTCCAAAAAGCTACTTGTAAAGATTAAATGAGACACTAAAAAATAATAGCATCTATTAAGATGCTTTTCTACTTGATTTCAGAACACTTCTTTACCTGGAAAAAGCATCTCTGGCAAAACAAATAAAATGAGAGAAAGAAAAAAATATGTAAAAGGAAATGTTACAAGCATGCCTTCCCTAGATACCTAACCCAAGGACACAAAGTTTTCCAGCCCACTTGTGAGAAAAGCCAGCTTTCCTTCCCAGAGCATGTCTACAGCACCTTACCTGTGATGAGCACGGCTTTGTCACCCACGGGCAGCAGCACCCTGTGGCCCAGGTACACAGAGGAGATGAGGCACAGGGTGCAGAACACCACCAGCCCCCCACCAGCACCCAGCATGGCCACACACAGCAGCCCCAGCAAGGCAGGCAGGAGCCTCCACACCAGCACGTTTGCTTTCCCCACCAGGCTCCTCTTGGCTGTGCAGAGCATGGTTACCCCAAGAAGGATGGTGAAGCCCACGTAGAGCCATCCAAGGGAGCTGGCAGCAAGAGCATCCATCAGCAGGGGTGAGGAGCAAGCACACACACCCCACCACCGGCTGGGTAAAAGCAGGTATTGCTAAAGGCAGCGTGTGTTATATAGGAGCAGGGGGTGGGGCAGAGAAAGGGGACTCTGTTTAAAAGGTTTGACATAATCTCACTTACCCTTGGCATCAGCAAGAAGCAGGAGCCTTCCTTTTCTTACCTTTTATTCCTTCTGCCTGACAGCTCCACCTTCTGAACAATATGCTGGCTGGATAATGATTGACAGCCCTGGGAATGGACATGATGTAGCAAGCGCTGGCTTTAGGAAAAAATTAACTGCTATATGTTTTATATGTTTAAAGTACATTTTCCTAGGCAGTGAAAAGAGAACAGTTTCCTTTATGGGACACAGTTGGGATTTCCTGCCTACAAACTTAGGGTGTAGTTTTGATTTTCGATGGGCAGTGACAAAAATGAGTCAGGACAGGGTTATTTACTCTCCGTGGTGCAAACTGTGTGGTTAGTGTTGGGTTTTATCACACGTGGACCACCCTCCTCTTTCAACAAAAAGCCCAAAGGAACCTTCTCTGCTTTAGTGCCCACCTTTGGCTATTTACCTACTCCACATCCAGTGATACCTACAATGCTAATTGGCATCCAAGGGGTGTGGGAGGCTGGGAAGGGTTGATTGCTGATTTGCCAGCAAGGGCACTTCCTTAAACAAATACATGTGACACACCTGAGGTTGAGTCTTCAGCTGACCTCCAGGGATGACATTCACCTGAATGTTGACAGGAATCACTGGTTCAACACCCACAGCAAGTTGGGGGGGAAAAATGTAATCAATTAAATATATTTGAGAGATTCGACACCTACTGTGGTGTACTCTGAAAGTTGGATACCAATAAGAAAATCCACCCAGCTAAAAGGACTGAAACACAATTTAGGCATATTTAACCCAGGGTTTTTTTTCAAATCCCTGCTAAATGCTTTGAGAGATGAGCCTAAGTTGTCACACAACCAGCTTAATGATGTAGCTGGGTTTCTGAAAGAAAATGTAGTGCTGACCTATTTTATTGCAGACAGCCATGCAGGGTGCAAACCTGAGACACAAGCACATTTCCATCCAATTATTCCTTTTGAGATTTATGGGATGACAGATCTGTTGAATATACATTTTTACAGCCAATGAAAATGTTTACATACCTCCATAGGTAGTTTACATTGGAGATTAGGTCACTTTCTTAAAGGAAAAGCCTGAAGGGCTGCTTGTGATTCATTACTACAGTGAACACTGTTCATCCACCCTCCCACCAGTGCACAAAGTGTAAACTGTTTTCACTCCTCTTTGCCATTTGCTGCTTCTGCTTTTAGTGGCACGCTGGTCTCCAGGTCAATTACACCTTGCCCTCTGTTACACCATTTCCTTAAAGATTTCCTCAGAGAAACTTGTTTTCTCTCCTTAGTTGATCTATATCACATGATTTAGATGATCACTAATGTGCTGGCATTTAAAGCATCTGCTCTCACGCTTGAGGACACAGCAAGCTGGAGTTTTTGCACAGGGGATGAGGGGCAGAAGTGGCCACCTCCAGCCTGATATCCACCCTGGCTCCCCTCAGCTTGTGGGGTGGGGACAGAGGTTGGTGAGAGGCCAAGCCATGGTGGCCACCACGTCTGGTTCCTATGGAGCAATTTCCATTTGAGTCTTCCCCTCTGCTCCATGCTCCCTTGCCATGTCCCTCACTGAAATGCATATGTGTCCATGCACATCCCCTCCCTCTTACACTGAATCAGAGGGTGGGGGGATATATGGACTGCTGGGGATGCCATACGCATGCATTGTTCACATGTCTGTTGCTCTGTGCTGACACAACACCCATCTGCACCCACAACACTGCAGAACAACCCTGGGAAGGGCTGGTGGAGACCGATCTCTGTCTGAATTAATGTTGAATTTATATTTTAAATATAAAATATAACCACTGAAGGCCTCTTTTAATGAGAAGCTGACCATGTGTTCACCCTGGTGTGTGAATAACATTATATGTAAGTGCCTAGATCATGCACATCAAGAGACAGGTTGTTATCAGAAAAGAGAGTATGATCTCCAACTGGCTGAACTCTCTGTTGTGCACTTACCCTCCTTCAGTACTTTGATCTCTGTGCAGGTTTCCTGTGCTTCTAACTGGGACTTTGCAGATCTCCAGTGTGCCCCATCACCTAAGTCTCTCTGTACCAAGTGATATCTTCTCAACTTTGATTAAAACAATGCCTTTCATGGAGAACAATCCTTCCATTGCAATCTGCAAAGTGAGTGGCAAGTCTCTACAGAATCTCAAGTCCACAACCAGCTTGGTTTTTCTCTGAATTCTACAGTTGCAGCATCTTTCACCCTGTGTAGTATCACTGCAGAAGACTTTCCCCAGGACAAAGCAAGAACAACTCTCCATGTGTGGGATCTTTATCACAGGTGTCCACTCATTGACTCCACGTTCTCATTCTTTAGGCACAATCACTTCTTCCCAGACACTAATTTACTTACCACTCATTTCTTTAAGCTCTTCTCCTGCCATCCTTTGCTGGCTATATAATTTTCAGCATGATGGCTGCAGCTTGTTTTCAATTTCTATTCTTAACATAAAAAAAGGGCAAAAAGTTCAGGTTCTTCTGCTCCTTTGAAAGGTGGTGAAGCTGAATCTGTGCAGTGTCTTTGAGGAGCACCACCAAGCTCTTTTTCTGTTTTACCTTAGTAATGAGCACTCTTCTGTCTTTGCTTTTCCTGGCTCCATTTCTGGTTCAGAAGTACCATATCCAGTAGTTGCTCTCTGCTGATCCTCTCCCAGCTGCAACACGAATTGCATTGTCTAGAAGCATGAACCATTTTTTTCTATCTCAGCTTCCTCTGCTGCTGCCAGCCATAGATTTGTTTATCAGTTCAGGCTAGAACTTCCCACAGAACTCTTCAGTTCTCCATTCTGCTCTGGTTTGTTTGCTGATTCAGCTTTTTCAGCTGTGCAATGCAATGACTGCCTCTCCCGAGAGCCCCTGCTCCACGTTCTTTGTGTACTTTTGTGGCTTGGATGGGGGACCTGCATTTCAAGTTCTGTAGGGAGGTTCTTGGCTACAAGGCTTTTCTTGGAAAATAATTTCAGCAGAAAGGATGTTGGGATATTTTTCACCAAATGAGTCATTGATCAAGATAGAAAAATGAGTAAATATATATATGAGCAGAAAAAATTAAATTATTTACTTTGACTACAGCTTCTGAGAGTACATAAACACCTTCATATTATTGGATTTTGGTGGATTTAATGGCTACACAAGCCCTTGTCAGGCTATAAATTCTAGATGCAGAAGCTTTTGAACTTGCATAGACAAAACTCATTTGGACCAACAGAGTTTGTTACAACTACTACTGAACTTTCGTACGAAGGTTGAGATAATCCTCTGCCTTTGGACATTAATCTATTAATGCACTCAACTTGAAGCACATGAACTACCCACATAAAGAGAACAAAGCCATAAGTCTGCCTAAGCTAGGAGTATGGCCAAGTACCTTTGTGAATTAAGATCTCCAAACACACAGGCATGTACTGAATAAGGGCAAAAAAAGATTATGTGCAACTGAGAATAAGGCTGTGCAACCTCTCCTTTGTCTTCAAACTATTTCTTTAATAGACTTTTAGGGAAAATAATTTCTGTCAAATAAAATATGTATCAAAGAAAAATATGAAATATATTTTACCTCTAAATTACTGGAGAGTTTGTTTTTAGGAATATAGTAATTGTAAAGATTGCAAATTCAGAGATAGACAGTAATTCCTGAAGATCACTTGGCAGCGAAGAAATGGCTGTAGCTCACAAATCTCAATTTTCAATTCTAACAAAAGATAACAATAATAACAATAATAATAATAATAATTCCTTCCTCAGATCTCCTGTTACCTTCTCACATATAAGAACCTCAAAGTGAGGAACTCCTGCCCTGATGGTCAAACTAGACCTGTACATCTTTTGGCAGGTACCCATGCAACACACACTTTAGCGTGATACAGTCTCAAAAGAAATAATTGCAGTCTGCATCTCCCATGTGAACCCATCAGCTCTCCCTTCACTCTGAAGCAGTAGGTCTCATCATAACGTGCCATATGAAATGAAGCCATGGGCTGTAAGTTCTGCCTTGTTACTTATGTGAACTCCAATCACCCTTCGTAAATTTTCAGCAATAGACAAAACATCTTAAATCAGAGAAATCGTTAAGATTACGAGCACTCCTTTGTATTTGCAAGGGAGGTTTTCTTCTCTAACTCTCTGGACATTTATGGATCTCCAGGCTTTCAGGAGTAGCTAAAAGTTGATTGCACTCTTTCCAAAATAAGTCATTTTTTATCAACCCCAATTGTCATTATTTTCCAAAAAGAGAACAGAACCAGAAAACCCAAAGGCAATTAGGAATTCTTTAGGAATTTAGCCAGGAATCATCTCTAGGTTATCTTCAGGAGAAATTACACTTGCCTGCCTTTCTTCTGTCATCTGATAAGGTGAAACAGCTTTCACAGAAGCATCAGTGTTAGAGAAGATACCCGTTTATCTTAGTCCAGTTCTCTGACAGCAATAGACTCTTCCCTAAAATTTCCTTTAGTACATTCAGAGTAAGATTCCAGCCCTGCCTAGGACAGAGCACAGCACAGTGGTGCCTCAATACATGAGAAATAAAGATGTAAGCTGTACTTGGGACTGGAAGATTAGTTTGTTTTTCCAAGTAGATTATTATTGTACCTCTCTATCCCCTTCCCCTTCCTACTGCTTCGCCTCTCTGAAGTTAATGGTAACAGCTTTGTGCCCAGAGCACAAAGGATTTCCACATTTTCCTAGCCCACAATCTGCTCATTTCTTTGCAGGTGCTTCCAGAAATGAAACTGCAATTTTACCTGCCTTATTTCTAAACAGTTGCTCCTAACCACAAGTCATATAGACCATATCTACATCAGAAACAAAAAACCCCACACTTCTGCATCTTCTTTCTGTAACTTCTTCTGCATGTCTCCAAACAATGGCAGGTTGGAGAAACATCTGGTTTACATCCAACTTCTTCCACACATGTTAATAGCAGACCACAAAATGTTTTCAAATATTTAGGTATTATCTATGCAAAAGTCACATAATTTTTATCAAAGTTAAATTCATAAATAGCAATGTGAGTATGGAGGCAAACAGAAAATTAGGCATACATGGTAAGCAAAAGTCTGATTAAAGTATGGGTAGACAAACTGAATAGCTAAGACAGGGAACAGTAGTGATGGAGATGCCAACTTGAGCAATCCCAGCTCACCAGGGACTCCAGGTACATGTGGTACATTGTTAGTTCCCATTGAAATCTGGGCCCTATAGCACCCTTGTCAATATTTAATCAAGCAGTGCTAACATGTAGCTAGCACAAATACATACCTTTAATCAGACCCTGATGTGCAGTCTAGACTTGGACCAATATTACACAAAGCAAGATTTTTATTTTTAAAATCTTCAACTCCAAGTCTATCTGCACTTCTCTCTTTTGCTCCCAGAAAGGAGCCCCTTCAAAGTGGGGGGATTTACTACATCATCACTACCACGTGACTTGTCATTCACGGTAGATAGTGACAACATTAAAACTACATGACATACAGAACATGTCTTTGAGATTCGAGCACAGATTCTGCAAAGGGGATGAAAGAAAAAGGGTGGCAGCATCTCCCCATCATCACTTGGCTTATTAACTATACACATCTGCAACATGCCTGCCCTTCCATCTGCAAACCCTTAAAACCATCTCTGCCTCTCATAAAGAGAATTCACTTATTTTTAGATTTTCCTCGCCGTGACATCAGCTAGCCTTTGAAATGAAAGCTGGAGCAAAATGAGATGAAAAACGAGCAATGATTCAAAAAGCATTAAGTGATCAACCATGACAAAGTGTCACCTGCCCCAAACACATTCTGTTTGCTGTCACTTGAAGGACAAGTCCCTCGCTTCCGACTGGTGAAGTCATGTATTTTTCCTGTTGAGGAATTGTGACCCCACTCTGTGTGTAATCAATGACTTCCATTATTATTTTGATTGACTGTGTGTTTGCTACATACGAATGTCACCGATTTCTCCTCTAGTGCTGCTGATCTGAAGGGCATTCCTGTTGCTTTCCAGAGATGGTCGTGCTGCTTCTAAACTGCTGCAATCGCCTTCGGATGTTGTCAGCCAGACCAGCTCCCTGTCAGCAGTGACTTGGTGATAGATGATCCTCCCATGGAGCAGGGGGACAAACTAGGTGACCTCTCAAGGTCCCTTTCAGGATCCGTGGGGGGTTTTGATGGCTCTATGGCAGGTAGCATTTTAGTTAAATGGTATTTTTTTTCTTTAGGCAATCCACCAACTATGGAAAAATCTGTGTACTCAGTGTCATTTTTTGTTATTTTGTTTCCCTCTATTATATCGTCCATCTTGGGCATTTTATGTCATGCAGTAACCTTAACCCCTGACTGAAAAATTGTAAGCCTATCTAATCCCATTAAAATCACTATGACTATGCACACATAAAGCTAGACAGATTAATTAATTGGTTGCTGAATGACTGCCCCAATACCCATTAGGTCTAAACATTCCCTGTGAGCCCAAACCCACAAACACTTACATATATTCTTAAAAATAGACACACATATTTGTACACAAGTAAAGGACAGAAATATTCCTATCACATATGTGCACACCTGCAGAATTAGACCCTGCCTTAAAGAATTCCTCCACCTGGATTTGAGATGTGCTAACAGAGTCCTGCAAATGAACCTACACTATAAAATTATTTATTTCACTTTCCAGGTGACACAGCTATCAAGTGCAACGTTAATGAACTTCTCCAAGGTTTGAAGTCAGTATTAAAATACTGTCAAGCCCCAGTGGAGGCCATACCCAAAGAGGCACAGATTCTAAGGGGTAAGTCTGCACAATAACCATCCCTTGCAGGGGGTTCCTCCCTGAGCTGTGCCGAGTTTGTAACTTGCTTTATTAATACTGTAAACTATCACTTGACTTTTAGTTTTCATTTCAAAACTGCTTTTTAACAACACACACAACAGCCTCGGGGCAAATTTCTCTCTTGGATGCACACAAACTTTGCTAGAACCACTAAGGACTCTGCAGGCAGAGCTTCAAAGGCAGATCTGGGACCTGTAACTTTAATTCATCCACCAAATGGAGCTCCAAAATCCATTAAGGAAAAATAACTAGTAACCATCTGTCTTTACTCATCAGGCTGAAAGCAGTTAATCAAACCTAGTGGACATTTTTACTTTCTTCTTTCTCTCTCAACAGCTTTGAACACAGATGCAGCCTTTCCATAATTAAGCTGAGCATAGTAGCTCCTAGACAGATTAGTTCTGGAGAGCTTGTCAAAATGTCAGATGGCACACAGGTTCTGTGTCTTGTCCCTGGGATTCCTGGGATTATTATAGTTATTTTTATTTAGTTTTATATATATTTTATCCTATATAATATATATATATAAGGGCAGATTTGGGACACAATTATTAAAATTAACAGCCCTCTACAGCCCATGCTCTTAAGCCATCACAATGACAGCAGTGTTGGGAGGTTCTCTAGGATAAGGTGTATTTTTTCTCTTTTTTTCTCTCTCTGGTAGGACTGCAAGTCAGGATAGCACCTCCACAGGGAGCAAATGTCTCCAGGAATGGAAACACAGGATGCAAATGACCACCAGAAGGCAGCTACTTTAACTCACTGCTGAACCACATTTTTACTACTAACTGAAGGGCCAAAATGTAAAGTCATTGACAGTGTTCTGAATCAACCTAGGGATGTTCCAAGTTACAGGAGTCATATTCCAACAAGCTGGAAAATAATTAGAAAGTTCATGCCTAACAACTATTCCAGACACGTGGTGTGTTCTCAGCTATATGATGTGGTTTCTATTAACTTTAAAAGGATATACACAAGTATCTGAAGTGGCTTTTAGATCTCGATTGCTATTATTAATGAGCTCATATGTGTTTTCAATTTCCCTTTTTCTGAGTTCTAACATTTTAAAGCAGAGAGCATCTCCAATCCTTAAGGATTTTATGTTACTTGTTAAATACTCTGGTTTTTCAATTGAACTCTACAATCAAATTTATGGACTGAAACTAGGATTTAAAAGTACCAGCCTATGAGCCATTTTTGCTTCCTCTAAACTGGGTTTTTATTGTATTTTTAAATAAAGTGAAAGCTCATGTCAAATATATCTTCGTGCTGCTAAAATTAGAATTTCAATGTCATATAAAAGTTTCAAAGTTCTTACCTTTATAACTGGTTACAAAGAAGAATCAGTTACTATTTCTTTCGATTAAACAATGCAGTTTGAAAATGAATTGTGTGGAATAAGGAGAGACTATCCCAGAGGAAGCCATTCAGTGACTAGAAAAATGACAGATGGGCTTTCAAAGTAGTCATGAAAACTGGAGCACACAAAGTACCAACAGAAATCAGCAGATACTGGACAAATTTCACAGGTGGAATTCAGATGAAATTTTAAAAACGACAGGATTTTAAAATATGGAATCTGTTTGTATACTTAGGAGTATAATTTTGCCTCCGTATGTTTAATTGCTGATAACTGGTTCATCTATCAGGCTTCTATCCCCACAGATATATTCAAAATGCTAAATGGAAATGAGGCACTCAACTATACTTGGAAAAGTGGAAAGAATTAAGCAGCCTTAGTTATAGATCATAGAATGGGTTGGGTTGGAAAGGACCTCCAAAGGTCATCTAGTCCAACCCCCCTACAAGAAGCAGGGACATCTCTAACTAGGGCAGCTTGCTCAGAGCCCCATCAAGCCTGACCTTGAATGTCTCCAGGGATGGGTTCTCCACCACCTCTCTGGGCAACCTGTTCCAGTGGTCTATCACTCTCATAATAAGGAACTTTTTAATATCAGACTCTACAACAGAAAACAGAGAGGAGAGATGTATTTTGAAGAAAACCATGCTGGCATGATCTCTCTTTAATGGTGCTCCTTTCCCTCAATAATACTTAAGCACTTAGCTATCATAAATGCTCTAAGAGGCAAGACAGAATTACTGCTCCCCCAGTACACATGAATGAACTGAAGCAGAGAGAGGTCATCTTCTAATTAGTCAAAAAATCAGAGATGAAAACTCCCATATCATGGCACTCAGTCCTGGACCCCAGTGCCTGGATATGCTGTCAGCAGTGATCCACCTAGCAGGAAGTGCTCTTTGAGCCAAAGGCCACCAAGTAATGCTTTGTGGACATCATAACACAGCTTAAAGGTCAGCAGAGAACCACACTGGAGGTGCCTGCACAGAATTCCTCTGGAGAATGAGAGAAACATGAGAAAAAGTAGGAAAGCAGCTGAAAATACAAGGAGTGGGCAGTGGAGACTGGACTTGTGGGCTCATCAGAAGAGGCTGTAGCATCTCTCCATGGAATCAGAGAGAAGTGTAGAAGTTAAAGACATCCATATGTAAATGGACAGACACAAGTGAAAAAAACCCTTGCTTTTACAAAGCAGGCCAAGGAAAAGAGATATTACTAATCCAAGGGAATTATGCCAAAAATCTGAATGAAAAGTGTTATTATATGAAGATCTTGCCCAGGGACAATTGCTAAGTATGACACACCTGGCCTTTACTGGAGCACAGAAGGGTTCTCTATACACAAGATATTCCTCTTCTCCTATTTACTTTTTCTGACATTATCATCCCCACTAGGTTCACACCTGTTATCACAAAATAAATTTCAGTATTGCTAAATTAATACTCAAAAATAATTACTTTAAAATTCTATTATTTTTTTTTTTTTAATGGCAGGGGTCTAATAATTCTAAATGTGAGGCTCTTCCTACTTACTCCTTTGGTTTTGAAAGCACAGCATGTTCAGCTGGAATCAACTTGCCAGCTGAACAAGTCTCAAATCCCAGATCTTTGCTCAGGTACACGCTGTATCTACATTGCAGCAGAGCCACATTCAGCAAGAATTTGTGGGGAAAGCACCCGTGAGATGCTAAGCCAGGTGAGGTTCTTAGAGGATGCTGTTTTGCAGAACTGCTGCAGGTTCAGTCCTGAGCACTGCCTTAATTTCACAACTCTGACAGGAACTGTCTGCACTTTGCTCTTATCTTTTCTATCCCAGGCCAACTAGAAGCAGCTGAGTGGGACTCTTGCCACCCACTGTGTCCCTTTAGAGAAAGGATGCTCCATGCAGAACTCTTTGGATTTAACCAACAGAGGTCAGAAATGGAAACAGTACAGATTACTATCTGTAAGGGCTCAGAATCATAGCATCATTTAGGTTGGAAATACCCTTGAGATCATTGGCTACATACATGACAGAGATTAATAATGCTGGAATCTCCAAAACTAAAACCTTAGAGAAACTGTCAGCATGTTAAACAGCTGCTGCAGCCTCATGAGGCTCAACCACAGCCCAGCACTGTACAGTAACACACCTGCACAAATGGGGATACACTCAACAAATTAGCTGTTAACATGAAAATTCAAGTTTACAGTAATGCAAGTCAGAATATTAAGAGGAAAATACAGACTTCTCATAACAAGGTGAGAAGCAGCAACAATTTTTTTCATCCATTTGTATGAATGCCACTACATGCTTGTGTCTTGTGCTGCTATAAAGTAGTCTCTTTGTAATCTCTAAAATGCCAGAGAACATGTAAAACTTTTATAAAATCAGTATTTATAGTAGAGGAACATGAAGACTTAGCTGAATGATATTACATGTGGTACCTCACCTGCAAGAGCACAAGTTGAACTACTTAGAGTCAAAATTGGACAGCTCCATCACCCAGAGACTTCAGAAAGTGCAGCTGAAATACAACAGCCACAACCCAAAGGCTGCAAATGCAGCCACAGAACATTTGCACCAGAGAAAAAAAAAAAATATTCTGACAATCTCCCTCAGAGTGCTGCTGTGCAGCCCTTCAGCATGATGCACTAAACAAGCTATAGCCACTCTGCATGTATATTCTGTAGAATTTACATACAGGTTTAGTTTTGCCTTATTTTTAATACTAAATATTCCTCTTTTTATTCCAGAAAAGGAGAAAGCAAATTTAAAGTTCATGACCTATAGCACCTTCATCCCAAGATGAAGGCCATGATATTAACTTCAGCTGTTATGGCCAGAAGCACCCAGTGGTCAACTTGTTAACGAAATTTAATAACTCAAATAATCTAATAATTTTAATTTTAAGAAGTCTAAATCATGGAACACATTAATGATATATACTGCACCAAGATCACCTATAAAAGCTGGATTCAGTGGCAGCAGAGGTTAACTGAGACCCCTTCTGAATGCATAATCTACAGGAATTGGAGGCCTGTCTCCTTACACAGCCCTGGTTGGACTGCTTGTTATACAGGCTGCCCAGGGAAGTGGTGGAGTCACCATCCCTTGAGGTGTTAAAAAACGAGGAGATGTGGCACTTGGGGACACAGTCTAGGGGTCAGGGAGATGTTGGGATGAAGGTTGGACTTGATGACGTGAAAGGTCTTTTCCAACCATAATGATTCTATGATTCTATACCAGAGACAACAAGGAGAAGAGGTTTCCTACCTAAACAGGAGGAATGTTTGCAGCCTGTTCTCACAAGGGTCCTTCCAACCTTGAAATTCTCCTCAAGTTAATAAAATTCAGGACACGATGAAAAGCTCATCACTGACAAAAAGCTTCCTGAAAAGGCAAAAAGCAGTGTGACCCCTTGACAAACAAGACCCAAGGGGGGGTTTGGTTGTATAATGTTTTCTCATTAACACTTACGAACTGTGAGTCATTTTGGTTTGTCAGTTACAATTATGGGAGGTATTTTCTTCATAAACAGACAGAACATCCTGGGAGGTGGGATGATTCTGCCTGATAAGCTAATAACGTCCACGTTGCTTAAGTGCATGTTTTAGTTGATGCCTGTTCCTAGCAGAGACTACCTCTATTTATGAAGGTAGGGAAAGGAGCCAGGGCCAAAAACACACGAGAAAAACAAATGGTGAAATCCAGTTGGCTTTACTATTAACAACATGGCATTCAAGTGATTCTCATGGGCCACTCAAACTGTTTCCAAGGCTTTCCTGGAGTGTTTTGTAAAAGGGCAAAGGAGCCAAGCAATGTCAGTAACAGACTTGGAGAAAGAATTGTACTAGATAATACTTTCTTGTGAAAAGTGTTAAAATGACAACTGCTAAAACAGGCATTCTTGTGATGATAATAATAATTACAAACTCTCAAAGCTGAATATGTAAATTGATTAAACAAGTAATTTTCCTCTATATAACTTTATTCAGCTAGTGTATAAACTCCTCAGGTACAAATTATTTTTTTATGTAACTTGAAGATTATGTATTGGATTCAAGAAACTTTCATTATACAAGAAATCTAGTCACTAGAACATGTTGTTCTTCTAAATCATTTATAGGAACATCTCAGCTTATACAGCATGTTTATAATGTGTTTGATGTTTGGTTCTTCCATGTTCCTAGGATGAATGAAGAATTAAGTTGTCCTGGAATTAATCCAGCACTTTCAACTAGCACAAATTCTGTTTCAATGGGCTGGACACTCTGAAAGATGAAGCAGCAGCTCTTTAAATGCAAAGCTCAGACAGAATTATTTCACAGCAAGAGTCAAACAAAAAATCATATACTTGCCTCCTCCAGTCATTTGGATCTAGCTTCTCCCTGAAAAGTGGCAAAACTTCACAATTAGTTATAACTACATGCTGTGCCCATAACTTCTGTTAAGTGGAATGAAAATTAAAAGCAAGAATACCTTGCAGTAAATTACCTTAGGTGACAGCACACTCACACTCCCAGTTGAGTAGCTCCCTCTTTGAACATGTTCTTCCTGTTACCACTCCAGGACAAAACATGTCCAAGTAAGGCTTCTGAACAGAAGATAAATGTGTGTTATAACTTTCTCAACTTTGTAACTTTAGTAACTTTGCCCCATTGCGGACTTAGGGGATTTATTTTGTTTTGACCAAGCGCCTTCATCCTTCAGAATTTTTGGTTCTGAACAAATCCATTTCAAAGGAAAACTCAGGTTTGTGCCAGAACCACTTCATTTGAAGTAGCTCAACACATCAGGCCATGATAAAATGCTTATGAATCCTGAATTCTACAATCATTAGTTTTGTGGAATAGAATAAATAACATCACAGACACATAACAACACTGTGATATTGGAAATACCAAGATGCTATTAAATAAGCCTTATGGAGGTTAATTTAAACACAACTGAAGCAAGAAAGAGATTGCATCCTTTTTTTGAGGTTGTTTTCCTCTACTTACGTGTTCAAACTCATACCTAATTCTTCCTCTGCTAAACTACGTAATTTTTGCAATGTTTTCAAGGTAATCACAGAATTAAAATAGGTAGAACCATTTTTAAGCCCGTGTCTGTTCTGTTTTCTTGCTGTTCTAAGTACCTGGAAATGGGAGACCACCACCTAGACCTTGAGCTCAGTATCATCAATAGGAAAGCACCAGAAGTAAGTGTGAAGATAGATAACATTTCCTCAGCAAATATATTTCCTTCCCCCCTGAGCAAATGCAGCTTCCACTGAGAAACCCAGAGAAATACTGCAATAAATTCAGGCTTTGCTGTTCTTGCCAACACACCTCTTCTCATCCTCACCACCAGTACCTGCAGACTTCTTATTCCCAGAGAGAAAATTAACACAGTACAAAATACAAAATACAGATTAAAGATCATATTTTGCCTCGAGTTTGTTCTACATATGGGATGGCACATGATTAGCTGCCTGTGAAGCCAAAGGATTCTTTAGATCCTTTCAAAAGATCAAAGAAGTACATCTCCAACCATCAACTGGATGTTCAGTTATTAGTTCCATGATTCAGAGCAGACTGACCCCATCTTGTTTTTGTTAGCTAAGCAGGCAAGATTTCTGTAAACCTATGGATAGCTGAATTAAGTGATAAATTACTACAACAGAGAAGTCATTTCTCGTTATCAGTGTGGTAAAATAGGGCAGCTGGATGTACATCAATCACACTTGAAACCAAATCAGACAATTACTGAAATGTAAATATACGGTTACCTTCTGAAATAGGTGCCTATTTAAACTTATGAGAAGACTTGTTTTAAATAACTGAGTCAAAGACAGTCAGCATGGCATTCCAAGACCTGTCCTCCCCCTCTCTGAGAGCAAAAACATCTGGGAAAGTCTTTTCAGAAATACCTTGCTAGCCTTTTCATTAGAAGTTTCTTAATGTACTAACTTCCAAAGCACATAATCCTTTCAGGTACAAAGAGGCTCAGCCCTTTAGCCCCTGCAGTGCTGGGTGCCTTCTCTGCATCACTGAAATTATTCATGAAGTTACAGGATGGGCTACAATTTGGCTTTATACCTCTAAGGTGCTGCAATTATCTTGGATAACATCCTTTTTTCTGCTAAGTACTAATATGTTTGCAATATATTTTATCACCTCAGAACATCAGGCAATAAATCAGGTCAAATTACAACTTACAAAAACCTGCCAGGCTTAAGGGAGCTTAAGATCAATATTGTTGGAGCAACCACTTACTTCAGACACCTAGACAGAAATGCTTAGGAGTGGCTCTTAAGAGTCCCTTGAGACTCCATTTAGCTCCATGGAGATTATGAAGATTAACATCCACTCATTCTGAAAACTGGGTTATTGATGTGCCCTGCGGAGTACCCAAAGAGACACACAGGCCAGAAGCAGCTATTTTTTACCAAAGTAAAAAGGGAGAACGCAGGTTATTCTCACTCCTGTGCTCTTACCATTCACTCATCCCAAAATGGGCAAACTTTTTCTTCCCTTCCTGCTGCCAAATTCACACCTGAATCTTTCTATGGTTCTCTGTTGGATCTTGCTTCTGGATATGTATGAGAAGGAACTTGCTAGCTACAGGTTAACATTCACCCCAAAAGCTGCATCCACATTCAAGACGATCCCAAAACTAAATTAAAACAATTTCTTTTTTTTAACAGTATAGGAAGAATTCCAGAACAAAACCCACACATCTTCAGTGCAATATACACCAAAGTTCTTCCTTCACCCAAGGATCTCAAAATACTCTGCAAACAGTCTGACCCTTTGCAAGAGCTCTTGAGTAGAAACTACCTTTCATTTTGGGAATTCTAGTTTTGATAAGGAATCCACTACTCCCCACACCTCCTTCTAGTCAGGACTAGAGATGTTTATAAAGTCATGTCTCCTATAATGAGAGAACACAGGAGAGTTAGATTAGGAAAATGATAGAAAGCAATGGTTTGGACGAACAATTTTGACCAGCCTTAGTGAATAGTGTTCACTAAACAGTGAATAAAATTAATGTTGAAATCTTTTCCCTTCTCACTGTGGAAGAGAGAGGCTAAGTTCTTCCATTACTGGAAATCACAGGAAAAATAAACTATAAGTACCTTGGTTTGTCATCTCCACATCACCAAATGCATGACACTTTCCACCAGCAATACTCTACAGTGAAGAGGTGTCCTAAGAAATCAATGTTAACATTTCCAGAGGGTCCCATTTGTATACTTGCCCAAACTCTTTAAACCCCATCCAATTGATTTCCTGGTTTATTAATATTGGTCCAGCACCTCCAGTGTGAGCTGCAGAAACACCATGGAAACAAGCACCCCCACAACCTTGGGCAGTGAAGAAGTGCAACAGAACAGGAATCAATTCTCTGAAGGTCACTCAGGAAACGTTTGTCAGAGCCAAGAATAAAACTCAGACTAGTGTTTTTATCCATAATCCTGTCCCCCTTTAAAAATATTCCAGTCTAATCCAGATTAAATGTTTGATTCTAAATTTGAACATTACAATTCCCTTTACTTCCATTCACAACGTAGATGCTGTTTTCACCTTTTTAGTGCCATCCTGACCAACTGGTTTTATATATTTTAGTAAGACCATTAATGTGGTTGGTTCTGACCTGATTTTAAATCTTGTTCTCTTTTCTCATCCTATTGTTCAATCCAAAAACGCACAGTTAAATAACACCACAAAGAAATCAATCAAATACCACAAAACCAGTAGACTAAGGTTTATTTCTCCAGATGAAATATTGCCCTGCTTCCTGAAATGGTACTGTTGGCAGGCTTTGTATTTTGATGACAAAAATAATTTTACCAGCTAAGTATTTTAAATTGCAAAGGGAACCAGATGAACTAACATACTATGAAAGAATAATTAATGATTTCATTACTTATTCTTTCTAACTTGCATTGTTCACTACAGCTGCTTATTTAGCTCTGTTTAGTTGCTGATTTAAGGATTTCTTTGCAGCCTATTTCAGGTTCATTGCAGCTCAGGTTGTGGCAGATAACCCCCCATTCAGTAAGAGCTCTTCAAGTGACATGTCTGATCCTCTGCATGCTGGGATATATGCGAGGCATGCTCTGAAATGTCTGGTTCTTTGAAGTGAAAGTTGGCAGTGGAGACCAGGTTTACATGTTTTTTTAAAACAAACAATCCCAGGGCAAACATTCCATTATATGTAAAGTAAATCTGGAAATCCATTTATTTGATAGCAATACAGAATTCATGACACATTCAGAAAGTCCATAAAGTCTCAGGAAAAGCAGGAACTCGCAAGAAATGAAAGAGTTGGGCAAACCCAAGAGATCTTAACAGCAAATCTGTCCATGTAAAATGAGGACAATGTTTACTCACAGCTTCCACAGATGTCACCATTTTTAAGGAATGAATGCTCCTTACCATTCTCTGAAGCCAAAAAGGATTATTTATTATAATGAGAAATAAAACTGGTAACAGTTTAAGAGCAGAAGCTTTACAGTTTCTTAATTACAGCTTTATTATATTCACAATATTTACTTTAATTATGAGAAAATCTGACACAATTCACTCACTGTAGATGACATACCAGGCAGAAAGGAAGAAAAAGCAGAATGCAGAGAGGGGTCTCAACCCTGCAAACTGCCCTGCATGGACATTCACAAAGTCCAGAGGACAAAGTGTCATCCTGAGTTTAACAGCTGCCTGTTCAAACACAAGTATTTACCTATACAACATGGAGAGCAAGGTCAGAGACACTGTTCAGGTAGCACAAAGCTCTACAAGATATCAGGAGAAAGTGGCTGAACATGTTAAGTTTCCATTCTTGGAAATACTCAACACCAACCCTCTCCCAAGTAACCTCTCTGGCTCAACCTGTTTTGTGCAGGGGGTTCCTCCAGCCAACATCTAGCACCTCCTTCCAGCCACAACTACTCTCCAATTCTGTGATATTCCATTCCAGTGCAATCTGATCAGAAAACAGACATCAACCATCATAATCCACCATGAGACTCCTCAAAGATAAAATACTGTGTTAGCAGATCTCAGGGAAAAGCCAGGACTCTTTTGTACTTTCCAGGTGATTAAACATTTGAGAAAATTTTCTAAAAAACTTCAAGTAGATCAAGGTATTATACAGAAACTCAGCAGGCATATGCACAGCTACAGGATTCTGTAGTGAACACAAGTGATTTTTCTGCTTCTCCCTCTGTAACAACACCACTGATTATATGTCTGTGTGGCACTCAAGGGATAATTCAAACCCACTCTTCTGTCCATACAGACAGGGAAATCAGCTACAATTGAAGGATGTCCTCCAAACCAGACACTCTGCATGCCTACATAGATGCAGCAGCTCTGCATGGTCAGGTTGTACAGCACCAGCTCAATGGCTGAAATTGCTATTTAAGAGTCACAAAGGTTCACCAGCAAGAAATAACTGCAAAAAAAATTCTTTAATGCTCACAGAATTCTTTGAAGGATCTGCTTAGTCTTAATTCTGCCAGCCATCAATCAAAATAAAAACACAGCCTGCTGAGTCTACTTCTGTCAAGGTTTTGCACAACAGAAACTTGTGTATTTTAAGTGGTTTTGACACTGAATCCACTTTTTGAGTTCCTTCTAACATTCCCCAAGTGACTCACACTTCTGCAAAAAGGAAAACACCACAAAACAGACTTTGAGAATGCAATTCTTTGTTTTTTCCTACTCCAGCTCTCTCTCACAGACAGCTTGCAGGGGATGTTTAGCTCGGGAGCCATTCTGCTGCAGTCAGCCAGCACTGTGCAGTGGTTTCCCACCAACAAAAACATTTTAGCCTCAGCACAGGGCTCTGTTAGTGTGTTACGTGATACAGGTTGCGATGGATGCACCAAGACACGGGACAGGAATGTTCCTGGTCTCCAGATGCTCTCCTGGGCATGGTGGGTTATCTGAGGGCGGCTGTGGGATCTTCACACCAGCATGTTCAGCAGCCAGGCCAGAAACGCCCCTGTCCACCCAAACCCCTGAGACAGGAGGGCTCTTTTGCCACCAGGACGCTCTCACAGATGTCCCCGGTCTCTGCAGAGCCTCACACCCCCGAGCTCAGGCACAGGCTGCGAGACAAGTACACACATGGGACATGACACAGCTGGAAAGGGCCCAGCCTCCAAAGGCAACTGATTCACCTTCTTTAAATGCCTCAGGCCCTGAGTCGAGTGTGGCTGGGGAAGGGGAAGGAGAGAGCAGAATCTTCCGGGCACACAAATTGACACAACACCCTAAACTCCCACTAAACCGACGTCCACCGCAGCAAAACCCAACGTTTACCGAGCGCCTTCCCTCAAGGCCGCGCCCCCCGCCTCCCGCCCACACCGCCCCTCCGCCATATTGCGGCCCATTTCCCGTGAGGCCGGCGCCGGGAGGGCTGCGGCCGGCGGAGCGGGTCCCGGCTGAGCAGGTACCGGCGGGGGGNCAGCCCTCTTCGCCCCCCCCCCCCCCGCGGGGGCTCCTCAGCGCGGCCTGAACTCCCGGAGGGGCATTGCTGTGGAGGCCCCGGCGGCTCCGAGCCGGGCAGAGGGGGCCTGGTCCCGCCTGCGGCCGGTGTTCGCGGAAGACCCGCAGAACAGGGCTGGGGAGGGAAGATAAGAGGTGTTCCCAGCTTTTCGTAATGACAGCTCTATATTTGATTTTTCCATAGCACTCATCTTTTCTCCGACTGTCACCTCTCTTTTGAGGAATAAGAGGGCAGAATGTGGTTCTCCTTCAGTGAGCAGATGGTGAAATGAAGGGTTTCAATTAAAACATGAAATAGATCTGTGAATAACGGAGGGTGTAGTGATATTAAAAGTCAGATGGGTTGTAATGTGCATTTTAACAATGTCTTTTATAGGTCAATTTCCTTAAATAGTGCCAAAGGAAAGAGGATGGAACCAGAAAATACTGCCAAGGAAACAGTCCTTATTACTGGAGGAGGTGGTTATTTTGGCTTCCGGTTAGTGCATTAAATAGTTATTACATACGAGAATAAATGTAATAGATTGCTGCTGGGGAGGCAACAAAATCCATCTCTAAAAGAGAAAACTGAGCCTGAAATGCCTGATCCAATTCACCCCATCTTATCTGGGGTCTTACTTTTAAACAAACATGGGTTTATGCTTCCAAATGCTTTAAGCAAGTGTGGTGCTGTGTTTCCAAATGCCAGACATCAGCTGGCTGGCAGACACATACCTGTCTGGTCACCTTTGTAATGGGGATTTAGATCATCCTCTTTCAGCCTGCTCTCAAGAGCAAGCCTACACTTGTACACAGAGCTTTCTTTTGTTAGTAGGCCATGACCTGCAAATAGTTACACACATGCTTAGCCAGATAGATTAAATACTCCAACTGCGCTTTACTCTCAAGAATATTCTTATTTTTATGGACATTGAAGTTTTAGGATTAGAGTTGATAATAAGGTATATATTTCAGGGAGATCCATTTCCCCTTACTGTAGACAGCTGTATAAGCTAAGCCATATAAAGAAAAAATATCTTATTTTGAGCCCTCTACTGTCTTTCTAGAGTACCTTCAGAGTCAGAACTGCTTACATAGGTGAAAGAGATTACAATCATGACCAAAAAGTAAATTTTAAATGGGGAAAAAAAAACCCTCAGAAGTTACCTATCTGACTTTTGCTTGTTTTTCTCCTCCACTATCTCTCCCTTTAAGCACTTCAGAAATATAGCAGTTTTAAGAAGGGGGGAGAGGAATACCAGATTTATACCTTGTGTCAATACCTGCATTTATACCTGTGAATAAAAACCAGCATTAAAATAGTAGTCTTCTTTTCCCTCCTGTTGAAACATTTCATGCATTACTACACTATGTGTACTAACATATGGTTCCTATCATGTCTTAGTTTAGGTTGTGCCATACACCAAAAGGGAGGTGATGTGATTCTCTTTGATGTTGTGAAGCCACTTCAAACGGTGCCGGAAGGAATAAAGTTCCTGCAAGGGGATGTCTGTTGCCTGTCTGACATGGAAGAGGCTCTTAGAGATGTAATCTGTGTATTCCATATTGCTTCCTATGGAATGTCTGGCAGGGAGCAGCTGAACCGAAGACTTATAGAAGATGTTAATGTGAAAGGAACAGAGAATGTCATCCAAGCCTGCAAGAGCACAGGGGTGTCGAGTCTGGTTTATACAAGTACATATAATGTGATATTTGGAGGCCAGATTATAGAAAATGGGGACGAATCTCTGCCCTACCTACCTCTTCACCTGCATCCAGATCACTACTCCCGGACCAAATCGTTAGCTGAAATGAAAGTGCTGGAAGCAAATGGTGCTGAGCTTGGAAATGGGAAAGGTGTACTAAGGACTTGTGCTCTCCGGCCAGCAGGCATCTACGGACCTGGAGAACAAAGACATCTTCCAAGAATAGTTAGTTACATTGAAAGGGGACTGTTTAAATTCGTATATGGAGATCCTCAGAGTTTGGTAGAATTTGTACATGTAGACAATCTAGTTGAGGCTCACATCCTGGCCTCTGAGGCCCTCAAAGCCAACAAGAAGCACATAGCTGCAGGCCAAGTCTATTTTATTTCAGATGGCAGGCCTGTAAATAACTTTGAATTTTTCCGTCCCTTAGTGGAAGGTTTGGGTTACAAGTTCCCAACTTGTCGTCTTCCTCTGTCCCTTGTCTATTTCTTTGCATTCCTTACTGAAGTAGTTCATTTCCTGGTAGGCCGTGTTTATAATTTCCAGCCTCTCCTCACCCGCACAGAGGTTTACAAAACTGGTGTCACACACTATTTTAGTGTGGAGAAGGCCAGAAGGGAGCTGGGGTATGAGCCTCAGCAGTACAGCCTGAAGGAAGTGGTTGAGTGGTTTAGGTCTCAGGGATGTGGACTAAAGAAGAGAAGATACACCATTAGGCATCTTGCTCGGGATGGAGGATTGCTCCTGCTGCTGATTGCTGTGATGGTCTCGTGGCTTCCATCCACAGTTACATTTTCACTCTGAAAGCTGAAACGCCGAGTATGGAGGACAGAATTTAGTTACATTTTCTGGGTACTCTTGCTTTTGACAGACAGGTAACAAAAACCCAAGCAAACAGGAAAATACACCTTTGTGTCATCCAGGTAATGAATCACCTTCAACAGCTTTATCCTTGAGGAACGGAAATGCTGAATAAGAATGTGTAATTTTTATACACGGTTCCTCTTCAAAGTAAAATTGATCAGATCACTAACAAGATGAACCTCAGTATTACTGCAAACACCATTTTATTTTCAGGTACACCAGCACACTACAGTGAATGGAACAAGTGTCCTTAGACTGACCCTTCTTCCTCCCTGATAGGATTATACTCTTGATCCCTGCCTTCTATTCCTAAAAATTTTGTGCTACATGATCCAGAGGAGGATAAACTCAACTCTTTGATCACATTCCAAAACCAAACTCAGGTTTCCAGCTTGGGTGTATATATGGCTAACTGAGATCGACTGATAAACTCTTAGAGAATAAATCCTTTTGTGTTTTTAATGAATACATTATGGTTTGCTTTTCTGAGTTAACTCCATGATATCTAATGACACTTCTGGAAAACACAATGACTGATCTGAGTTACAGCAAGTGCTTGAAGCAGCACAGATCTGTAGATTTTTCTAACAGTAAGATATGCCCATTTAAAATGAATGAGCCAGCTAAAGTGCATTCATAAATAAGACCTATGATTTTCCCCAGCATTATTGAATGGTTAAACAAGTAATCCATCAAAGACACTTGGTAAGTGATTACGTTCATGTTCCACTGTTTATAAAACATTTTTGGCTGTTAATAATATTTCTTTAACACCTGACACCACTTGAACAGAACTTCACCTTTGTAGTAGGATGCTAAAGATTTGATACGATGAAACTCCTAATTTTGTGGCATTTTAATAGAAAATAAGACCTTTTTAAGTACAGGTCACTACTGACTCTAGCAGCTCCCTCACCTCTGTCAGTTTAATATAGAGATACTGAGAAATTTCACATCAGACTGTTACATCAAAGTTTTCCCCTTAACCCATTGGAATTACAGTTTCAGTACTTCTTGATAAAGGGACAGTCCTTCAGGAAGATCACACTTCCCTTTAAATTTTAGTTTTTTCATTTTAATAGCTGAAAATAAACTGATCTTAAATTAATTTTGCCTAAGCTCCAGTTACTTCAGTTCTGTAAACTCCACTACAATTTAAATGGGGAAGTGAAGAGACAGACAGTAGTTCTGTATTGTTAAAAGATGCCTCAGTAGAGAAACCAAGCCAGAAGTCCACTGCCACCTGTGTTTAGAAGATGGAGATTTTTGTAGCTAACAATGACTGCAGAAAGCATTATTTTTCATGTGAGTTCTTTTCCCGATAAGTTTACCTCTTAAAAAAAAAAAAAAATTTCAATATTGATCATTACCTGTTTTGTTTTGCTTGAAATCCGACTTTCCTCCTCCTTCATTCCCCTACCAGTGTGTACATCATGAAAGACACTAAATTTAAGACCTTTAGCTTGAGGGACAGCTCAAGAGAGAACTCAAGTTGTTCAGTTTAGCTTTTTTTCTTTCCTATAATAGCAAATAAACTGAGGGGGCCTGAGGCAGCGGCGTTTGTGCAGCAGGAGTGTTGCACTCCTTTATAAAGAGCTTATGTGCCTCCAACAGAACACTGATGGCAGCAGGGATGCTTTCCAGAGGTCATTAATGTGCATCATCATAGTCTGCAGAAAGACAAAATCTTTTTAACAAAACAGGAAAAAGACAGTCATGAAGGCACCAGGCTGCTGTTCTCTCTCCAACAGGCCCTGTGTTCTCAAGGGGATTATTTTCCCCTCAAAGGTTTCTGGGTTTGACGCAACATTACCAGCAATAAATTAAGAATTTTTAATGCCAGCAGAAGCAATGGACAAAAACAAGATGTGGAAGAAATTGCACAAGCCTGTTGTACAGAACTATAGTATCAGTATTTCATGCTAAGTCTTGTGAAAAGATCTCTTTAAGATATGGAACATAACTCCTGTGTCCAGATGAATTTCTTCTGCTATTTGTGATCTTTTTATTAGCAAAACTCAGCTACTGCCATTCATACTTATCTCAGGGGTGTGACTGGTGAAAAAAATCTATACAAGGATCCTACACTCATGAAGCCCAAGCCCACTCTGTTAGTCCTGGCTGAGGTCAGAGCCCTGGACAGCTTTTTAGGTACAACAGAAGAGGAAGCTCCTGAGAACACAAAACAAAAACCCCACAAATACCACAACTCCTGCAGAAGTCAAGCTCAACACATGAACCTTTTCATTTGTCTGGAGTCAAGGACAGAACTTTTCACTGATAACAGAACAGGAGATTTGTTTTGTCCTAACAGTCCATGACTTGTGCTTGTGAGGAGAACCCGGCAGCATTTTTGGCAGTGGCCACCCCAGACCCCATCAACAGTTACTGGTATATTCATCAATTCCCCATCAAGGCTGCTCCATCTAGTTGAAAAAGCCAAGTCCTGGCTACAGAAGGGGTAAAGAGGATACTCTTCCTCTTTCCAGAAGGAAAACAGGATATCTGTGGCTTAAGGACATACTTTAAAATGGCTTGAAAATTACAAATGTGTAAAGCCACTCACAGCTGCTCTATTTTAAGTGCTTTACAATAAGAATTCTCTCTCCTTCCTGTTTTTTATTTATTACTACTCTTGCATGAATAGCTGAGTAAATTAAGGTAATTAATTCAAGTGTTGTGTCTGTTTCCAAGTTTTAATCTATTACCCGCTTTCCTGAAAGTGAATTACCAGAAATGCATCTGAAAACTGAAAAAGCAGAACTGGAAATAACAGCACAGCTTCAAATTTTCCTGGTCCTCAACATTATCTAATAATTGATAGATGCCTTGCTATAAAGAATGATGCAGATATTTCAAGTAAATAGTTCCAGAATCTTGGTCAGCTGCTTAACCTCGCATACATAAAAGTCAAGGTAAAACTCTGCCAGACATACACCAACAACTTTGATATTTAAACTTGTAAAATAAATATATTTATGTATGTATTAGAAATATAAATCATCCTTAAAGTAGACTAGATTTTTATACTGCCTGACTCAACCAAAATCTTCATTACTATTTATTACTAATTTCCATATATTTTCAACAATATAGTTGCCTATTTAATAATTTGTGATATGATCTTCACAGAAAAGTGTCTCTTGAACACTGATTACTTACACGTATTGTAAAAGGCCTGGGGATTAAATTCCGATTCAGGAGTACACAAGTGTTAAGAGAACTACTTCTGCTGTATTTTAGTCAAGCTCACAACTCCCTGTTTTGATGGAGTAACACCTACAAATGTAGACTAGTGATGAATAAAACTGCATTTATTTATTTTTTTAAAAAAGTAATAGCTGGGCATGTTTATAAATACTGTTATGGATCAGATGATAAATTTGGCTCCAAACTGATTCTGAAGCCTAATTTTCATTATATGCAACTTCAATTTCTAATGATATAAATAGAATTTCAGTCTGGAACAAAGTCAACTAGTTGGACTGCACCTGGAAATGCTGACACAAGAGTATAACAGAATTCAAGAGCTGTACTTCAGCTTCCATGTTCATTCAAATTTTGACAACTTGTTCAGAGAATTCAAAGGCATATATATGTCTATATTCACAGATTAAAAGGTGATAGAGACCAGCTGGCTCCCAGAACACCTCAGCTGCAGATACCTCATATTTATTCCTGCTCAATATGTATCTAATTTTTATCTGAAGAGTGATAATTTTTTTCCCAAAACTCCTAACAATAAAAAAGAAAAAAATCACAACCTGAAGACAGCACACATTCACCCAGCAGCACTTCTGCCCATGCTCACTAGGGTGGAAGTTTCTATCTACGTATCACTGAAAAAGGTTGCTTAGGAGATGAAAGTTAAACATGATCTTTGACCTTTTCCTTCTGCCCTGCTTGTTTGCAGCCAGATCAAGTGCAACAATGACCATGTCAATAGAAACAATCAAAAGTCAGTTTATCTTAAAAACACAGAA
>VYZX01000932.1:14309-72487 GCA_013401335.1 Brachypteracias leptosomus
AAAAAAAAAAAAACGAACCAGTGAAAATATGGAGTTAATAACCTAATGCAGCTTAAAGTCTCTGCTGGCATTGTCAAAGTAGTTAATAATTTCCTTTCTCTGCAGTTATTTGCACTGTACTATTTATAAGCTTTGCTACTCTATCATCAGCTTTTATAAGTTATTTGAAATAGCAAGTATGCACACGAATAAGTGCATGCTCACATACCTTGTTTTCTTTTTCTTGGCACCCAGTTTTAACTTCTATAGTCCATTGAATACCCAGATTGTACAGTTTGCCAGTGGTCATAACACCATTAGATAATAAAACTTTCCCCCCACCCCTCTGCCCAACAGAGAAGGTGTATAGATGCTAAGTGTACATGCATCAGGACTTCCAGAAGATCTTAGGCAGAGCAGGCAGTTATATCCAACGGATTTGAATGGAAACACTTGCTAAACGTTAACAAAATTAGCTGAAAGTTGAAAGTATCTCCTGCCTGTCACTCATTCAATGAATGTTTTATTCTATTTATTAATGGTCCCTACAGGCTTAAGTTTGCATAAAAGTATATATAGAGATAAAACTGTAACTATGTATATAACCATGTATATACTATATATATTACTACTTATATGTATATTACTATGTTATTATTATACCGAATCAAGATGTTACATAATAATGACTCTTTTTGATGATCTGTATCAGGTTTGCAGCTAAACAGTGGTTTTGAAGTGAAAATCTGAAACTGTGTATTCAGGACACTTTCTCTGGTTGACATAGATATGTCCCTTTCTTAGTGCATTAGTATTTTTCCCAAAATAGAATATAACTTAAAATGTAGTTTTATTGTATGTGAACTACTTTGTCTGAATCAAAAATCAGATGAATCGGGTCAGGTCAGTATTGCACAGCAGAAGCATCTGCTCCAAACTTAAAATACTAAGATATTGACACCACTGAGTGTAAAATTTATTTCTAGCCCGATTAATTGACTTAAGAAAAAAAAAAGAAATACATGTTTTCATTTACTGCAAGCATCTAAATTGATTTAGGATGTGCAAGTAATTCAGATGTGTGGCTGCTGGTCATACAGCACATGTGCTTGGTACAACACCACAATGCTGCAGTAGAGTTTACTGCTAAAAATAGCCTGTAGGATTTCCCTAACAGGATTCAGCCAATAATCTCCCTACCCCCACAAAAAAAGAGAGAGGGAGACAACTGTTTTCAATTGCGGACTACTGTGAAATATTAATAAAAGATGGTTATTCTGTCTCTCAAGAATAAATGCCTACAGCCAGATTCTGCTCTCAGATTCCTTGTGTAAATCTGAGCAGCTCCACTGAGACCAGTGGATTTATTCTGGATTTACACCAATATTACTGAGGTCAGAATGTGGCCCTGATGACAGACTGGAATAGTGGCACCACTGAACCGTATAACGATAGAGGACACAGGACAAAAGAAACAGAATTTGTATTAAGTCAGAAAAAATAAGGTCTTCCTTGTGGGGACTCCCTAACACTCTTCTATTTATTTATTTATTTTTGCAAAATACTTTATTTCAGTCAGCTTCTTTTAATAATATTTTAAACAGAGAGGAGAGCAAAAGACTTAAAATTTGTTGGCTAACAGCATACTCTGAAGAAGGTGAAATGCCCTGATGAACAATAGTATCAATAAGAAAACCCAAGGGAAGAATATCTAATAAATTATTCAGAGGAAAAATCTGAACTAAATAATGTAAAATACTCTGTAAAACATCCAAATGAACATCAAGTAGACTTTATTTTTTTTTCTATCTTTAACTCATAATCTTGTGCATATACTACGTATCTATTGCATAGCTTCCATCTCAACTTCACATTTTCTTTCTTCGTCAGTTCCACTGATGCCACAAGTCTCCATATATACTGACTGTAGTTCACTTTCAGGGGACTTCTAAAAGGAAGTGTCAGTGAACCTTAGCAATTGGACCGAAACATTTGTAGGTCCATTCAACTTTTCCACTGAAACTACAGATTTTAAAACAGGAGATTGAAGCCTACACACAGTGAGCTCATTTTTGGTGTGCTCTGTGAATCTTTTAGAATGAGTTTCCAGTGTTTTGTGGACTCTATGAACCACAACGAGAAAAACAGTGGCCTGATTTAATAATCCTGTCTATATACAGATGGTCTTCTTGCAGAAACTCATGGAAAGTGAATTAGCATATTACTTTCTGTGCAATTCAAATGTTTGTTACCCAATAAGTGCAATTCCTAAACTGACAATGTATTTAAAGAAGAATAAATTTTGTCTCTCATCTTTGAATGCCATTTTGCATCCATTTACCCACTTACACGTAGTGATATGGACATCTCATTTTCTTTTGCAGTCTTTTTTACATTTTTGTTTTCTGAGTTCATGTTCTAATTGGGAAGATGGAAGAGCACATTGTCTTGCACAGTCACATACAGTGTCCATTAAGGGCTCCACCCTACATCACTCCATGTTCATGGCCCGAAGAGCTGTAAGCTTTCAGGGCATGGCAAGTTCTGACAACTGATGTGAAAGAATTAATACTTCTGGCCGAAACCTGAATAAATAGTATCTCCAAATATTCATTTCCACTTTCCTGTGCAAAGAGTAAGTGAATCTTCACTTCTAACCGTGCTATAATGTTATACTGAGATTCAGGCTCTCAAAAAGATGGACCCTCTTGCAAGGTTAGATTAGCTATAATAAGAAATGGGATTTCTGTGGTCATTTTTCTTCCATTACCTGAAGATTATGGGGGTTCTAATCATTCTGCTTTGGACAGCCCAGGCCATACCAACAGGATATTCTCCCTGAGTGACTGAACTGCTCAGGGTCTGACCATAAAACCTTCCTCTGTAGACTTACACAACTGCTGATAGACACCAAAGTTGTAGCCAACATTACCTTCTAGTCATGGCTACAGCTTTGCTCCTTCTGTAGGGAAAGAAGCCTTGTAGCATAGACTGACTGGTCAAATGAAGACATTGAGAATTATATTGCAGCTTTCCTACTTACTGGTGGTCTTTCTTCAGCTTATTAATGGTTCTCTACAAAACAGGCAACAAGAACATGGAGAAAAGAACCAGAGGGTAGGGAAATGAAAGAAAAAGCTATAAATGACTTAAGGGCACCAAAAATGCACCTGTTGCTATGTTGCCAGAGCCAGTCAATGATAATAATTTATGACTGTTTGAATATTAACCCTGTGATTTATTACCTGCACTGGTTGACTTGATGCCAGTACAGCATCATAAAACCAAGGAACAGTAAGGCTAAAGCCAAATGCATTGCTGCAGGAGGTATTTAAGGCATTTAAATCTGTTGATCCTACACGAACAAACGCATTTGCCCTGCCTATTAAAAGTAGTCTTTAGGGAATCCTACCAGTTGTGTAGACATGCTGGCTGGGCTGGTCCGGGTCTGGGTGAGGTAATGTGGAATCAGTGGGGAAAGATGGAATCCTGGAAAGCGACCGATGTTTATCTAATCCCCCCATGCCAACTGTAGCCATCTGAGCCTGGTAGATTTGCAACTGGTGGACACGCGGATGTGCCAGGAACTCCTGTTTCCAAGAAAACAGCACAGTAGAANTTACTGAGGTCAGAATGTGGCCCTGATGACAGACTGGAATAGTGGCACCACTGAACCGTATAACGATAGAGGACACAGGACAAAAGAAACAGAATTTGTATTAAGTCAGAAAAAATAAGGTCTTCCTTGTGGGGACTCCCTAACACTCTTCTATTTATTTATTTATTTTTGCAAAATACTTTATTTCAGTCAGCTTCTTTTAATAATATTTTAAACAGAGAGGAGAGCAAAAGACTTAAAATTTGTTGGCTAACAGCATACTCTGAAGAAGGTGAAATGCCCTGATGAACAATAGTATCAATAAGAAAACCCAAGGGAAGAATATCTAATAAATTATTCAGAGGAAAAATCTGAACTAAATAATGTAAAATACTCTGTAAAACATCCAAATGAACATCAAGTAGACTTTATTTTTTTTTCTATCTTTAACTCATAATCTTGTGCATATACTACGTATCTATTGCATAGCTTCCATCTCAACTTCACATTTTCTTTCTTCGTCAGTTCCACTGATGCCACAAGTCTCCATATATACTGACTGTAGTTCACTTTCAGGGGACTTCTAAAAGGAAGTGTCAGTGAACCTTAGCAATTGGACCGAAACATTTGTAGGTCCATTCAACTTTTCCACTGAAACTACAGATTTTAAAACAGGAGATTGAAGCCTACACACAGTGAGCTCATTTTTGGTGTGCTCTGTGAATCTTTTAGAATGAGTTTCCAGTGTTTTGTGGACTCTATGAACCACAACGAGAAAAACAGTGGCCTGATTTAATAATCCTGTCTATATACAGATGGTCTTCTTGCAGAAACTCATGGAAAGTGAATTAGCATATTACTTTCTGTGCAATTCAAATGTTTGTTACCCAATAAGTGCAATTCCTAAACTGACAATGTATTTAAAGAAGAATAAATTTTGTCTCTCATCTTTGAATGCCATTTTGCATCCATTTACCCACTTACACGTAGTGATATGGACATCTCATTTTCTTTTGCAGTCTTTTTTACATTTTTGTTTTCTGAGTTCATGTTCTAATTGGGAAGATGGAAGAGCACATTGTCTTGCACAGTCACATACAGTGTCCATTAAGGGCTCCACCCTACATCACTCCATGTTCATGGCCCGAAGAGCTGTAAGCTTTCAGGGCATGGCAAGTTCTGACAACTGATGTGAAAGAATTAATACTTCTGGCCGAAACCTGAATAAATAGTATCTCCAAATATTCATTTCCACTTTCCTGTGCAAAGAGTAAGTGAATCTTCACTTCTAACCGTGCTATAATGTTATACTGAGATTCAGGCTCTCATAAAGATGGACCCTCTTGCAAGGTTAGATTAGCTATAATAAGAAATGGGATTTCTGTGGTCATTTTTCTTCCATTACCTGAAGATTATGGGGGTTCTAATCATTCTGCTTTGGACAGCCCAGGCCATACCAACAGGATATTCTCCCTGAGTGACTGAACTGCTCAGGGTCTGACCATAAAACCTTCCTCTGTAGACTTACACAACTGCTGATAGACACCAAAGTTGTAGCCAACATTACCTTCTAGTCATGGCTACAGCTTTGCTCCTTCTGTAGGGAAAGAAGCCTTGTAGCATAGACTGACTGGTCAAATGAAGACATTGAGAATTATATTGCAGCTTTCCTACTTACTGGTGGTCTTTCTTCAGCTTATTAATGGTTCTCTACAAAACAGGCAACAAGAACATGGAGAAAAGAACCAGAGGGTAGGGAAATGAAAGAAAAAGCTATAAATGACTTAAGGGCACCAAAAATGCACCTGTTGCTATGTTGCCAGAGCCAGTCAATGATAATAATTTATGACTGTTTGAATATTAACCCTGTGATTTATTACCTGCACTGGTTGACTTGATGCCAGTACAGCATCATAAAACCAAGGAACAGTAAGGCTAAAGCCAAATGCATTGCTGCAGGAGGTATTTAAGGCATTTAAATCTGTTGATCCTACACGAACAAACGCATTTGCCCTGCCTATTAAAAGTAGTCTTTAGGGAATCCTACCAGTTGTGTAGACATGCTGGCTGGGCTGGTCCGGGTCTGGGTGAGGTAATGTGGAATCAGTGGGGAAAGATGGAATCCTGGAAAGCGACCGATGTTTATCTAATCCCCCCATGCCAACTGTAGCCATCTGAGCCTGGTAGATTTGCAACTGGTGGACACGCGGATGTGCCAGGAACTCCTGTTTCCAAGAAAACAGCACAGTAGAAAGAAATGTGAGATGGGATCAAGTAAGACACTGAGGGAAACATGTCAACAAATTAAGTTCATTAGGTCATGGCTGTAATAAACAGTGTGGAAAAAAAACCCCAACAAAACCAACAACTTGCACCTAAGACCTAGTCAATAAATCCATTCAACAGATGTTTTCACGCTGACAGTGTGGGCTGTTGATGGCAAGCAACCTGTCAGTTCTCCCTGACAGAGGAAAAGATGGTCTCATATGAAGGGGCTTAGAAAAGACAAAGTTTTTCTAGTATACTGAATATGTAAAATCATGTTAGAATATGCACTTTATGATCCTACTCAAAGAAAAATAAAATCTTTCTACAGCACTGAAAGTGAAAAGTGGTGTCTTTACTCCTCAGTACCAAATTCACTGAGCAACTGTGAATCAAGTTTCCACAGAGGACTCAGTTCCCAGAGCTCCCTGGAAAACAAGAAAAATTTGCACATAGGTTTTCACAAATCATTTAGAAATTCAGGAATTGTTACGTGAGATCCCACTTAGGAACCATCTTTTTTTGTCATAACTGCTGCCGGCTGTAGACAGTGCGAAACCCTTCAGGAAAGATAGGCAGGTGTGAAGAGACTGAGACGGAGCAGAAAGGACGATTTCCTCCTCTGTTTTGTTTGTCAACAGATGGTGACTTTTGCTGATGTTGCAAAGGCTGAAACCCTGCTGAAGTCAGTAAAAACCTTGGCATTCACTCACTCCACAGAATAGGATTGCTTTGCAAGCCCTTTTCTTTCTGTTTTTCTTTTGCATATAGCCCTAGAACCTCAACAGAAAGTGAATGCAAGAGAGAGATTTCCAAACCACTATGCAGTATAAATTCAGTTGAAATTCACACTCTGTCTTAGAACTGCAGACTCCTTTTATCCTCACCTGGTTTCAGTATACATATATGCAGGTATATATGGTGTATATAAGGCTGTTTTGTTGGGTTTTTTTAACCCAGTAACAATCAGTGATGCTGTATGCTGTTGCTTGGGACAACAGCTCAGAGGGCTGGCCTGGCCAAGGAGGGGTTGCTGGGTGCTTGGAGAGGTGAAGCTGAGTTCAGGCTGTGAGGAAAGGCAGGTGGGAGTACCCCAGCCCCTCGTGGGCTGCAAAGTTACTCCACAGCTCATGGGAAGTGAGAACATCTAGTCTGCATGTTAAAACAAAGAGGCCTTTACAATAACGAGTGCTCATCAATAACAGCTGAAATGAGAACAAATACTTCAAAAGGCAGACTCAAACCCCACATTAGTATCTAAGGTCACCACTTCAGTGAAAATACATAAGGTCATGGGAAGGGTAAATCACCTGGGACCTTGTCATAAGTGGCTAAGTAAATAAAGAAAATATGAGTAAGCAAAAAGAAGTTTTACCAGAATTGTCTTGTTTTGGGGTCATGGAACCATTTCCCTTTCTTTAAATACAGTCCTCAACTTTTCCTCTTGCTTTTTTAATGTATGATGACAGGATGGTGTTATATATTCCAGGAACTATTTTGAGTTATCTGAAGAGGTCTATGCGTCCCCTTTCCTTATGAACATAACAAAGCTTAACATACAGGAACTCTTCCCTGAAATGCTTTGTTTTCACTTGGTTTCACTAATTATTTTAATTGTGATAAATTTTTTTGTGCTCCTAAGCACACACATCTTTTGTAACCTTTGTATGTGATTGGAGAGGAGAAGTGAAAAATGCACAAACAATATTGTGTTGAGTATTTTCCCTATGCAAAACAGAAGTAGATGAATTCATTTTTGAGGATTTAGCATTCTTTTTTTCTCAATGCTGGATACATGTTCGGTAAAGGAGGTACAGAAGGTATTTTGTTGTCTGTAGCACAACCATTCCCTGCACCCTAGGGTCAAGTGGTGACAGCAGCCATTTCTGTGATGCTGTTCTATTCACCATCTCCTGCTTACTCTTCCAAAACATGAAAGCTACCTGAGCACTTTGGAAGAAGCCAAGCTACTACCTGCAGACGCCCCCCTTCACACAGAGCTTTACTGCTATACATGAAATCAGCAGAATAGTTATTTCTGCTGTTCTCCTCAACCTCATAGGTTGCATTCATTGCGTTAATTAAATAGCTGGTATCTGTGTAGTTCTTCAATCAAGGGGATTTTTGATACTATCAGTGTTCATACTAACTAATGATAATTCTTTAGGTGAGTTCACTTTTCTGATAATTACTAGATATAGAAAATTAAAGGGTTGGTTACCTATTGGAAAACTCTTCAAGCTAGTAAGAGTGCATCAGTGTATTCTGGCAGTCTACATTAAACATTACTATTTAAATATACTTCTTAAGGAAATCTTGGATATTCAGCTATCAGTGAGGGGGGGATTCCTACTGTGCACAAATGTTTCAGTTTGGACTTTTCTCAGTGTTCATAGACTCTGAGCCATTAGAGCAGCCTTTGCCTTTCTTTTACTTTCAGACCCAAACTTACATAATACCTGCACAATCTTTTTCAGTGAAGTTGTTAATTTGCTATTCAATCAATATCTAAAATCTAATCTATCCAGGTCTCTGATCTGAAAAAGTAAATTTAAGTGTTTTTTTGGTTGTTTGGTTTGGGGTTTTTTTATGGAGTATTGACAAAAAAAACAAAGTCTGGAACACTACAAAATGTAGATAATTCAGGAAGATATTCCTATCTTGGCTTATAAAAAAGATTAGATGTTTGTGTCTATGTAAGCAATAAAAGTAACATTATTTTCCAGGCATATGAACAAATCAAGGTAATTTTTTTTAATGATAATTAACTTATGTGAACATCACCCAAGAGCCAGACAGCCATGTATTTCAGCAATTTGTCAAAAAGAGTAGGCAGAGAGCCTGCTCTTGCTCTCCTATATTTTCCAGCTAAAACTGTGTTTTGTTTATATCATTATTCCCTCCTCAAATGAAACCAGACACATACCTAGAATCTGACACATGTTTATCATCATAATCAGTCCGCGAAGGAGAAGAAATTTGTGAATGGTTGGATGGAAAGCTATGTGACACCTATTTTAATTTCTGAGCTTTTGGAAAACTATTTGCCTGTGAAAACCTTTTAAAATTTGTTAGAAGTTAGTTTGTCTCACAAGGCTTTCACTGAGGCTTGCTTATAGCCTCCGGTGACTTCCAGATCCTTTACCTGTAATTTAGAAATCTCTAGACATTAGCAAAGTTTGGACTTGTTTGGATTTTAGTCAAAATTTTAGGCTAACTTCCTAAAACTTCATTTAACAGACAACAGGTACTCATGAAATACATGCATGTTTTTCCAGCCACCTACATATTTATGCTGTGAGTGTTTGAGATATTCTGTGTCACACAGACAAGCGGATTAATGCAATGAGTAATGTGGACAACCAGCACACTTATCCGGCTCCCCAAATGCCCACCTGGCCTCTGGAAGGGATTAAAGCTACACAGTGAATTCATCTTCAGGTTTTATGTGCTGCAGCACTGCAAACACATGTCCGTTTCTCCAGTAATATGACAAAAGCTGTATTTGCACATCTGCAGGGTTAGTGATTTGTGTAAATATATTTGGAGCATTTCTTAGGTAACCTGAGCCCTGCCGGCCCAGCATGGAGCCTGCTAGTTCCAGGTGCCTGAGATTAGTTCATTAGTAGAGGCAGGCAATTAGGGCCTCTGCCAGAGCAAGTGGAGGGCTATTCGTTGTCTTCTGCAGAAACCAGCTCAGGCTCTCAGTAGTTGTTTTTAGAATCAACATCTAAAGAGAAGGTGACCTTCTTAGAGGCACGGGAGGTAAATATTTGTTATTCTTCTAGTATTACTGTAAGGTTTGTTGTTTAGGAGGAGCTAAAATTAATTTGGATTGGTGTGCATACTACTTTCACATAGATGTGTGATTTGTACATTTTGGTGCTTAATGTTGTATATATTCTGAGATTTTTAATGAGAACTACTTCCTTATTTCTAATGGTTGTGAGAACTGGTAGCCCATATATGTATTTAGTTGGATTGTTAGGTGCTCCATGTTGGACGATAAGGCATAAGTGAATTGTCTATGAATTAATGCTTCTTCAAGCTGTTATGTTTTGTGCAGAGGAAAAATACATGGGGTTCACTCATAAAAACTTTTCTTGTCTCTAAACAGTCTGTTTTTTAATTTAGTTTGATATGTTTAGTTTAATCACAGCTAGATAAATCCTAAGATTCGTATGTCTGTACCATAATCCTAAGTATGTATGGGCACAGGCACACCTCTCTTCAGGGTTTATGCTTTAGCTCCTTCTCATTGTAGCAGAAGACTTTTTTTTCTTTTAAGAAATTCAAAATTTGCTATTCCTAATAGTGAGATTACTGCTTATAGTCTCTTACATATTTGTGGCCAGCTTTATAGACCTCCTGTTGTGCCTCCACTGCGTTCTGCTGAAGTATGAAATGCGTGATAATGTCTATTAGCTGTTAAAAATCATACATGTATTGGCCATCCTCCCCTCCTCTTCCCCAAGTGGTACTCCCCTCAGTACCACTAATCTTACAAGGTTTTTCCTCTCAAAGCACTTTTTGGCAGTCTGTGCACTAGTTAATTTTTTCCTATAATTTCCAAATTGTTTTCTGAAAATTACCCAAAGGACCAATTATTACTGAGGAAGAAAAATACTTATGTGCTGCAGGAAGTTTTGCTCTAAGTGAGGATGAAAACAAAACCGGGTCAGCAGGAAGACCTGCTGCCTTTAAAGTACTTCCTCCAGCTCCTTTCTCTGATGGATATTTTTGACACTTTTGCTGCCTCGTTTCACTCCATGGCTCCGGTTGGAGGTCCTGCTCCTTAGCCTTTTCCAGATCCCTATAGCAACATGGGAACAGAGTGACTTCAGGTCCTGCTGCTTGTCTTCCCCATCACCCTCCTTGACCTTCTACTCTCCCAGTGTAGTTGTAGCTGAATGCACCCAAGGGGTGTCCAGGCCAACCAGTGGATGCGTGCAGCAAAATGGCACCTGCTTGCAGTCCTGCTCAGTCCTGCTTTAAGGTTCCCCACTATGGCAGCTTTGACCCAAACCAAGACAGCACCATCCAAACTCTGATTCAGTCAGAAGTCCTGGGCACCCAGACACTTTTCATACAGCTCACATGGAGCTAGAGGACTTCATGAAAAACATTAAAAGCATTGGCCTTGCTTACTCCCAGAGTGACAGGAAAAAAAAAAAAACAGAGAACAATGAATTCCTAAACAAGGAGTAGTGGGACAGTGGGACAAAAAGAGCTGTAGGTAATCAAAAGGTATAACACTTTTGACCCAGGAGTTTTGTGAACCATTGTTCTACCTACTGTCCTCAAAGAAAACCATAACCAGTTGCCCTCAGGAACTCAGCAAGAAAAGGTCATGAGCTCTTCAGAAAATACTTGTGTGAACAAATGTCAAAGTGTAGGGATGGCTTATCTCTGTCGATCTATACAACCTAAAACAGAAATTGGTGTGAGATATCCCTGAAAATGAGTATATTAACAAATCATCTTTTAAACTTCTCTGTCACTTAGAGAAAACACATGACCAAGAAACCCTACCAGTGCTATTTTTGACAAAACCGCGTGCAAAGCCACGAATTTCCATGGTCATCACTTTCAAAAAATCAGTGTCACCATCTGAAATATAGTCAACCACAAATTCAGAATCAGCATTTTTGTGAAAAGTAGATAAATGGCAAGTATGGATACAGACACATAGATTGAATAGGTAGAAATGGGTTTGGAGCAAGCAAAAGCATAGGCAGGAAGAAACAGGGCAGCTAGCCTTGAGGCACCTGGGTATATTAGGTCACATATTATTAGGATGTTTATAGAATTTTGTTTTCTTTTGCTGTAATTCAAGGGACATAGTGCTGACTAGAGAATGGTTAAACAGAAATGAAGTTATCAACTGAATGTCTGGTACAGATACAGAACAGTGGGATGAAAGCCATAGCCCAGAACTGCTTAGAGTCCTAGTCAGAGAAGATCAGCCTTCAGCAGCATCCTGCTGCTCACAGCAGAACAACCTCATGCCCTCTGTCCTCTGCTTGCCTTCTGGAGGACTATGGAAAGGCATATTCCAGCTACTGCCAAGGTAGAGCTTAGTACTTTGGGTGGCTCTACTACAGTGACTGCCCAGGGCATGGTCACCACGCTCAACCAGATTTGTTTTCCCTCTCTGTTCCTGGAGCAGCAAAGCTACTGCTACAGGGGTAGCTACTGCTACTGTCTCTCTCCTGCCACCCTTCACTTCTAGGGCAGGAGCACCTTTGTAATGGCAAAACATATTATTAAAATGACAACATTTTTATCTAGTGGGCCAAGGAATAGAGGCAGAGCTAAGACTGTAAATGGGGTGACAAGAGTGTGCTCCTTTGTCAAGTCATGAAGGAGGGGATGCATTCCCTGCCTTGGGTTGCATGACCAAATGTGCAGGTCAGGGCTGGGGTCACACCCCTTGCCTCTGGTTGTAGGACATAACAGCAGGGTCAGGACCCTAGCTTTTATTCTTACTGTTGCATGGGGAGGTGGGTGTATTGCTGACCTACAGTTTCAAAGGGAAAGATGGTAAAAGTTCCCTCTTTTGGATGGAGAGTTTCCAAAAATCTGAGCATCTAAACAAGTCATCCTGGTCCCATGTAGGTAAGAAATCAAGATAACTACGTGGGTTGAGAGGCCTTCAGCTATCTTTGTGAAGAAAAATAAGCCAGGCAGTCATTAGTCATTAAGTTGTAGCCTGGCATGATTAAGAAGAAAGGAAATGGTAGATATGGTGATAGGAATGGTGTCTGGGAGTGAAACCAAGGAGTGCTCTAAAGACAGAATACTTTATACTGGAGAGAAATTCCAGGAGTCCAACAGAACTGCTGGTTTCACTCCTGGTTCCTGCGCCTGCAAGACCTGCCTTCTCTGCTCCTGAAGGTACCTCCATTGGCAGGTACTTGACTTCTGTCACTTCTGCTAAAGTGCTGACTCTGTAGTGTGCTCAGCACGCATCCAAAGAAAATGCAGCACCTCCTCAAAAGCTTGCACTCCTAGCTGAGTGTTTTCCTCACTTGCTGGCTCTCCTGGAGGTTTGATATAAATGCATAAATAATTGGAGGTACAATCAAGGGGAGAAAGGGACCCTATGAGCATCTTGTGCATTTTTTTTTTTTTTTTTTTTTTTTTTAAAGGAAACCACCTCTTCAGAGGATTCTTGTTACTTTATTGCTTTTACTAGAAATACCACAAGACTTTCCTGAAGTCATTTGATGCTTTCCAAAAAAAGAATGCAGAGAAGTGCAGAAATGAATATCAATGGGAAAATAGTAGTCCACATCTCTTGCTCTGACTTTCAGTATTAAAAACTATTTGTTTCTTTTACGTTGATGTGAAAAATAAATAGGATTTATAATAGCATTTAATGGTTAAAACCTCCTAATCCTAGCAACTTTCCAGCAGTCATTCAGTTAAACTGTTAGTTGGCCAAACCTAATTAATGAAAAATCATCTGTCCCACCCATTTCATTATTCTGGGAAATATTACCCAAATCTTTTCAACAGTATTGGCAGATCAGTTTGGTGTTATGTTATGTGGGTCATTTTAACCACTTCCATTTTTCTGCTGTTCATTGGAATGTGTTTTTTTTTTAGCAGACTTGTGTGGTTTATTTTTAAGTGAAGAGTCATTGGTTTGGCCTTCAAAGAGAGAAATATTAGTCTCCAGGCTAAATTCAGCAGCAGCCCTGCTGAAGATCTGTATTGTTTGCATACTTCAACAGATTCTGCTTTGGTTTTATAGAAAACTCTGCTGAGTTCAGAATATGTTATAGAATTAATGGAAATTACTTGGGTCTGACCTACAAAGAGAAAACCTTGGAAAACCCTGCTCTCCGATATACAGTCTGTGCCCACTAACTCATCAGTGTATTAGCAGAAAGTCATGAGGGTGTATAGAAGCCCTCTGCAGATGCTTTCTCTCTTGTATGGAGGTAAGTTCAGAACAGGAAGCACTGATAGACAGTATAGTCAGCAAATACAAGAGCCATATCCAAGGTGTTTCACTAACTGTTCTCTCTCTGTAGACCAGCTCCATAGATCACTGTATCTAATGTGTTAAATCCAACAGCTATGTGTACCATGGCCTGCACCAGAGCTCTTCTGCACAAACCATCCATTTCTGCTGTTGACTGTGTGATGGCAGAGTTGTAACCTAATGGATACCAGGTTTCAGTCCTTTGCTGGAGGCCTTCTGCCCCTCTGAAGATTTCAGAGACATGTATTACCAAATCTCACACCTTACTTCAGTGTGGTTAAAGTGTCAACAGGCTTCCTTTCTCCAACATATTTGCAGTAAGGGTTATACAGTTTCTTGAAAAAATACATGTGTGTACACACATTTTCAAATATCACAAAGTATTTTAAAATATTTTTCTTTCTCTGGTGCTCAGCACTTCATTGATTTTGGCACACAGAGAAATAGTGATGTATGATGATATGATTTGAGATTTTACAAAATATAGGAGTTGAATATAGGAAGGATGCTGTGGATGGGGGGGGGAATCTTTTCAGATCTGTTCTATATATACCTATAAGTGTTATACATATTTGCAGAATGCTCTATGTATTTATAGAATAAAAACATTTCTGCAACAAGCCAGTACAGCTTGTTGTACTACTTCTTTTCTTGTATTTGGAATAAGATCAAATTACTTGTAATTTTAACAAATTTGAACTGAACACCTAAAGACTGCTTTTAAATATTTCTTGAAACCGGGGAGTTTCCAACTATACGTTCAGCATAGGGTTTGCTGCTTTTAAAAGCAGGAGAACTGTCAGAATGGGCTAATTGAAAATGGGGACAAACCCCCTTATGTTTTCTCATTTAGGAACAACTAGAGTGTTAAAAAGAAACATGGAAAATAGTATGTGCTAGCATAGCACTAATTCTGTAACAGACTGCAAAATCAATTCTCTGGTTTCTCAGTCTTTGAGCAAATCTTGGCCCTTGAAATGCAAAGTACAGTTCAGAAGAGACTGTAATGCTTGTTATATTTCACAGGAAGGATGAATGAATTTATCTGAACTTGCTTCACTGAAATGTACTTCAAATTCCCTCTCTGAAAGAGTAAAAAAAAGGACTAGATTGCTGTCACAAGGAGGGTTGTGGAAGACTGGGTGAGACTAAAAGGGAGAAGAGAGAGGGAGCAAGTATTACAAAATTCAAACAACTGAATATCACAAGCTCCAAACTCTTTCTTTCTCACCCTTTCTCTTCCTTATAATAATGCTCTCAATTTTCTCTGTTTTTAAAATTTGAAAGCTATTTTGCTTGTACATTCAACTGTCTTCCGGTCCTTTCTTGCCTTTATTCTTTTTCTAACAAAAGTCTTCCATGTATTCACGTCTTCAGAATCTTCAAATATCATAGGATATTTCAATAATTACAAGACATTGAAACAATAAGAAAAAGTAAAAAACATACTAGCTGGGGAGAAGTGAGATCAAAAAGAACATTTGTCCCAGTGTAGCACTTCTAGAAAGTGTTTCACTGATTTGATCACACTACCTAAGAATCTTATTACTGCATTAGCTGACATTATTTTTTTTTTTTCTATCCAGAAGAGATACAGGAGTAACTTACAGGAAAAGAATTCTGAATGCTTACAAAGCCAAAGGACACAAAATTAGAGAACAAACCCTAGTCTATATTTTGCATCTGGGCTCTGTTCCTCCTTACTATGATCCATGTCCTTCCTGAAACAAGAAAAAACATGACAACTTGCATATATTAAAGTTTTCAAAAATGACTAAATATAGGACAAAAATATTTTTATACTTTAGAAAATGGTGTCTCAATTTGTATATTGGAGAAGGCAGCCCTGAAGATCAGCTCCAGTGCTGGTGCAGTCCCTTAAAACACCTCCCTGAGCATAGCCCATGGCACCCCGGGAGGGCATCCACGTATTGGAGATTGTCTCAGAGTTGGTGGCTGAGCAGGAAGACCACAAAGCAGTTGGAAAGGGGCAGATGAGCCATCTGAGAAGCACAAATCCAATGTCCCAAGAGCTGTGCAGATGCAGTCAACAAGCAGAGAGTTTCCAGTAAGCCTCAAAAGAAAGGACCTGACAGTCCAATGGAGAAAGTAATCTCCCCCAATAATAAATTATAATTTCTAACACATTGGAGCTCTGTTTTGGGACCAGACTGGATTATTTACATAGATCTAAATCTAGATAGACTAGAGGGGAACCAAGAAATTTATTCTGGCTTTTCACTGGGATATCTGAGAGAGGGTTTGGCACTTCAATAGCTGCTTCTTAAACCAATGCCACAAAGAAGAAGGACAGTCTTCTTGCAGCCACACAACACTTGGAAAATATAGGTGCTGGAAAATAGTGCACCAAATCAACAGCCACAACTTTAACTACATCTTGTGAACCCTGGGAGGAGGGAGAGGGGAATCCTGAGAACCAGTCAAAGCAAAATGTTAATTCTAATTGTTGTATTTAGTTGGCCTTGTCTTGTGACAAGTTTGTTATTATGCAGATTTCCTACCTGCCACCTTCCATGGGAAGATTTTACAAAGTGAAGTTATGCAGGCAATTCCCCTTGCTTCTTACCTCTTTATTCCTAATTATGTTTGCCCTGTGTTCACTCAAGATAACATTATAGCTGTCCCCAAATACTCTAGATCTGGGGCCTGTGACAAATGAAATCTTTCAGTGCTTGGAATTTTTTTTTTTTCCTGCATGGCAGAAGTCTAGCTACTAATGTGCAGAAAACAATGGTGTGCTTGCTTACTGTCTGACAATGGATTATTAGTTTTTAAATCTTTTCAGAGGCATAATTTCTTAGATTGCCTTTTTGTCTTCAGAGATATACATAATGTAATGTCACACAGGATGGTCTGTTTTGTTATTTTTTTTTTAAATACATATGTGCATATACATGTACTATTTCACTTATTGCTTTTTTTTTTTTGCTAGAAATGTCTTATTTTTTCCTCTGTAATAACTTATATATATGATGCATATACATTCCTTGCATGATGCCATCCTATTAAAAGCTATCATGAAAATGATCTGTAATTAATCTGCTACATCTACATACATCCGTATTTTTGTATGGAGAAACTGAGATGTAGAAATTATGGATCCAAAGTGAACAGGGATTAGAAATCTTAGTTTCTAAGTCCTTCCTTTAGATACTGAATCAGTAATAATTGCATCACATTGATAATATTCTCCACTTCTGGCTCTTTTAATTGTGAAATAATGCAGCGCTGTGGCTTTCAATGCTTCTTATTACAACAGATAGTAATAGAGGTACAGTCTACAGAAGTTGTTTAGGTTTGTTTGTGCTGGACTTGAGTAGGAGAAAGAAGTCAAGAGCAGTGGGCACTATAAAATATCACAGCTTTTAGGCACTGCACAGACAAATTAAAGCATCCCCACTCTATAGCTTTAAGCTGAGTGCAAATGGACTCTAGACAGACTGGGTGAGTAGAAGAAGGGATCATCCCTGTGACCCACACAGAGCCATTATGGTGAAGGGGCCACAGAAACTTTTCAGCTGTTGTGTCTCTGGGGTCATTGTTGTCCCCAGTCTTGTTGGGAATATCCAGTTTGTTTTCTTTCCGGCCTCTGGAAAGGTTAAAATTACTCAGAGAAACCAGGAGGAAGGGTGGTGCCATAAGATAGTACATAGTAAACACATAGTGCCACAGTCAACCCTCAGGACTACTGCAAGTCCCAAGAGCCGTGCCAATAGCACTCCAAGCAAGGCAGTGCTGAAGCACTCCTGATATCTGGCACGCTGCATTCATGCCACCATCATTGGAGGTGGCCTGCAAACCCTGCTGTCCATAGGGGACCTTTTGAAAAAGAATGGATGTCATCGAACATATCTCAAGCCCTTGGCAGAGCTGCAAGGTGATGCTTAATAGTGACATTCAAAAAAGTTAAAAATATGTGAGATTATGGCCAAGCTTTTGACTTTTACTGACAATTTTAGAAATATCCCTGTTTTTTACCATAAAAGTTCACATTCATACACTCCTTGGTCATTGGAATGTGCTATATACATAGATAATCTAATTGAGAAGAATCTGACTGCTGCTACCTGGTCTTTTTTGCTAATATTTCCTCAGTTTGTAGAGAATTTAGAATCCTTTTACTATACAGTTGGAAATAAGAGACAAGATTATATTTCAGTTTTCCTCGTGCATTTTGAGGCATCAATCTGAGCTATGACAAGACTCTTTTTTTTTTAACCTAGATTTAAGAACTGATAATTATTGCTGTTAAACAACAATATTGTTGTAATACGGTACTTCATACACATTGTATCCTAAAGAAGTTCTGAGGTTTTATTCTTTTGAGGGGGAGGGATCATGAAGTTGCAGGACTTCTAGTAAATTTTATATAAACTTGATAATTAGCTGGAGAATTCTCCTGGTTTTAGGTATATTCAGGAATTGGTCCTGATACAAAACCCAAGATAAAGCTTTGAAAACTTGGATTCAATATGACTTCAGGTGTAAGCATCTGCTACCTCGCCTCATCTGTAGTGTATTTGTGTGTGCAACAGTAAACAGTTACTGAGCCCTCTCTCTCAGAGCTAACCATATTTATGGGGTAATATCTGTAATACCAGGAGATTCAACATATTATTTCAGTACAAAAATTGTTACATGAAATTAACCAAGCTAAAAAGGTGAAAAACTTTTGAAAACACAGTTTTGCTACTTGTGCAATGATTGCTAGGAGCAAAACTCATCTTGTTACAGTGGAAATACACTCCAGCTTCAGATGGCAGGAAGTAAAACACTACACTAATTCATGACTGGCTGCCATCTGAAGGCATTGAGATTTTGGGCCCATTGAACCTTTACCAAAAAGACCTGAGGAACATCTAAGACAAAAGCTAGTTGGTAAATTCATCTCTGCTGTTATTAGACATTCACATCACAGGCATCTATTTGTCTACATAACCCCAGCCAAGAGAGAGAATGCAGGCTGTGGATGCTGTTGTGGGCAGTGCATTCCCATGGAGGAAGCTTGGGGTGACCAGTGCACATACTCAGTGCCTAAACCAGAGGCGTGGGTTGTCTCACCTAATCTTTGTATTTTAATGAGAAAAGAGGGAGTGAGAAGCCCTGAGCAGGGGCATGGCTGGCTCCCTCTGGCTGTGAGATGTTTGTGTCCCTGGTGGCTGTCTTCTCCCCAGGGATAGAGTGGGTGGAAGAGCCTCTCCTTTTCATTTAAGAAAGGGTTATGGGGCCATGCTGCCAAAAGAGCTGCACCATGGGTTGAAAGCCCCGAGAGAGGTTTGGGTCAAGTTAGGTTGCTTTGGGAGGATTGGGATCTCTAAAGATGTTTTGTTTTCATTCTTTGAATTAAAATTTAATTTAAGTAATTGAAATACATAATCCATCTCTGAGGAATGCTGTCTTAATCTTGTCTCTTAGAAGAAAAAGCAGGATTTTCAAATTTTATCTGTTACTGATCAGCTGTATGAGCTTACACCAGTCTTCTAACCTCTCTGAGCCCTTGTGTCACCTTATCTCATCCTGGCTTTATCTATCCAAACTATAGAGATTTTGAGCAGTTTGTCCTTTGCAATGTGACAGTTCAGTGCTCAACACACAGAGTGCTTGACTACAGTTGTGGAGCTAAGGCAGTAATATACTTAAAATAATGAAACATGTCTTGAAAATTCTGTTACTTACCCCCTGCCCACCTCCCAAAAAAACACAAAAAGGAAAAAGCTACGAGTTTCATTCAGCATAATAATAACCCATATAGGTCCAATTACATTTCATATTTAAAAAAAAAAAAATCAAGAGGCAAATAGAAGTAACTAAAGCAAAAGGACAAAACTTGAAAGAAGGGAAATTAGATGGGAGTAGGGTGAAGAGAACAAGAATACAAGACAAATCATAAATAACAGACTTTGTATACAGGAACCGACTTTCTTATTGCCTGGAAATGGTCAGAGCACCACAACTGTGATTTTTGGACATTCAGACAGTACAAGCTTGTGTTGAGTGAACCCTGATCCCCTAGGTCCCCCTGCAACAATTACTTCTTTTAAAAGCTTTTAAACTTAGGACATCACCTTTGTTGTAATACCAAGGTTTTTGAAATCTGTGGTTATTCCAGAGGGTTTTCATTTATGGCTGTATTCTACTATAAAACAGTATACACCCTATTTATTTGATGCCTTCCAAAAACTCACGGTAATTAATTGCTGTAGGGTATGGTTGTGGTAGCCCAGTGGTCGGACAAAATCGGCTGAGAAAGCAGGGCTGGTTGTGCACCAACTGCGGCACCCACCCACTGCTGACCACAATAACCTTTTTGGGAAAAGTCACTTCCATCAGTCAGGCCACTACAGGGCAGTGGCCGCAAGGCAACAAAACACTGCTTGGAATAATTCTTTGCAGATGCCAGGAACCGGAAGTTTCAGGGAGAAAAATGAAAGCCATTCACTCTTCCAATGACACAAGCCTTTGATACCACAAAGTCATTTGGACAGAGAGCTCCAAGGTCAGGAAGGCACGTAAAGATTGGTGATTAGAGAAATACTATATCAGCAAAGTGTGGCAAGCTATTAAAAGAAACTGTAGCGTTTATGATTGTGTTGCTGGAGCTTCCCTAGGGCTATTTGTATTAGATATTGAGTTAAGCATAACTTATTTAGTCCCAGCATTCCAGAAAACATTTTGATGTCAGCTACTGAAGGAAAGTAAACACAAGGAGGAGGAAACAGTACTGATCCCAAACAGATAAAAAATATTGTAATTTAATTTTGTGAACCCACGCATGTTAGAGAATTAAGAGAGAGGAATTTTTAAAAGGTTGGTTTGACTTAAAAGACTTGGTTGATAAAGGTATTCAGTCACAGTGGAGCTGGGGGAGGGAGGGAGAAGAAACAAAGATGATTTATCACCTGGAGTATATGCTACACCCTGACAAAGCATGAATGTAGTTTTCTGTAGACAACATTTTCATCTAGAGCAGATTTTATGCACATGTGTGATTCTCATCTAATGCTGTGGACTTGTGCATATTTTGGGTCAAGCTATTTGCTTAGCTAAGCTGTTTGCCCAGTGGATGTTCTGATGGCTGGTGACAGGGATTTGCCTAACCTGTAGTGAGCAATTAAGAGTCTGTAATTTAGGAATAACTCTATGGGTCTAGATTTTTGGTCACTAAGCAGAGAGTTTAAAATCTGATCTAGAGGCTGATAATATCTGCACAGATATAATCTGACAGCTCAGCAGCTCCAGTGCAGGAGTCATGCTTGTTTATTTCTGTAAGAGGCAGCCAATAAATCCATTAGGGAATTCTGCTCATGGGTTCTCTATTCTCTCAGAATAACTCTGCGGACCTGAGGAAATCACAGGTATAAAAATCAAGTCAGGTGTGGTTTAGAAATTACTGTTTATTTAAGAGTGAGGAAGTGGGAGAGCTGAAACCTCAAAGTCAAGTACAGCTCAACCCCCTTAACATAAGGGAGACACCTCAACAACAGCTCCTTGCAGAGGGATTTTTTCATGCCATCTTAACTGTACGTTGATTCATAGATTTATTTTTTTTTTTCTAAAGGTGTTTTTAGGTGGGAAGTTATACTTAAGTACTGAAGAAAAAAGGGACAAGGAATATAGCAGAACTAGCATAATGTTACAGATATGACAGATATTATCTGTCTAGAGATACCTACCGTTCAAGAAACAATTTGTACTTCCTGTTACCTTGCTCTGACCAAGTGTATTAATGTCACTTTATTTTGGACCTAGGCAAGATTCCTTTTATCCCAATGAAAGACGAGGTATGTAAGACTGTGAAGACCACACTTTGGTGTTTCTCTTGATTAGCATCATTACAGTTCAGTAACCTCATATTGCTGATAAAATTTTTTTCATTTGAGTTGTGAAATTCTACATTTCTATGTTCTGAGTAAGAAAGATTTTTAGCATGAGATGAATATGAAGACAACTTCCTCTCCCTTCTCCTCTTGCTAAATAATTTTAGTGCTAACGTTTTCACTGCAAAGAAATTATTCATTACCACAGGAATATCCCAGCTCTGCAGGTTACATATTAATGACTGGTTTTCCCAGAGAGAGGATCATATTCCATTTAAGAGTGCAAATGTTATATCTGCTAGTTACCAAACGTGCCACATATGACTTAGCAACTAAGACTTTATTTGCAAGTCCTCTGCCTAAAAACATACTAGTTAATACAAAGACTTCCCACATTTCTTTTTTTAAAATCTTAATTACTCCGCCTTACATACTTGTCCTAATTCTTGACATATTTAATAAGATTCTGGACTATAAATTCTCTACCTCATAATTTGAAAGTTACCGCTTTATTGCACTTTTAGGCTCTCTTTAACAACAAACAGTCTTTTACTTAGGAGTACAACCACTGTATTTTGCACATTGTGAGGACAGATTTCAATATTCCGGGACACAGAATAACAGGAAAAAGGCTTGTGTCATTGACTACTTTTCTTGAGGAGAATAATTCATGGCTTAAGAAAGCACCAATGTACTTTTACCCTGAAGCTAGACAGAAAAAAAAGTACATACATTTATTAGAAGAATCTAATTTTGGCTATGACTGAAGGACTAGATAGAGCCAAATCAGATTTAAGAAGATAACATAAGAGAGGCCTTACTGCATGAGACCAGTCTATCACGTCCGATACTGTCTCAGACAATAGGAGAGGCTATCTAGTGAGAGAACATGAGCATGGCAACTCTCTGCAATTCATTCCTCTCATACTATCCCAGCATCTAGAATTTTTGCATTACAGATGTTAGAGGTACATCCCTGTCTCTTTCCTTTAATATCTGCTTATGACCCTGCTGTCCATAAATTTGTCTAATCCTGTTTTGAACCGCTGGTTCTACAATATTCCATGGCAACAAATTTCAGAATTTCACCATTCGTGGTGCAAATCTAAACAAAAAGTCTTGCCTGTTTTAAACTGATCTTGTGATTTCAGCAAAAGCTCCCAAATCTAGTATAGCAGGATTTGGTGAAAAACATTTCTTCATCCACTTTGCCTACTGTCCTTGTGATTTTGTAAATGTCTCTCTGAGAGAAGGTATTCTGTAGCAGAATTAGAGACCCAGGAGAGTCTGTTCACTTTTTCAGCCTTCCATGGGTGATAACGTGGCCCTGCTTCTCAGTTGTACAAACTACCTTTCTGCTCCAAATTGTTTAAAATGCTGTTTTAATTGATGTTCTCATTGCAGCTGGCCTGGTGAGTCACCCACCGAGCAGAGTGAGGATGCTGCTGGCTCCTGCCAGGTTCCTTCCCAGCCCCAGTGTGCCCCAAATCTGCCCCCTGTTCCCCAGGCCAAGAAGAGCCTGGCAGCCAGCCAGGGAAATCTTATTATGTAGGTGATATTCACAAGGGGAGCATTTGAAAAGTGCATTTTAGTTTTATTTAAATGTTCTGGTTTCTACTGCCATGGGTTTACATGTATAAAAGTCTCATGTTTAATATATAGTAATATATGAGGTTTTCAAATATTTTCTCTACACTTCTGCATCTACTCTTCAAACTCTTCATTTTATCTTTCTCTCTTCTTCCCCTATTCTTCCCACTGGGAGAAGATGATGTCTCTTTGCACAAGACATTAGTGTGTCTATGTCAGCGTTTGCAAGCAGTGTGCAGTAAAACTTTTAACTATAATGAAGTTTAGTCAAGAAATAAGAGACAAAACTCTAAGGCTGAGACCAGCACCAAAGCTAGAGGTTTGATATTACATATATTGCAACTCTTTCTTTCTAATATTTTCAAGTAGGAAATAAATCTCCTTTCTGTTGAAAGATAGTTCTGCCTTTAAAGATAGAATAACGTTTACATAAATGTTAAGGTCATCTTTAATGTAGCTTTCATTATCTCCTATGTTCCCCCTTTCTCTGAAAGCCTGAGTGACTGATGTCAAGATCAAGGGAGTCAATCAATGCAGATACACTCCAGGACCCAGATAGGATATAAATCACCCTTACTCCTAACCACAGTAGACACCTAACTGAAGGACAGAAGTTTACATATTTGCTGTCCTTGTGGGGGAGGCTAAATTTCCCAGCCACTTACCTCACAGGAACCCCTCATTCATTAATGAATTGGGGTGCTTAGTATCACTTATCAAATAGGCTAATCAAAGTTTGAGAGAAACCAGCTCTTGACCACTTCTTGCCCTTTGAGCACTCCAGGGCCACCTCCCACCCCTAGACTTTTATCTAATTAAAGTTAAAGAGGGGAAAATTAATCTGTAGAAAAAAAATGAGATAACAGCCACCACAGCAGACCATCCCAGAGTCTGGTTTGGCTTTCATCTACTGCTATCTGACAATTAACTCTTCAGCGACACAGGAACCCCGTTTTATGGAAGCAGGATCTGTCCCTTCACACAATGATGGGTGTATTTTCGTTTTCCACTGCTCCTTCTTGTAGTCCCTCTACCTGTAATGGGTGTGGGTGAGTTTAAAAGATCATCCTTTACTCTCCCTCTCTCAAGCTTGACTTAGTGCTGTTTTCACTTGCAGAATACAAAAGTGAAAACTGTAATTTATTACAGTGCTAGCTATTCAAGCTGTTTTGCTTGGATCCTGTGCTTGCACTTGGTTACCAACATTCCAGCCTTTCATGCTTTTGTTGGCTACTAGTTTATAACCCTCAATTTCATTCTCTAAATGTGTATTTAAAAAGACATTTCACAATACAGCATTGTGGGTTTTTACCTTGGAAAAAGTGTGGAGTGTTCCCTTTGCAGATTCACTGCAATTTTTTTGTACTACTTGTGTTCTTGTGTAGTGTTCTTTTGTTCAAAATTATTTTTTTCTTTTTCAAACCACCTGATTATAATATTTCTGAAGCCCAAAGTATCCTCCTTTATGATCGCTTGAATTTTTCAACAGCTGAAACTTTGGCACTGTGAATATCCAAACTAAGTTAACTCTGGTAACACAGCAGTCATTAGCTGCACTGCAAATGGAGAAACTTGCATTTTCTGGGGTACTTGGGAGTCCAGGGCTGTGGCCACGCAGCAGCAGCGAGCTCTGCTCCTCCAGCAGCACCTGCAGCAGTGAGTCAGGCTGCACAGGGCAGCTCCAGCACACATCCTCACTGGCTTTTTGGGTTTCAGTGCACTGAGGGAACAACAGCAACAGAGTTCAGTTTTCTTTCTAAAAATACTGTGGCATTTTGAAGGCTGCATTTGTACTTCTAGCATTTATAGCAGGAATCTTTGTCTACGTGATAGGTGCATATGGACAAAATTAGAAGTGCTGAGGAAAGCCCACTTATACTCTACACTGTCCCAGTGTTGTAACTTGCACCTTGAGGCACTAGGAAGTAAGTTAAAGTAACCTCACTCAGACTCCTTTCTAGGGAATGAGAACTGGTTTAATTATTACACGTTTATATTGCTTTGGACTAGGCTACTGTCACTGGTTTGGTTTTTGGTGGTGTGATTTTTTGTTGTATTTTTTGTAAGCCTACAGTGCCCACGTGTATCTATAGGGCTACAGCAAGCAGTAGACATTAAATACCTTACAAGACTAACCTTAATATGTCAGTATACAGCATTTAATAATTGGCATTCTGAAACATAGTTAATTACTTGCAAATGTAAGTTGTAAAAGATAATAAGGTTCAAACCTTTTCATCTAAATCAAAAAGAAGCCCCAAGCAAGCTTTCAAATCTCTTCCAAACTTTGGGAAAAATTTAGTCCATATCAATGTCTGAGCTAATATCTGGCCTTCCCTTTAGCTACCCGAACTAATCCATCAGACCTACAATTTAGAACTATGACCTGCAGCTGTTTGGTTATGGAAGGGACATTGGTAGGACCTTAAAGGGGGATAAGTGAGGCAGTGAAAATGAGATTCAGTAATCCCCCTGTATTATAAGGTATTTTGCACAGGGTGGGAAGGAGCTGGGACTTTTGCTTGCTCTCCCAGCCCAGGCAGCAGTGGGGGGGTGCAGACGCTGCCTGGGCTGCTGCCCGCTCGGTGCCCCCCGTGGAGGCAGGCAGCAGGGGGGTGTCTGCCCAATCTCTCCTACAGCTCCTGTGCCAGTTTGGGGAGTTCACCAGGACCCCGTTAAACTCAGATATCAATTAATACCAGCTGCTTTGCTCTGCAGGGTGGATAGGACCTACTAGGAACGGGAAAAATCTGTAACTGGCAAATATGCTAAAGAGAACAATTCTGTACTGGTAGGGGGATAGGTTGCAAGCTGTAACAGGTCTTTTCCATCTCTAATTTCTACATATTTCATTTATATAGGGCACTGAAACTTAAATTGTAGCAAATTTTGGTCACTATCCACAGGAGACTGATTTGATCCAGTGACCCAAAGGTGAAAGGTTCTGTATTTCATTAGCAACCCCCTACAAATGCAGTTACTCACCAAGGTTTTTATATCAACAACTAAATACCACTAACCTTTACAAGGTACATGGTAACATTTCCAGTCTCCTAATTCTGAGTCATTTCACAAGCAAAGGGAAATTAAAGTTTGTCTTAGAGATAAAAATGGAGTTTCTTCAACATTTTGTTGTTAGATATTTAGGAATACAATTATTTTTGAAAAAGAGGGAGAAAGAAAGCAGGTTGGATTATGACTTGGTGTGTTTAGGAGTGTTTAAAAGGCATTGCCCTAGGAGGACACATTAGGCCCCACTCCTACGCTGCTTTTCCCACCCTCTCCTGTGACTGATTGCAAGAGAAAATTATTCTCTCCCTCTTGCTGGCAATTTTACATCTTCTACTCAATTACCCACTGGAATGTCCCTTGGAATTCCACCCAGGATCCAGAAGTTAAGAGAGTCTTGATCTTGATACTAGTGAAACTTGTAAGCAAGGTAAAAGTATTTCCACAGATATTTTTTGAGCATTCACAAAAATGTATATAGGCTAAGATGTTATAATGCTATTTAACTTCTATTAAAGGTAAAAATGTGGAAATAACCAAAAATAAACTACATAGAATAGCAGTTGGCAGTCAGTATTCATGTCAGAGGTGGTCTTGTTCTATTTTGTTTTTTTTCTTTTTCCCTTTACCTACAAGCCAAACACCACTAAGCCAGAAACCACCAACCAGTACAGTCTCACAGTAACAAGATATTAATAGCCCATGGAAAAATCAACATATAATTTTGTATTATGGTACTTACTACAGTCCCTGTATTTTTTTTTTTTTTTTTAGTTCTGACCTAACTGTGACACAAGAAAAGGCAGTGGAGTAATGTGCAAAAATGTGTGCTCATTTTAATTTGTAATACATTCAAAATATTGTTAGTAATTCTTCATATGATATATTTTTAAGGAACCCTCACTTCAGTCTTTCATTACAGTAATCTAGGAATTTTACATACAAATGTAGATGTTGTTGCTTTTTGTTTAATCAAACCTATCATACTTTAATACACAGAGAGGTATATAATAATCTTCAGAGTCTATAAAGTGACTTTGAGATTGTGACACATCTCCTACCTCCCAAGGGGGCTGTCTATGGGCGTGCATCTCCACCATTAGTTATATAGGCTCTTCTCATACATGAACTCCTTTTTGTTGTTGTTTTTGCATACATATATAAATACACAAATGGTTTCTTAGGTAGCAGAAACTGCACTTGCATGGACCTTTGAGGAAGTCACCCGCATACTACAGGCAACTAGGTATCTTCAAAATAGGTACCTAAGCACTTCAGTGGTTTTACTTATAATACCTTCACAGAAGTTCCTATATTCTGTAACGATCAAAGAAATGAACTGAGTTGAAGCACACTAATGCCTAACTTGTTCTTCATTTCCACACATGCTTTACTGTTTCCTGCCACATTTTTCACCACTGTCCCCTCTTGCACAGATTCCCTTTGGCATCAGTGACTTGGAATCACTTTTTGCTACATTTCCTAATTCTCTTTATATCTCCTGATCCTCATACATGGGACACAGATGTTTTTATTTATTATTATTATATTGATGAATCTCTTGCCAAATTCAGAAATAATAAAGGAATTTTCTGGTTAACAACTTGAAAAGACCTTAATCTTCATTTGACTAGCCCTGTCTCTTAGTAGAGGTATGCAAACAGTTTAGCAAACTTTCAATCGGTCATTGCCTCTTGGAAGGACTGAAGCTGGTTCAAAAGTGCAGAGCTCTTCCCTGATTTCAGGAGTGTTAAAATAGCAGGAAAAAAATCAAGCAAAAGAGGAGGAATACAGACACAGCTCCTCTAAAACCTCTCCCTCTAGCAATAAAAAGTGAGCTTGAAAGGAAGAATCCACTCAGCAGGCGGGACTTAGAGGATAAGATGCTGTACATATAACACCATTCTCACAGGCAAGCCAAGAGTCGCACTCAGCGTGCAAAGGTAAAGCTTTAGGTCAGAGCAGAAATGTCAGAACTTTCAAAGAATTCTGGATATTCCAAGCAATGTTTTGGAGCCAGGCGTAACAGGAACGCTGACTGGGACTGAATCGCAGACTTGGTCCTAGGACTCCTTGGGTTTTAAGGATGCTTTGCTGCTGTTTGTATTCTGATCTTAAAATGAGATTAGACACTTGGGAAAACACTGAGTTAATCTACTCCACAGTGATTCACACTGGTCACCAGACTGGAGTGGAGTCCTGCTGAAAAGCTTTAAAACTAGGCAACAATATTGGAAGCAGAGCCAAACCAGCAGTGTTATTTCTAAGGCTGAGGGCTCCATTCCAGAACTACTGTCTCAAGCAGCTTAGTCTTCAAAAGAGGTCCATTTAATACTAAAAATTACTATGATTTGGGGGGTCAATAAATCTTTTTTTTAAGTGATAAACCACAAAGTGCCACGTGAATTGATCTACTTTGTCTTGCCATGGAGTTTGTCGTCTTCTTTTTTTCCACATACTGAAGTATTTCATTATGCTCTCTCCTTGAAACTTGGAGGATTTGGGTTTCTCCTTCTCTCAAGATAGTTATCATTGGCCTGTGCATCAAACAACTTCTAGTGAACTCCAGCCACAGAACAAATACACCACCTACCAAACCAAAGGCGCCCTCTTCAAATCACAGTCCCTTTTGGCAGCCAGCTCCTCTCATACCATTATGCCCAGAGCAAACTATAAATCTTTTGCCTTAGACACTACTCACTACTTCAAGTGCATAAAACTAGCTATTACAACTTTAGTAAAATTATCTGCTAGAAATATATTGTGATGTAGGTGTTACATATTCCATAGAGATAGTTTCATATAGCTTTATCTTTTGTTTTTAAAAATTTGAGACTGTCTCTGTAGCAAGCGTGAAGCCATTTCTTTCTTGCATATGCTGATACTTTTATTCCATTTGTTTGTTTGTTTTTCTATCTCTTGTTTTTTTTCTTTTCAGTTTTGCTTGCTTGTCGGTGTTTATTTTTGGATTTTTTTTGTGTTTTGTTTGGGGTTTTTTGCCTGTGTGGCCTCTCACATTCCTTGTGAGCTCAGAAACACATCCTACCATTGCAGGAAACATCACCACACATGATTCTACGTAAGGAAGAGCCTCACCTTTGCAGTCTTAGGTAAAAAGTAGATTTGAAAAATAACAGGCCAAATTAATATCTAGTGAAATCAGAACCTCACTGAATAGTCATAGGGCTTTCTTTAACCCTGAACGGTTTGTCTTCAGGTTAGCTTAAGAGGAATTCGTGATGCTATTGAAGGTGTGGGGAAGTAATAACTCCTCCAAACAACTCCTCACTGTAAACTGCCTGAAGACCTATGCTTGGAAGGGTACTTTTTTTTTTGCCTTATTTAAAATAAAACTTTCTTCCGCTCCACTGGTATATGCTCAGTTTAAAACAGATTTTGAACTCCATTGCTCCACAGTATGAATTGAAATTGAAAATTTTAGATAATCTATAACATGGTAGATTATCCAAATCCTGGTTTAGTACAGTAAAAGTTTCAGCAAGGCAATTAAAATGAAAATCCAAATACAGTGACTTTGGATTCTATGGACAGAGCTCTCACAGCACTTGTCAAAAGGCACATGTGTGTCCCCAGCAGATGTGAAGGCAGCTTCACACCAAAGGCCATATTTGGCTGTTTGATACCTCAATCACCATTTGCATTGCTCAAAAATGCTTGCTCCTATTGCCTCAGTAATACATGGGAGTGAGGCGGAAAGGAGGACTTTAAAGAATTTGCTTATAAATAGCTCGTTTCCAGGGCTGTGCAAAGCTGCATATGTTACTTTCCACTTCCTGAATTTGGTTCACATCCATTTGATTGTTCACACACTTTGTACTTTGCCGTAGTTTTTCTGCCTTTCATGTTTCCTAGGCAAAGTCTATTTTTTTTTTCCTGCTGCCATCTCAGATCCAGTTAGCAAAAAGTCCTTTGCTACAGGGCAAGAGTGAAACATCATTAAATCATAATTTCTTTTCCACACACGTAGTGGGTATAACCAAATTGCTTTCCTCCTAAGGCTCCCAGCCCCAAAGGACTGCATTTCTTGGGTCGCTATAACTGAGATTAAAGATCCTTTTCTCAGAAGAAGAGAACAAAAATGACTTAAAATTTCTTTTTTCTCTCTCTCCCTTCAAAAGCAGTGCAAAAGTTCACACTGTGTGCTTTTGTAGACTGAGCAGGGAACTCATCCCTGTGCAGGTAGTGCATGCATCACCAGGGTATTTTTACTGCAGCAAGTCCCAGATTCAGGTCTGAAGATAAGCTGCTTTCTTGTCTTGCCTGCTTTTGTGTACTGTTGCTAATCTTCCTGAAGCTCCTGCTTAGCCTCATAGAGGGTAGAGCTTTTTCCCTTCCTAAGCAGTCTTTGGAGGGGAGGTTCCAGGATGTTCACTGACAAACTTAAGAAACTGTAGGAAACTGGTGAAAAAGAAGTGATTTACATAAATGTCCTTTCGAAATGAAATATAAAAGCACAAGATTTTCAGAGGAAATCAAAGTCTGAAAAAGTAATTACACTTGTTTAGATTAAATGCAAGGCGGCATTTTAAGAAACAGGTAAAACCTCTGGCTAACATGTTGCTTATTTGTCAGCCTTTTATTTTATTTTTAAAATTAGTTGTATTTTCTCCTCAGGTCCATAAGCCTGTCCAAATAACACATGCACAGGATAAAACCATATCTTTGATTTTGATTACATTGCTCATGGTTGTAATTTAGGTAGCGTTGATTCCAGCCATTGTTGTTCCTGGGGACCTGGGTACCCTTAAACTGCTGAGAAAACCTCAGTTTTTACGTGGATCTAGTTAAGTTGTTGGTTTATAAATGGATAAACTTATCTCTTTTTGTTGAGAAATTACTTAAAAATATAATTTTGCAAATATGGTGTTGTGTCTATGATGTATCATTGCTCTTTTATAGGGACTATGGACTTATACTGTTGTAAGCTGGAAGAATTTACTTGTGCATAGGATAGGTTTTATCTGTAAACACACTTCCAAAACACTCAACAGAACTACAGGAAACGTTACATTAACTAAGCTGTTACTAAGATACCACAAAACTGACACTATTAATGTAATTTCTTGAAGTCCTGCAAATGAGCAGTTAAACTTATATCTCCTTGTACAAATTTCATATAACAAAAATAGCTTATTAGCAGAAATACCTTGCTTGCTAATCTAGTGGTAGGTAGACGCTATATGGGCTTTAATACACTTTAGTAGCAGCTCTTTGCACTGAAACAGAAAAAATAACGCTAAAATAATGGGTTGCGACAGAATGTGGAATGTAAGGAGAGCAAAGCATCCTCCCAAGGCAAGAAGGCTCACACTCCCTGCTTGCAGGTTCCCTTTGTCAGGAATATGGAAGTATTTGGCTAAAGTGACAGGGGATTATGTACCCAAACCATGATCATGGAGGATCAGGATTAAAATAGGTGCAAAATGAGCAAGATTTTTAATATTTCAAATTTCAATTACTAAACCAAAAAGTAATTCTTACTTTTGCTTTGACTATGGGTAGTATATTGTAACACTGGTAGATGAGAGGCAGATTTCAAAGATGTGGTTTAGTATGGCCATATATATCACGTAGCATACATATTACAGCTATAGCACATATAGAGCAAATGTTTTATAAATCACTGAGATGAATCTTAACAAAGCAAGATGCTTGTTTACATAGGCAAAAATAAAATCTGTATCTGAAGATTCTGTTACTCCACTTACATATCCTTATGCCCTTATGTATGAAATATAGTAGCATAAATGTAACTTTGGAGGAGCTGTTTTTCAAGTAATCTGGAGCTTCTGGGTTTCCAAAAATCAGGCTTTTAGAAATGTGAGCTTCTTTCCATGCATCCTCCTGGAAAGTTCATTCTTCCTAATTTAAAAACCACAGCAGCAGCAGTCGCCTTACAGATACGCATGACAGCCCTTCTGTGTCTTTCTCCTTCTCCTCACACTTTGTCCTTTTTGGACTTGGTAAGTGCAGCCTGCTCCTGCCTGTCCCATTGGGATATTTTTGTCTATGTCCAGTCCTTCCAGAATCACACTACAGAAGTCAGTACAGTATCCCTTTTCTTGAGGGGGTGGGGGAGTTAGGGTACAAGTGGAATGTTCTCCACTGACTCCAGCCTATTAAGTTTTTCTTGGAGTTCCTCTGGTTTCTTTTAAGTAAAGCTGCCATCAACACTTGCTAAGTTAAAGACTTGCATAGAGAGCTATAATGCAGGTTTTCTATAAACCATATGAAGACACACACAGCTTGTAACACTTGTGTACGCCTTCATGCACAGACCTAAATATCTGTGTATATGCACAAAATTCATCAAAATATATAGTGGTGATGGCAATTACTGTATAATGTTGCTTTTGAAGTTCTTTGGTTGAGAAGCATGTAAATATATAAACTGATATTTGAGGAGATGGGAGCATATGCCCACACCTGTTAAGTAAGTGGGATGTAGTGTCATCTAGTGGTTAGCTCAAAGCTAAATGAGACAGGAGCTATAATCCAATATATTGTAACAAATATTTTAATTCTTGCATTGCTGTACTGTGAAACTTAGAGGAAATAATTTTTATTTCTTCTATCTCGTCTTCAGCTAGAAAACAGGGCGGAACTAGGGAAAAGCCAGATGTAGAACAGTACACTGAAATATCATAAATACGTAAACTCTACTCAGATGGACACTTTCTTTTTTGCGTCCCATCCCATGTTACCTTCTGATGATGCAGACTTCTTGAGAGCATATTCATAGACCTTCTGCCCATCCTCTGCCATAAAATATAGTTTGAAAACCACTGTGGTAGCATGCTGGCACACTACCACATAAAGAAGTAGATTGATTTACTGTTAAAACTTACAGTAACTGAAATTCATTCAGTTTCCAAAAATGTAAGAATAGAAAAGTCTTTCTACATGTAGTAATTCCTTATGAGATGGAATTAATTTAATTATAAGCTGGTTCTTATTCTTTCCTCTTCTGACAATGTGATTGCTAGAAATCATATCCTTACATAGTCTAAAGTAGTCTTTAGTATCACTTCTGGATACAAGAAAACATGGACTTTTGCACTTGTTTACAAGTGAAGGAAGTGGTGGTGTTAAGCACATACTTAAAGCTAAGTGTTGTGATTAATTTCTCTGTAGATTTGGAGTTTATAATATGAATGGAATACTGTAATTTATCTGCTCTTAAATGTTTGTCAAAAGACTTAAAGCTGTAGTTTGCTGATATTTCTTACATAAAAATAACTGTAGAGTGTTAACATAAAAGCTAACGTTTCTGAATGCAACATTATTGGTATGATTATTTGCTGTGTAATCTTAATTAGTTTCACCCACTAGTTTCATCTATTAAAATGAAAGAAATTAAAATCTACTGAAACTGTTGAATGAAAGGCTAACCATATTAGAAAGGAGCAGTTATGAACAGGACTTTTACAGCTGCCCTTGCTAACAGGCAACTCTAAAATAACAGTGATGCCTGTCTTAAGTTTCTGCTAACAAGCTGATTTCTGACCAGAAGGCTAAAGTATTCTTTTTCATCTATTAAGCCCCGAAAGTGACAGTTCTTCATATCCCTAATATTTCCTTTTCAGCTCACCAAGGCCAAAATGTCATCTTTTCTTGTAAAACAAAAAATCAAAGCCAAATGGTTAAAATGCAAAGTTTTGGTTAAACAAACAGTCAGTATTTCAGTGGTTTTATCTGCAGCCTGCAGAGCAACTAAACAAAGCCAAGATATTGTCCATCTCTTTGACAGACAAAGAGCCTCAGAGGTCCAGAATGACATGCCCGGGGCTGGCACGTGATAGAGTAATTAAATTAAATAGCAGGAAACATGTTTTCCATATGCCATTGCCTGACCACACACAAACTGTAACAGTAAATCTTTTATATTACATTGGTTCAGGAAAATGTATAACCATTTTAAAAATGCATGATGCCCACAAAAATAAAGTTAAAGGGAATATAGTAGCATACTCACCAGGCTCCCTGGCTTTGGTCATTGGTCTAAAATGCCAAACACATTAATTCCTTACTTATTATTAAAGGTGCAGCTTAAAATGCCCTGAGCATGTGAACATTCAGGAACCATTACTGGTTTTACACCAAAGAGTAGTGCTGATGCTCTGAGATTTTTAAGAGATGACATACAGGAACATTTCCTATAAATTATAAATTCTGAAGGCTGCAAAATGCTCTTAACATGAAGAGAATTAAGATTTTAGGGAAAACAATCTCAGCACATGAAAACCTGTCCATGAAAGTAAATGAAAAATGTATCTCCCTGTTTTATGGTGAAATATATGTTGGATAGTTTCATAAACAATTTGGACATTCCATTTTCACTTTATCTATCTGCTTTACCCAGAATCCTCAGATCAGAAACAACAGAAACTTCAGTGCTTCCAATTTCAGGTCCAGAAATATGCTGTTAAGTTTAATAATTGATTCAATTCAATGAAATCAAAGTACAAGCTTCCAGCTGAAAAAATAAATGTCAATTTATCTTTAAAAAGGAATGTAACAAAGGTGATAGAACTTTGAGGCTCTTGGCTCAGTCTTTAGTAGTTACAGTATTTTTTCAAGTTATTGAAGTAAGATTCAAGATATAGTCAGTACAGAAAATTAGGCATTGGGACTTTTCTACTCCTTTGAATGCTTTCTTTGCTAACTAATCTCCATTATTTGATCAGGAAAACTTGTGTTTAGCAGTGAGTCTAAAATAATTAAAGGAGACAAGAGTGACAGGTAACTGAAAAACAACTCGTTTTGGTAGTAGCTGGCACAGCTCTTTTTTTTAAACATTTCTTTAATTGACTGAACCCTTCTATTCCCTGAAAGGATCAGTGCATTTCAACCTAAGTTTTTTCATAGAATGGTTTGGGTTTCAAGGGGCCTTAAAGATCATCTAGTTCCAACCCCGCTGCCATGAGCAGGGTCACCTCCCACTAGACCAGGTTGCACAAAGCTGCATCCAACCTGGTCTTGAACATCTCCAGCGATGGAGCATCCACAACTTCCCTTGGCAACCTGTTCCAGTGTTTCACCACCCTCAGAGTGAACAACTTCCTAATTTCTATTATAAATCTACCCTCTTCCAGTTTGAAGCCATTACCCCTTGTCCTATCACCACAAGCCCTTGTAAAAAGTCCCTCCTCAGCTTTCTTATAGACCTCCTTTAAGTACTGAAAGGCCACAATAAGGTCTCCCCAGAGCCGTCTCTTCTCCAAGCTTAACAAGCCCAACACTCAGCCTGTTCTCATAGGAGAGGTTTTACAGCCTTCTTAGCCTGAACATTCTATAAAATGAGTTAAAATGACCAGTTAAAAGGCAAAGCAGTCAATCCCTCATTATGATCTTGTCTTCTGATAACAAAGACAATAGAGAAAGTTCTTTGCAGCAGGTAGAAATCTAGACTCTTCAGGAGGGGATGGAGCTGAGCTCCAAGTAAGAAGGGCTCTCAAGCCTAACTTACAAGGTGTCCTGAAAAATATTTTATAGCTGCTGCTTCACCTCCTCTGTCTCCCCTCACCATTACATCCCACAGCAGTACCAGAGTGAGGAGGATGTCCCTCCATCTGCTCCTCCTGCTCTCCAGATGGCCTTGGCCTTCTGCCACTGTCACTTCCCTGCCTGGAGTCAACCCCACCACGGTGGTGGGTTAACTGTGAGTGTGAAGCAGCAGTAATTAAAGGCTTGTGGCTATGCCTTCTGATTGTCAGAAATGGGGCAAATCTGGAAAGCTTGACAGAGGGGCTGGTACACCAAGGGATACCTGCAGGATGGTCATGGGAGTGAAAAAGGGGCTGGAAAAGCTTGTGGTAAGGAGCTATTCACTGAAAGGGAGAAATACTGGGGTAGCTTTGGATGTAATTGTTCTGATTTTGCAAAATATGTTCTTGGAAAGCAGCTCTGCCTCTCACCTTTTGGTACTTTTCCAGCATTACCCATTTTAGTTACACAAGCTGTATGCTGTGAGGAGCCTCCATCCCTGTGAATCACCACAGCTGCTCCAGTGGCACAGAGGAAATTTAGCCTATAGAAAGAAACTGTCATGTACTTAGACCTATGAAAGCATATGAAATTCAGTCCTCTGGCTTCTGTCAATGTTAAAGTAATTCAGTGTTGCCCTCAGGGATGTCCTTGGTGAATTACTTGGATCAAAGGACCTGGGGCAGTTTTGGTTTTCCTGTATTGATTCTTATTCCTCATCCCAAAGACCTGCTGTAAGCACTGAGGACCTCCTCCAGTACTTCTCAGAAGCTATGCAACACAGGGATTGGGTACAGCAGCAGTAGCGACCAGTAGCTGTTCGTTGCTGATGCAACAGCACTGTAAGAGTGATCTGCGGAGAGGGTAATAGCTGAGGGGAGTGGGTCTGTATTTTGGTAGGGGCCCTGTTCTGAGACAGTATTTTCCAGTTCTCATTCTGCATACAGTATCTCGGCTGCATAGTCAGCTACAGGGCTCGAATCTCCTCCCTTTGTTAAGCCCAAGCTCTTAGTTCAATGGATGAACTTTGTAACATAGAAGAGCAAAATATGCATATATATTGGTCCTTCTTGACATAAGTTACCGTTGCATTTCCAGGATTTTGCAGGTTGAATGCAACTAACCTCAGTGGGATTGTGTCCTTCCTGCTCCTCCTTTCTGACTTGCCAAATCCCTCTCCATTTTCTAAACCCCTCACCTGAAAAGTCTTGCTTTTTTTCCTTTTCAATACTTATCATCCATCTTAAAGCAGAAGAAATTAAAACCAGGAAATACTAGCACTACATGAATAATAACTGCTTTACATTAAACATTAAGTAAATGCCCTATCTTGTGATTTCCTTAATTACTCGCCGAAGTAATCATGCAGAAGAGTAGGCAGACACAGTAGAGCTGACCCTGGTAAGAAGATGTAAAGAGCTTCCAAAAATTTTTCTTCTCTAATGTACCTAACCCACTTGCACAAAAGCAGAATTTGAAAATTAAACAGAGTTAATGTGTTTAAGCCTTTTTCTTTCACTAAAAGCTGGAGAGAAAGGTCTAGAGAGTTAAAGAAAGGATAACTTCTTTTACAAGGAGGGTCCAACCTACTGTAATAGTGACATATAATAATCAACACTGATAAGTAACAGATCCTGTCCTCATTCTCAAACTCTTGTTGGGGGAACTCTTGCTCCTGTTCCTTTTGTCTTGTTGGTCCTGTGCTGCTTGTGTTTGTGTTCTCAGAGCCTGCCTGAGAAGGGATGGAGATTCTTATGAAAACACTGGCTCACATAGCACAAAGGGTAATGCTGTACAGACTTTAACTGGAATCATTCACATCCTTAGTCAGAGCTCTTGAAGTCAGCTGTCCCTGGGCTGAGCCTGTGGTGATGGCACCTGTATTCAGCACTGCCATTTTTCATTTTCCTCAGAATCATAGAATGGTTTGGATTGGAAGGGACTTTTAAGGTAATCTAGTCCAACCCCTTTGCAGTGAGCAGGGACATCTTTAACTAGATCAGGTTGCTCAGAGCCCTGTCCAACCGGACCTTGAATGCTTCCAAGAATAAGGCTTCTACCACTTCTATGGGCAACTTGTGCCAGCGTTTCTCCACCCTTTCTGTAAAAAAAAAAGTCTTCCTTATATCTGGTCTAAATCTACCCTCCTTTAGTTTAAAACCATTACCCCTTGTCTTGTTGCAACAGGCCCTGCTAAAAAGACTGTCCCCATCTTTCTTATAGTCCCTGTGTAACTACTGAAAGGCCACAATAAGGACTCTCTGGAGCCTTTTCTTCTCCAGGCCAAAACCCAACACTTTCAGCCTTTCTTCATAGAAGAGGTGTTCTAGAAACAGTTGTTCTGTCAGAAACACAGAGAAGCTTGAAGCTCTCTGTATAAAGTCTATAGCTTCAGAAAACCGAAATTTATGCAGAAACAAATGGGAAGCTATGACAAAAGACCTGTACAAATTGAGGTAAATGGTGAGAACCAAAGTTCTAGGAAAAAAAAGGAAGATGTCAAGGAATGTCCTGTTAAGCTTGGGAGCTTTTGATGCCCTAAGGCAAGGTGTCAAAATGGATTGAAACAGGTGAGAAATGAGGGAAAGCTGATCACTACCTGTTCCTGTGTGTGGTCAGGTAGCTGAGTTTCTGATGTATAGTAACTCTTCAACTTGTATTCTGAGTAGAGGAAAATCTAGGAGAGCAGGCCTTAGAGCAGCTGGTCTCAGTAGCTATCCCTCTGTGCAGAGGGGGAGAGCATTTCCTAACAGCACTTCTGCCCTGTGCTCCTTCTGTGCCTGTTCAATAATAGAGATCTGCTTTAAAAATCTGCAAGCTGCCACCTGAAAACTATCACGGTGCCCTTCTTGATGGGAGCAAAAGGAACAGGCTAAGGAAAGGGTTTACAGGGAACCAGAGCAAAGGCTTCTCAAGCCCTTGGCAACACTGCATTGCTGCAATCTCATAGCTCTAATTTTCACAAGACCCTTTGCTGAAGAAATACAGGCAGTATGAACAGAAAGACCTCTGTGGTCTCCTGGGGCTCCAAAGGTCACAGGCCAGAACATGAGAGGAGACAGATTATGCACTGGTTTCTACATTAGAGCACCTATGTCTCAAAGGCATTCTGGCTGAGCTGCTCTTCCAGGCCATTAAACAACAGAGCTTTATGAAGACTTAGCCAGCAGTATACTAAGGTGTGCATTTATTCACTTACATTTTAAGGGAAGGAAGAAAATGAAAACTTGTGTGTGTGCATGTACGTGTGTCTGACAGAGAGAGACACTCAGAGGTCAAAATAGAATTCTTCCAAAAATGAAGCAGCTTTCCAAGAACACATAATCCTCTTCAATGACAACAATAATATAACCCCGTGCTGTCTGATACAGGAAATTATAAATTGCCCAATGGTATGAAAGTTGTATCTTCTGACTGTCAAAATGTGAAGTGATAATTACTGGGATATGGACTTACAGAATTTCATTTCATGCTAGTTATGTACCCCCGATTAAATAATTCTGCCTCCTGTTACCCCAGCATTCTCCTCACCTGCAGCTTTCTCTGATAAAAGGGAGCAGTAACAGAAGTATCAACATGCTATATTATAAGTAGCTGAAGGAGGAAAAGAAGCATAAAAAAGCTTGGATCAAAAAATAAAGGCAATATCAACATTATTCCGTGCAGGTATCAGCGAAACTAAATAATTTTATGTTGTGATGCCACACGGTCAGCTGGACAATTCAGTTCTTGATTTAATTACATGATAAAGTAAGTCTTATTCCCTTCTGTAACTGAAAGCTTGCAATAGGAGACACAAACAAAACCAATAATGTCCTTGGTGATCATTAAGAAAGCAGATTCGATACCTTCAGGAAAATATTGATAATTTCAGAATTCAACAAGGAAAGATTAATTGTAATTATTCTCATCATTATGCACTTTCACATAGAATTGGCATTAAAAAAAAGAATTATTCTTTCTTAAATCACACTTAGAAACTTAATAGAGATGGACAGGCCCTTAAGAGTAAAGATGACAGAAAGCAGACTAAATATTCAGATGGGGCTTCCCCTCATGTAGATGAATGAGAAATTTTCACAAAACAAATCCAAGTACACAGCCCTCTGCCCCCTCACTCCATCCAGGCAGTCTTTGGCTCAAGTTTGATCCAGAAATCACAGTGCCAGTTTCTGTTATGTAGGGGTTGTACTGTGACTGTGCTCTCACAGACTTGACTTGACGAAGGGCAGAAAGGTACGAGGTTAGATAGCCTACAAAACAAAGAGGTAAATTGACCTAGTATATATAAGACTGTGGTTGCAAACTCACTTAGGAAGAGGGGAGAGGCAGTGCAAGGTTTATTTGAAAGTCTGACATTTATCCTGCCCTTCACAGTACTTCTCAAGGCCAAAAATGCTGTAAAGTGCTACACCTTGGAAGGAGCAAGTGTGCAGAGGGGTACTTTTAACAGTGGATCCTCTGACCGACTTCCCTTGTATTTCAGGGCTATGCACTGTTAAGAGTCAATACAGTTACTTCAAAGCAATTATGGAAAGTAAAGGAAAACAAACGCAACAAATGCTCCACAGCTAGATTCAAAACATCTTCTAATCAGCTAATTAAGGTACTGAATCACTTACGAGTAAGTATCTGATCTGTCAAAACAACTCTAGTGACAAAGGCCCTCATGTAGTCATCACAGAGAATTAAACATTGCTGAACTGATTTCAAGTTACTAAGCTTGTAACTTTTAACTTTCAGCTGCTGCTGAAATAACCCTTGAGGGTTTCCAATAGCTGTGCCTGCCCACAGATAATGGGGAAGTTATGCTCTATGGGCCAGATGACTTATGGGGCCAGAATCACCATTGAGCCCAGCAAATGTGGACCAGAACCCAGGCCACAGCTAAAGAATGCCCCTTTCCAATCCTGTTTGTGTGTGTGTGTGTGTGAGAATGAGCATGGCTGAGTAGCCCAGTTTTCCCACTGGCTATGCAGTTTGAGCTAATTGTATTTTTTGCCTTTAAATCTAATTCCAAATTATGCTGAATTAGAAGAGAAAAAAACAAATGCAAAACACAAAGTCTCCCAAGTGCAAAGTACAGTGTCTACCAAATTGAGTGGTAGAATTCTACAAAAATCACTGTGATTATTGCTCTAGCAGAGAGGAGATAATTTTATCCAGGATGCTCTTCTTCTGTTTGCCTGAACAACAAATCAGCATATGATGGTCTAAGCTATATTCCTCCACTGAGAAATGAGGTATAGAAGCCCCGCTACCACCCAGATGATGGGAACTGCATAAGGAAATCAGAAACTAAACAACTAAATGAAAAGCAAACAAACATTTCTTAAGTGGATAAGTAGGACATGCTGCTAGTGGGGCAGAATACAATAAGGAAATTAACTTGGCTTAGCTAATTTTGACTGCAAATTGTGAAGCATTCATAAGGGGGAGAAATGCATAAACGTTTTTAGATTGGTGCTTAGGATTAATGCTTATAGATTTTTACCTCAGAATCCCAGTGAAGATAAAAACAGGGTAAAGTTGGCTTAAGTAACATGAAGTCTTAGTGATCCTGATGATAATGAGGATGGAATGAAGATAGTGCACGAATGAATTGCTGAATAGAAAGGATGAGTGTTGGTAGCGTCTGGAGTGCTCCTGCTTTGCTAAGGCATTCAGCTTTTAATCCTACTTTGTTAATGCCAGAAGATGAAAAAAAGGCTAACATTACAGTATCTACATTCCAGTAATGTGTGTCTGTCTTGAGTATGTAAATATTATGAAGCATTTTCCCTCATTTAGTAGTAATTAATTCTAAATTGGCAGCTATACTGGCTTTATCTTTCGGACAATGGGACAGAATAAACATCTGTTGTTCCAAAAAAGAAAGAAAAAGATTCACATCATTCCTGGAAAAAAATAAGGCTTGTGAATGGTAATAAACTATGATTATTTTCTTCATTATGGGTGCTTTGATGCAGAGTAAACAAATAATTTAGGAAAAAATAATCTAGGTGTAGCCTCCTAAACAGCAATGTTGTAAATCATAAACATTTATGGCTGATCTACTGATTCCAACATAAGTATTTAAACAAAAGGCATCTCAATAAAATCCCTGTTGAAAGCATGATTTACTTATAGACACAAGATTCTAAATACACAATAAACAACAGGGCAAGCAGTATAATGCCATACTGTTAATACTAGTTTTAAGATTTCCTAAGCTAAAATTTGACTTTATTGAATTTTTTTTGGGTGTACTACTGATGAAACATTACTTTGCTGTTTCATCAGTAAAAATAATTAAGTTTGATTTACAGAAATATTTCTTCTTACATACTTATGTTGTTGAAAGCATTTTATTCTAGTTTAAAATTATACCAGAATCAAAGCTGTTAACAGCTTTTGCAATTTAAATGAACAGAACTAGAATGCAACAATTTTCTGAAGTATTTTCATAGTAACAATTCACATCCTGTAGGAACAGGGATCCTTATACAGTACAAACTATGTTCCTCTCTGTAGAGCTGAAGCAAAAAGTTCAAGAAATGTTACAAAGCATTTAACATTTTCATGGAAGTGTTTAGGTGTTTCTCTCAAGTAGGACTTCACTGTCTCATGTAATTGCTTTAATGTCTGCAACGTTTGTAGATTCCCTCCTCCCCAACATGTTCACAGGTGGGCTCTAGTTTTGCAAAGGTCTTGAGGAACAGCAAAGAAATATCAAGGTCAGTATAAGCTTAGTTTTAGGTGAGCATCTTTTGGGTTCTAGGCAGATTTTAGAAATGTCATGGAAATTGTTTCAGTTCTTCTGAATTTTGAATAATTAATTAGGAGCCAAGAAACTGGGATTCACCTTTACCTTTCCTAAATGGTACGATATATGATCACACGTTCAAGACAAGATGCCATGATGGTGGAATGAGCATGCATCAATACTATTCCACAGTCGCTAAAACTTATAATGGCTGATGTAGGATAAAACAAGAGACCAAAAAAAAAGACTTTGTGTAATTATTGTAAGAATAGTGTAATAAAAACCTGGAAAGCTTGAATTGTTTCAACAATGTGTAGCGAACATATTTGGGTATACAAAGCAAAAGCACAACTAGGTTATGAAATTTACACAAAGTCAGATATCTGAAAGGGGATCTTTTAAAAAAAAACTTTATTTGAGAAAGGAAGAGACTTATATCAGAAGGCAAAAAAAGGGAACATACAAACAGAATATATTTACAACACAAAACAAGAGATCACCTCTAAAGGTGTAAATTATAATAAATACAGTAGATTTAAAATGTAAGAGACAATAATCAATTAGAAATGTGGTTGTTTAAACCCAGTTTTCCTTTTCACTGGTTCCAGGTAGTTTCTCTATTTTAATTTTATCCAAATTTGAAGGATTCTGAAATTAAAGTCTACTAATGTATTGGGCTTTCTCACCTGAATGACATTACAAAAATATCTTTTGTGAACACATCTTTGAAGTGATACTGTACAAAAGTCTTCTCATTTGCAAGTTTCTCCCCAAATAAAATGTATTTTAAAAGATGCACTATCCCTTTTTGATGAGGCTGAAGTTAGATGTCAGAATTAAAATTATACAGAATGGGAAAAACATACAATTTCATTTTTATATGCTTCACTGTTTGAATGTGATTTTTTTTTTTCATCCAAGATGGAGAAAGATTTCTGTTCAAATATGAAGCACACATAAAAATCACCTATGTTTTCCTCAATTAATAAATCTTTCCTACCTAAGGAGGCCTTTCATATTACCAGCAACTCTTTAATCATTTATTTGGAGACCTCCTGGGAAAAAGGATAATGTATCTTTAGAAGTTGCAACATTTTATAGGAGATTTAACAGTATTAGCGCATAATGTAAACAACACATGCTAATAACATATTTTAGAACAATTTCTACATTTGGCAAAACAGCTATCTCTTTTGAAACGGGATACTGCACCTTAAAATACCTCAGCTTTAGAAATATAAATATTTTCAATAGAAAAAAAACTGACAAGGATTCCAGGTCAGTTTGGGATTACCCATATTAAAGGGGATCTTAATACAATGAATCTTTAACTAGTTTAACAAAAGTAAACCTATAAAACAAGGTAAACATATCAAAAGGGAATATGAAGGAAATGTTTCACTGGAAAGCTTCCTTAACAATTTCCCTACTCGCTTTGTTATTTTCTTTGACAATAAATCAATTCATAGAGTGCCTTTAAAAACAGAGAGTGCTGCCCCATCCCCCCCATCCCGCATTCCTCAGCACATGAATCACTTGGGCTTCCTGTTTCCATAAGGCATTTCCTNAGCGGGGACCTGACAAAGTATCGACTTAAATAAACAGGGCCTTCCACTGCATCCAGCCTTGCTCTGCCTGATCCTGCAGCCAGGGAAAGGGACGCCAGCTCGCTGGCTGCACACGTACTCTGCGCCCCTGGCTCTGCTGATACTCACCCACGGGCTGAAGTTTCCTTCTGCCAAGTTGGCATGCTATGCACAGTCATGATTTTAGTACTTGTGTACAAGACCTAGCAGTAAAGGGTATGCGATGTTGTATGATTAGTCTTTATTTAAAAAAAAATGAACAACTGATTGGATATCAGGCGATAACGACAACAGTTCTGTGCTTCTCCTGCAATATCCTAGAATCTGACTGGAACCTAACGCTGCATTTTGCTTCTCACCAGTACTTGCATCTGCTGCATTTAAGGATGTCTCTGTGGACAGCATCATCAAATAAGAATGAAAAATTAACTAAGCTGTGCAAAAAAAAGAAAACAATGCAATTTTTAAACAGTGCCTTGCCTTGCCTCTTTACATCCACCTTGTATTCTTCTCTTAATTATACTTTATACACCAGCCCGGGACCACTGATATAGCAGTCAGTACCTGTCTACTGGGGAGAAAAATACCCTAACGTTAACAGTGTTCAAGACTACAGTATGATACAGTATATACAGATAGCTGAAAGCAAAAGTCAGAGGATTCAAAATCAGAGAAGAAGAATGTTTCATCAATCAGGTCTGGAAACTAATTCCAGCAATTGCTGATCTCAACAAGCTAGGTGATACAAGCTCTTTTTCACTAGAACTAAGCGATGTAATGTAATCCTGGGCTATATAAAGTCTATCAGCTATTACGGAAAGATTTATGTAGAATAATTGACTGCAACAGGTATTTTCTCAATTAGTGGCCCTAAGGATGAGCTTCACTTTGCTTTTCAAGTGTACATACAACACTTCTGCCTTTGTTAGACTCTTTGAACAGTAAATCAGGATTTGCTAGATCAGTAAATCAAAACACAATTGCTTATCAGAGCCTAGGAAATGCATGGGATGTTCAGATAATAACCTTAATTACAAATCCTGGAGCTAAATCTTTGCCTATTACCTGTTGCATAAAAGCAGCTTGCTCCCCAGATTCCATTTGCTGGGTTTGAATATCCTCATCACTGTCCGGTGGCTCCTCTTTGACTTTCACAGCCCCCACCTGCTGTCCTATTCTGTCATCCACACCAGCACTGCTGCTCTCGGCCCTAACGCTGGCACTGCTGGCAGGAGCTCGCTCCTCCTGCATTGACTGATCTCCGTGAAGCTCTTCTTCAGCTTCCTCCAGGTGACTGCCAGGCTGCTTGAGCTGCTCAATGGACTTAGAGAGCATCTGGAAACAGAAAGGAGGGAACAGTTATTGACTCCTTTCACTGATGCCAAACACTGAGAAGTATTAGAATTGCCCTGCCAAATTTAAGCCTCCGCAGCAAAACCAGGTATCTGTGCAATGCCAAAATATTAATGTACAGGCAGAAAAGAACCAAAATTCCTAAGGAAAAGGTTAGTTATTTTGTCATAGAAAATACCATGTACGAAGAGAGTGCTACACGGTAATACTAAACTAAGGCAAAATAATGAAAATATTGCACAGCTGTTACACCGATATAGTTGGTAATCAAAACAAATTAGTCTCCCTTCATATTCTTCAAACATAAATGCAGTAATTTATTTAACTATATTACAGTTCATTTTTCACAACACAACATAATAAATCTAAGAAATAAGAAAATTATTAATCTGGTTGATACTTTGCTACAAGCAAATTAGGTAATATTCACACAAGCCTCTCTATCAATTAATGTGTGAAGGCGCCAGAAGTTGATAAAGGAGCAGTGACAAAGAGCTGCTGTCAGTCACCTCTCCCGTGGGACAGAGACTGCAAGTGTGTCTGTTTGTGGCTGGGCAGACTATGGCTTTTGTCGTGCATGGTGCGGCTCCAGCAATAACAACACAACACAGCTACCCAGACAACACCAGTGTGACAGCATTAACCACTATTGTAAAGCTCTGCTGAGATGCCAGATACCCAAATGCTGCAATCAAGTACAGCTTATGTTTTACTATTTAAGATGCAGCAAACGTATTCCAAAATAGCCTAAATGTAGTCCAAAAAGCCCAGACTGAAACGTCCCCGCTTTGTTGAAAGAGCACCAGTCAGACATGTGAGTAAGCATCTGCAGGGTCAAGTAATTACAATTTATTCAACTGGCCCACTTGATTTCAAGCAAACACTGATTTGTATTACCAAGTTCAAATACACTGAGAGAGGGGGAAAAACCCCACACTTTTTACCATTACTGTTACATACTTTCCTCTTCCCACCTGCCTCCCTCACAACCATCAAGTCCTTCAAACTGAGTTTCAGCTAGTGCTATACGCTGAGTTACTGGATGGCTTCATTATAGCTATTTTTGTCATAAACTGTGGACTCCCTAGTTTCATTCTGCTTGCTAATACATATAGAAAAATGCCACCCCAGGGGTTGTCAGGTAAGCTATGATCAAGAAGCTACAGCTGGATTTAGAAACTCCCACAAAGTCAACAAGAAGAGTTGAAAGATCTGTTTGTACAGTTCCACTTGACGCTCTGATGCATATGCCTCACATCAGTGGAGAAAGAAATGCCACAGTGGAAGTCCACAGGCTTCGGTCACAGCAAACCTTCATTTCTGGGGTGTGATGGGAGATTAATGGCTTACTGAAAAGAAACAAACAAAAAAATCCCTATTCATTACTGTAGCAACTGGCAAATCAGGACACGTGTATCCTGCATGCTGCAGGTTGTACCCTGCATGCTGCAGGTTGCATGCTGCAAGCTGTGGAATCCTTACAACTGCAAATAATGCAGAGTGTCTCCTTTTATTAAGCAGCACCTGGAAAATTTCTTAGATCAAACCCATAGATCTTTTCCAGTTGTCTCTCAGGGGATAACACTGAGCAAGAAGGCATCGAAGCTAACTACGTATATTCAGCTCCGCTACACTCCTCTCTGTTCCTTAGCTAAACATCTGTGGGCGAGCCCTCTCCCCTTCTCAAGCCAGCACAGAAAGGCAGGGCTGGCTGCCTGGCTGGCTGCTAGCAAGCAAATACGAGCTGAAACATCTGTGTGACAGATAATCATACACAGCTAAGAGAGTCACTGGTGCTGATCCATCTGTAAACCATTCCATGTGCCAGTTACTTGACATCAGGTGGGTTATTCTGGAGGGGAAGCCAAGAGAAAAGGAGTGCATGTCCAGAGCAAAGTTAAGACACATATTTAGCTCATTATTGCTCCCCTTTCTTTTATGCATTTTCACTTTTAAGTCAGGCTCTTTCTTCTTGCTGCTGTATGGCACAGCCCTGCAGCTGAGCCTTCTGAGGCAACACATGATGGCCTGCAGTATATAAGCTATATGTGGAACACCTTCAAACACCTTTTACATGTAATCAGTGGAGTGATACAAGCACACGTAACAGGGCTGTGGAGATCAGAGTGGTGTTTGTGTGCACTTCCATTTGCAGTGTTCTGGTTTTGGGACCTGCTCCTATGCCATGGGAGTCAGTGGACTGTTTGCTCCAGACTTTGACAACAGGAGGAGCCTAACAAATTAAATTTTCTAAAATGCTGTGAAATTGAAGCATTTATGTATTTTCACAATAGTTTTTACAAAATTCATACATACTATCATCTTTACTGCAAAATCTTATTAAAAAAACATCCTTTACACTATGACTTAACTAAGCCCCAGGCAAGGGGCTACAAGGCACTATGGTCATGCCCTCTCATATGATGGAACATGGTAAAAATGGGTGGATGGCATTAGAGGGAAGGGATCCAACACCTAAAAACCACTCCTATTGCTCAGTCTGTTAAGCCACAGCTAACTGCTTTCTCTGTATCAGCACTATGCTTTTCTATTTGTTAAAGTGGTTTATAAAGGCAGCTTGGCCCCATTTTATTCCTGTAATTACATTAGTAGCATTATCAGGAGATTGTTCAGTTCTCCTAAGTCAGAAACACCTATTTTATATCTCTTGATACTACTGTGGAAAATGATCTGTCTAGAGATATGCAAAGATATCAGTTTAGAGTCAGTATTTCTATCTTATATCTCTGTCTAAAGCTGGATTACATAACAGAAAATGAGTCCTGAATGAAACACTGTTCACATTCTTTCACAGTGCAGCTGGATACTTCTGCTTACTCTTAATGTTTAAATCTTTCACTTTAAATCCCCACTTACCATTTTTTAATGAATTTATCTGTAGGTACACCAGGACTTCCTTCTCATTTTAATGCATACTGTTGATTTGCTTAATCTGAGTTTTAATGACTCCATTTAAAAATAGTAATAAAGCCATGGTTTATTTCAGTAATAAATTAGAGTTGTACAGATTGGTCTTCTTTAACCAGTACACTTTACTGTCACTCAAAAAAATTATTTCATGCTATTATAACCTTTTTTTTTTTTTCCCCTTTTATTTCCAGGAAATTAAACTGTAAGAGATAGATAGTATGAGCCAAAGTAAATAGTGGCAGCAGGAGAAGAAGCATTTACAGATATCAAGTCCATTGTATAACTGCAAGAGCCCAACCAAAAAAGACATCAAACACAATCTAACCTGCTTGCTTGTACAGAAAAGTGGAAGACTAAGTATAAATAATCTGGAATTGCAACAGACCATTTTATAGGCCCTTCAGTCACAGCCCTTGTCTTTGTTTCTCCTTTGTAATGGTAAGCCTTCATAAAATACAGTATCTTAAATAAAATGTCTTTACAAAGAGACAAAGCACAAAATCCTGCAACAGCAACTCCATACATTTCTTTCCTTAATTAATATTTTAATTTAAATACATGGTAGTCATTTCTACGAACTCATGTATATACTTATGGAACACACTTTTCTCCTATGATTATCAGATTTCTTTGACCACATATGCACATTGCTAGCTGTACTGAAACAACTTGGCATCTGCTTACTGTTGTCTCTGTTACTCACTTAGTATAACATTTGTAAGGGATGTTTTTATTTTTCAGAATCATTCTGTCTTAAATATTAGTTCTCAATAAAGGAAAAACGCTTTGGGTATTTTTCAGTTCCAAACACAGTCAACTGTTCCTAAAGTTTTGTCCAAATAATCACTTGCTCAAAGCAACATTTGGAAGAAGAAATGTGCTACCTCTTACTTCAGAAGATGCTAGTCAGATGTGCAAGCTGGAAAGCCAAAACCTCAGCTGTAATATGTTTAATAAACTAGATTCACTTACTCTAGCTGAACCTGAGCCAGTCTTCCATATTCCATTAAATATCATTCAGAAAAATGAATTATTAATCTGGGGTTAACTGTATTTTTTCAATATTCCTATTGACAACAAATTATTTTTTTCAATCAATAAAGCGACAGACATTTCTGTATTATTTTTCATTTCTTATGAGCAGAATTTTCACTTCCTAGATACTTTTTGTCATAGATTTTTTTACCTCACTGTCTTGTCCAGTCGCTAGTTCCCTATACAAAGATGCTTTAAACCAATTAACACCGTGGAATGAAAAATGGAAATTCGGGTACTCCTTAACTAAGCTTTAATGCTATCCATACTGCTCCCGTACTTCAGTGCGCAACACCCCATTCTTTTAGTCTTTTCTACTCCAATACAAAGGACTTAACCATTGAAAACAAATTGTCAAAATGCTATGAATACATTATCTTAAGAACACATGTAGGGTTGTGACACTGATAAAATAAAATCTTGGTCCCAATGAAGACAGTGCTAGTTTAGCTTCAGCAGAGTCATCATACATAACAAAAAATAACCCTTAAAGACAAAGAACTTTGTTCACATATTCTTCACATTATGATTTCTGAGATTTTCTTGAACACTGACTTCTGCTAGGGGCCTTATACTTACGTTAGTTACATCAAAAATCACTCTTTTTTCTGCAAGTGGTAGGGTCAAAGCTTTCTAGATAGAGACACATAAATAACATCAACATTTTCAGGTTTTTATTGTAGTAGTGGTCTTTTGGTACCTGATTGCAATAATTTTAACGGGGAGTTTTAGACTTTGGGCTCCCTTTATTGAGCAGAATGAAGATCTGCAATGGTGATCAAAGGGCCTTATGAGGAAATAAGCTGTCATTTGGACAGAAGTATATTAAAGCTGACAACAGCAAAGCCAATCTTCCCTAAGACAAGCAGAGTTCAGGTTACTTCACATTTATTATTAATTTTTTCCCCAGAAAACTGGACAAGGGTTTCTACCTACTTTTGGATGAGATGTCAACATTTGCAGAATGTTTTCAGAAGGTCAGCATACTAGATCCCGCAGGTATAAATGTCAGACTTCAGTGGCAACGTATACTGTTTCCCACATCAAAAGCCTGGCATCTGACAGCTGACCAGAAATAATCCATAGGGGATCTTCTCTTTGTTATTAAGGACAGAGGCACACCTCTTGGCAATGATTTGTTTCTTTTCAAAATGGAAATGATCCAGGGGAATTCTTTACCTCTGACCTATGTTAGATTTTGCTCGTTATCACCCTCACGGCAGCACCGGCTTGCTGCTAAAGTATATTTTTTCCTCAAAGAAAAGAAATGACTTTTTAATACAAGATAAATAAAAGATCAATGGCGTAGGGATAAAATTGCTCTCTGCCTCTTTGTGTTGTTACATCAAGATTCACCTATATATCCACCAGGAAGATCCGACCCAAAAGAGTTTTCAGAGTGCTGACATTTGCCTTACCATCTTTGTTCAGAGAAAATACTCAAATACTAGGTTCTGTTGAAATATATTAAAGCCTTCAGTACCTGAAGTCCTAAACATAAGGGAAAAGGGAAAGAGAAATTAAAAAGAAAAACAAGACCTAAGATCTTGATCAACTGGCATTTCATAGTATTGTCAGCTTAAAATGGTTCTGGTCTTTGTCACCAAAACTTCTAATAGAATGTTTTGAGTATTCCTTACTAAAAAGAACCCTACAGTTTTCTGACTGAAAAGGAGCGAATTATACCTTTGTGCAGATTTCATTATACAGCCTATGAACAGAAGACTAAGGGACAGAACAATGGAAAATAACAAGAGGACACATACACACTTGATACATGCCCAAACTTATCCTAAGAAATTAGAGGATACTGGGTCTAGAATATCTGTGTACAACTCTGATTTCCAGACTTTAAGTTTGATTGTAAGGCCAGGCAAATTATATAATGACCAAGTAACTTCAACTGCAAATAGAAGCAAGTTTTAAGATCGAACAAAATATATTCCACCGTGCTATCAGAGTTCAAAAACCTTATGTGGACACAGGTGTTCAATCTAGACCTTTAAGTTAAAGGGTTAAAGAATATAGTTTTAAATTTAATACTTAAAAGCCACTCCACAATTTGATCTTTTCTCATGCTGTTGTCTATGGGCTATCCTTAAATTCCAGGTTTTAAAAATCAAGTTGTTTCTTCTTCAAAATTTGTAAGAAAGTCCCCTGGTTTTCTGTATACTTGCAGAGGACAGATACATGATTAGAGTACTGACATATTTCAGTCCTATTCATCAGAAGAGTTCTTCTGAGAATGGTGCTCTAGAAGAACCTAGATGCTGCAAATTATATATTATCCTCAGATAACCCACTGTTTCTGTGGCTGCAGCATGATCCTATTCTTCCTTAGGTGTTTGCTGCTCTGATGCATTACTGTGCTCCCGCTGAACATTAGCTGCTCTGAGAGTAGGAATAAAAGGAGACTGAGAAGCTATTGGGGCAAAGGAAGTCGGTTATGGAGGTTCAAGGCAGTGAAAAGCCCTAGGATAAACTTAAACTCCTACTAGTGTATATGTATGTAGCCTATAGTGTAGTGAACTAGGCTGTAAAAGAAGGAATTGTTTTGTCTCTTTATGTCAACATCATGTGAGAATGAAAGCTTATTTCAAGTACAAGAGGAAATTACTCTCTTTAACATATATTTTAAGTGCAGTTTAACTCAGAAGAAAAGTGTTACTGAAACAAGCATTATCCTAAACCTAAAAAAAAAGAAGTCTTTTTACTTCCTTATCCAGCCTAGATCTTGTGAGGTGCAATGCATTCCTAGTCTTATGGGACTAGGAATAAGTTTATGCGACTCAAGTTTAATTTTCAGATTCAGGACAAATGCACCTATGCGCCACAGCACATATCCCCAAATTCTATAGTAGAATTTATGTCAATAAGCATGATTTAACAAAAACATGTCAATGGGGTTCTTTGCTTTGTGAGGAATGCATGAACTGATTTGTTTGTAGTGAATACCCATAAACAGCACAAAGACTCAGTACTTTACCCGTAAAAATTCTTTTCTCTTCAGACAATTGAGGGCAGGTGAAATATTTTCAAAACCTGAGGCTACAAGATATCCATATGCCATCTTGATTAAACATATGGAATGCATACTCAAAGAAAAGCCAACTAGAGTCCTAGTTGAGTAATCAAAACACCCAAGCTGAGAGGGGTTAACATGCAAGGATCAGCTCTGAACTTTGAAGTTTTCTGGTCTTCATTTTTCCTAATTAAGACAAGATTTAATAACCAAACCACTGTACAAACTATGTACTTAAACTCTAGGTTTGTTTCTAATTTTGTTGGGAATTCTTAGTAGATTCCAAAGAATGAGAATCCCCCTGGGATGTTCACCCAGTTAGGTGGTTTGATTTTTTTGTTTGTTTGTTTCTCTTAGGTACCGGGGCTGTATGCTCGCTTTTCATCTTTTCTTCTTTGCCATTGCCTCTTATATACAGATATTAAGTAACCTTCCAACAAAAGAAGCCAACTAGAGATGCACGATTAATATCTTTGACTTACTAGAGGAGCTCTAGTAAACAACTTTTGGAATGCTATATAGTAAGTGCAGAAAAACATTCTCCAGATAAAAGCATTTAATTACTTGCATATCTTCACTTTAGAGTAAGGAACAGCATCACATTTGTTGTAGAAGCATTAGCTCCTGCTAAATCTGTTTAAATTCTGCTGCTCTTTTTTTATTAATGAATAGTCTCTTTTCTTCTTTTCTCCTCCTTAAAATAAGGTGTCACTTCTACAGGGAAGGAGGGGCACAATTCAACTCTGTATCAGATGTTAGCAAGAGCATATTCTTTTTCTTCTTATATGGTAATTTTACATTGCCATATAGATAACAAACTTCTGTATTACTAATTGACTTAGAAAAATTTGGTTTGATAAAAGCCAGTTAAAAAGTTATCCAGATGTTTAATAAGTTTCTTACACAAAAAAGATTAATTTAATCAGCTGATTGAGTTCAAATGCGTTACTTATTTACTCCAAATACTAGTCCGCAATGAGAAAGCTTAAAACACAATTCAAAGGCAGCTGAATGGAATAATTGCTGAAGCTCAAAAGTGCACATTAAAAAGTTGGATAGAAATCTAGTAATCTTTAAGACATTATTTACCATTCAACAGGAAACCACCTGTAATTTAAACCTGTAGGATGCTTTGAACCCCATTTTGTTGAATTGTATACTTACTGATGCCAAGAACAATGAATTACCATTATAGTGTATTTCAGAAGCTGAAAATGAAGATCTATACAAATGTATACACCAGCTATGCATAAACAAGGTACTCATGCAATAACTTTTCCACTGTCCATGACCACATGGCACCAATACCTAAACTTTCTTATTAGTTTTCAACCTTTATATTTATTGGAAATTCCTTACTTTGGAAACTCACCTTATTCATGTGAATCTGCTGCTGGTACTGTTTCTGTTTCTCCAAAAATTGTTGATGTTGCTGCTGGATGACCAGCTGGGCCAAAGTACTCTGAGGAAGAGGAGCTGACTGGGTTCGATTCAGCGGCCTGTGGCGAGGCAGTTTGTGAGTAGCTCTTATGCCAGGTGAGACTCTCTCCTTTGCTGCCAAAGGAGACTGTGGATGAAGAGGAACCGCTCCTGCAAAACAGGGACATTTCACTCCCCTGTGAAGAACAACAAACTAATAGTTCTAATAGGAGAGAAAGCTTCAGCAAGAGAGGGATGTATATTGCAGAACTTTGCATCAGCACTGATGCAGTGGGATGTGCACCATACGCCTTGCCAAGCTGGGAAGTTCAGCAGCTGCAAAAGAATGTGATGAAGTAATCATTTTCTCTTTTCTCTAATCACTGTATTCTTTCAGGCTAACACACTGGAGCAGAGTCACTAAAGGGGAAATACAAAGATGCTGTCCTTTTTCCCCACCCTTCCATCCTTCCCCAAAATTAGGATGTATAATATCTGTATTAACACATTTAGTTTAATGTGAATACAAATGTCATTAAAACCATCTTTAATTATTATTTTGTTGAAGCCTTCATCATTACCAGTCACAAGAAGTTTCTGCTGTCTCATTTGTTCTTTCAGTAACAGATGCTGCAAGAGAGCTTGGTGGCTGCTATTTGGCTTTCCCTCCAAAGCAACATGAGGATGAGTTGAGGATGGAGGAATGTTTCCCCCATACTGTCCAGCCAAGGACACTCCTTGTCTGAGTGACTGGGTGTCCCCCTTCTGCTTTTCTTTGAATGACGATGAAGCCTGTCAAAGAACAACATCATTTGTAACTGCTTTTCATAGATCTGGCCATTTATATCTACACTTGATTAGATGGTCTTAGGTCATACTTGATGAATACATACAGAAGAAAATGTTAATGTCCCTATCTTACACTTTGACTGTGAGATGAAAAGGGAGGAAGAACATGCCAGTTAAATGTAACACTGTGAGAAACCGAGTAATGAAACCACTTGAAAAAAATCAGTCATAGAAGCCAAAGCATAAGGAACTACTAGTTAGAATATTAATAACGAAAAGACTGGACCTATCCTTAAAATTCCTAAAGACCTTCCCACAGCCTCCTGCACAGGAAAATAGGGGATCAGAGGAAATAGTTTCCATTGAGCTTGGAATAGACAAGGCTTCATTTTTTACATAACTTTCCATCAGACAGTAAGCCAATCAGCAAAACAAAATAATTACCTGTAGTAGTGGGAAGCTATTACTTTTCCTGGAGCACTCCCTGACTCCCTGAAGGACAGCACAAATGTAAGTTTTACCCTTTGCAAACCAAATTTGTAGACTTAAAACTCTCATCTACAGAATCATGAAGAGCTGCTGTATGTGTGTGGTATTCTAAAGTGCCCCTATAAATTGCACAGTTATTGATTTAAAGCTTTTGGAAATTTTGGCCCTTCAGCATTGCAAATGTACTTTGTATTTCTTTGTCTAGTTTTAAAAGAAATTAATTTCTCAAAGTAGCAGTTAAAGTAGAATAATAATTTTTACACTAAGAATAATAACATAACAGAAATAAGCATGTTGAGGCTTGTAGATAACCACTTATGGTATGTCATGGTAAAAAACCCATCTCTGATAATCTAAATTCCATAAATTCTAATGAGGTAAACCAAGATTTTCACTAATATTTTCTGGATGTATGCTTGCTTCACATTCTGCTATCACCCTTCCCTGAAAAACAAACACCAAAGTAAATTTTACATTCAATTTGCAACTGCTTATTCTGGTAACAGAAATAAACATTACTTGCATAAAGCAACCCCTTTGTTTTTTCTAAAGCCAAAAGTAATATTTGGTGCTAGCTGGCCACATCAAAAGCTCCTATGATTTCAGTGAGAAAATGAAACATATTTTCATTTCCATTTTAATGCTATAAAACTACTTTGAAGCTAGTTGTATTTTTTGTGAAATAGCTAAGAAATTTTTGATGCTATCACCTGGAAAAGTAAGTACTACTTTTCATGTTCAGTTTGATTTTTTTATCCCTTAAAAACAATAATTTGCTTATAAATATCCTGTGAAAGGCTCCTAGAAAACCCATTTAAAGCTTAAACAATTTTTTTGCAAAGTTCTATATCTGATGTTAAAATGTTGGATTGCAACAATATATTATTGGTGAGAACAGTGAATGTACTGAAAAAGCCATAAAATAACTTGCAATTTTAACTCGAAACTATATTGAGCACTAGGATTAAGTAGCAGTTCTTACATACCATAGTAGAGTGTATAGATTTTTATTTTTCATTACACCATGGAAAGCTGTACTTGCACCCCTAGTTAGCAATTCATGTTCTAAGAAATTTAAATCGCTAAAATTTCTTCAGAATTTATACACTGTTGCACAGAATCACCATATAACTTTTATCAGTATTTTAACTTTTTTTTCCTGGAAATCAGAAAAGGTAAATTTTGACTAGTGGCAAAATTTTAAGGTCTTTTCCTGAGCCTCAGATTTCACCTCTAGCTTGGTCTAGATCTAGAGATCCTTACCCATCAGCACGGATTTCCATACATACCATGTCTGTGTTTTTGTCCATTTCACATATTAATTTAACACTGGCACTAAATAAACATAATTACTACAGACTGTACAAAGGGCATATGAATATAAATAGTCATTAAAATATTAAATGTTTTCCACATATCACTGATTTTATTTGTCTGATTGATAGCATACCCCTCAAATAACAAACCTAGCTGCAGGAATATTAGATTCTTCCCCTGCAATGCTCCAGCCCAGCTGGGGTTGCTACTGGAATCTCATAAAAAATTACTTTACCAGGAAGGGGTGACCACACAATTTTAACTTTTACACTAAATTATCTCCTCATATAGTCCTCACTCCATGTCTGAAATTTGTTACATGATTTGCAAACATAAATTCAATACATGTGGTCCATACTTAGCTGAGCTCCATGCTGGCACTACTTTACCTGTGACTGAATGATTATTGCTTTCAAGTTGTGCCCTTAAATATTCTGATGTTGCCCAATGCAAAGAAAGGTCTGGTTCCTACTCTGAATTGCTTATGTTTCAAAATGCTAAAAAACCCAGAATAGTCAGAAAGTAGGTTTTCTGGAAGCAAAAGTAGACAGGAAGGCTTGAGACTGGTCACTTACACTGATCTGAGGTTGTACTGCTGGAAGTCCCAAGGTAATGTTGGGCAGAGAAGGGGATGTGTAGAGACTCAACAAGTTCACTGATTCATCCTGTATCAAAAGGCGTTGCTGTGAAACCAGGTGCTGGAATAAAGGGGAAAAACGACAGATGTGGAATCTCCAAGCGTTTTATCTTGGTTACTTTATCCTCGCTATTCTGGTACCTTGAAAGCCAGTTTTGTATCATGCATTGGATTATGTCTCAATAGAGTTCCAGATAAGGAAAAGTACTGTCCCTGTGAAAAAACTGTTGACACTTCTTTCCTTAAGAAATTATTCCTTGGTTAGTAAATCAAATTTCCATGTAAAATCAAAATCTTGAGGATTTCTAGACCACCTCTTCTCATCTACTCCTCATCAGCTCAATATCAATTCTTCTCATCAACTGCAATTTCACTACTAGAAACTCAGTGGGAATTTAGCCAATGAATGAGGAGTATACCTAGCCAGATCAAAGGTGTTACAAATGTGGATGTATTAAATCTTTACCATAGTTGTTATAATTTTTGTGGTAAGGTATAAAATGTGGTTTCTACCTAGTCTATGTATATCCTCCATGACATGAGGATGTTTCAGGCACATTATTTACTTCCACTGACACAGGAATTTTGGGTAGAAGGTAAGGCAGATTGTCACATCTGCCATTAAAAAAAATGTACTATCTCTCTTTATATGAGCATATACACAAACCCAGCGTCCTGTCATTCTCTGATGGTAGGATACCCCTCATAGCCTTCCTAATTCCCCTCAAATTAAAATCTTTAACACTTCTTTTGAAGTCTCGTGATAGAATTTTCAAGGATGTGGAACTGTTGATGTATTTTTAATTACTGTCAAGCAAAACCAGACATTGTACAAAGATCACCCTCTGTCTTTCCATTCTAGATTCATTGGGAAGAAACATAAAAAGTTCCATTACCACAACAGGAATCTTTTTGAAGCCTTTGCCTTTCTGCTTTAACAGTCATGTTTTTCAACATGTGGTCTAGTATAGTTGCTTGAATTACATTTTCTGTTTAACTCTTGCTTCCCTCCCAGAACTTTAACACAATAAGAGCTACAAAGGTCTTATTAGACTTAGGAACTCTGGCATGATATG
>VYZX01000932.1:78311-95671 GCA_013401335.1 Brachypteracias leptosomus
TTTCTACCTATAACATTCCAAATATTAAAATAAACATTTAATTCCTCTAAACAAGGATCTGATCTAATCCAAATGATGGATCGTACTCTGCATCATTTAAATTTCTTTGTAATCACATACAGGGGGGCTATGAGACAAGACCACATGTTAGCCATCAATGCAATTTTTCTTTCTTTTTGGTTACGGGCCAGAGAGAGGCNCTCTGTATAATTTTGCTTTACAAAACAAGTATCCAATACTCCTGGCATGTCACTTATGTTGGTAAGTACTGCCCTGATAATGAAACTGAGGTACAGTAAAATAAAAGGCAGATGTAAGAAAGGATGTAGTCACCTAACTCCGATACTGTAATTAAACAGATCTACTTCAGTAGCCATCTGAACCTGAGACCACCTAAAGTCACATGTGTTAGGGTCATCAATGCCTAAATCACTCCTTGCATATGAAAGTTCTTCCATCAGCATTCAGCTCTGTGTATCTCTTCAGGTTATCCCAGAAGGTAATGTTCTACAACACAGATGCCTCCATGTTCCTTCCATAGCTCCCTCCCACTCTTAGAGTTGCATTATTGCTGCCTTTGTTTGGACTTTTGCTACCAAAGAGTCTCCTGAAGAAGCATCTCATATATGAAGATGTATCTCATATATAACATAGTCTGATGCCAGTCTGCAGTGGTGTCCTGCTATCCCTGATAATGATATCTTCTCCAATTACTCTGTGAGTATGATCAAATTGAAGTTTCAAATCTCTTTGGTCTAGAAACCTGAGCATTATCCACCCAATAAAGAGTCTTACCTCAGCCTGCATGTTAGATGACAAAACTGAGGTTTCATTTTCTGTTACACTGCTGGTCGGACCATTGCTTGGGGAACTGGGACCTGATCCAGGGGAGTTGCTACTGACTGAGGATTCTGAAAAACAGATTAAGCATACATCAATTTCACACTGAAAAGGAACACATGATCTTGATTAATTGCATATTTTTTATGGCACAATGGTTTTTTGCTGTTGAAAAGTACCTATTGGTTATGCTATTTACTTATGTTAAAGATTTTTAATTCATCCTCCACTTCTTTTAGCTTTCACTTTACACTGCTAATGAGGAAGGATACTCTTGGTCTTTCCCCTTCTGATCTCTCTGCTCCACAAAGGAAGAACTTACTATTTATTTTTCCCACAAAGATGGTATGATACTCAGTATTGGGCAGAGATACAGACATAGAACTTGTAAAGAGTAAAAAGAAAAGAAAGTATTTTCCTCTTAACTCTCTCTGTAAGAGATCAAAATGACAGAGATAGCAGGCTTGCAAAGGTCATGATAACACGTCGTCAATTCACAAGGCCTATTGCCATCCCCTTCTGCTTAGAAAGGGGATGAGCCCATTGTGGACTAACCGTTACATACAGAAGTAACAATGGCAAAATACAGACCACTTTCACTACATCTTTGGTACAAATATGATGAAATAGTTGGAGAATACAAAAATCTTAAAAGAGCACTTGAAAGGCTTTATATTGTCTTGATTTAAAACTTCCTGAGTTCTGTCTAAGATAAAGGGGAAGAGGGTGATCTCATTGCATGTTATAGTATTGAGTTATTCTAATTCTACACTAATATAAATTAAATTTATGTAATAGAAACAGTTAACAGGGTAAAAGATGGAAGAGTGCAGCATTAGTAGAGCTAAACCTATTTAATGGCATTGCTTTCAAATTACCCAAGATGTTAAAATAATTAATATCTAAATGTGGCAGTAAATATTCTATAGACTTTTTTTTGCTTCTTCACTCTTCTGCTTCAGTTCACATGCAAAAATGTACCCTGAGTTTGACTGAAATTACTGGGAGATTTTATAGCTGTTTCTTGGACCTATTACTCTTTTCTACTAGAACTGACTTTGATTTACTGAAGCGAATTTATACCCAGTTATACTATCTGGTCAGGTAAAGTTCCTGCAACGTATTCCCACTAGTTTTCATAGAAGAGCAGAAATACAAATGTATTCTTTTTTCTCATTTTTTTTAAGAATTACAATAGCACTTTTTGTATAAATACACATTTAAGTAAAGGGCTATTTTCAGCTAAAAGAATTAAACAGAGAAAAAGGCTTTGGCCGGAAATGTTTGATCAGGGAAGTTTTTATTATGAAAGGTGCAAAATGTCATATGGCCAATATTAATAATTATAATGGCAATCTGTAAGGCTCCAAATGATTGTCAGAGCTAGGAATAGAACACATTTATTTTCAGGTTTCTGCTCTTTCAATAGCACATAAAAACCTCCTGGGATAAGTATCTCACTTTGTACCTTACTTGTGAGCATATAAAATACAAAGAAATCAGCTAAAACTAAGGAATTGGAGATCAAGAATCTCAGAAGAGCTTCAGCAAATGGAAATAATAAATTAGCTGTAAAAACTTCTAATCTGGAAATAAATTATAGGGAAATTACCTTATTTAGTTACTTTCATACTTAAATTCACATCCATGCCCCAGTTTTACACATGACATACTGTGAAAAGTTGTCACAAGAATTGCATGTATGGGGACACTGATGTGAACTTGTTCATGTTGTGTTATTATTTCCATCTTGGTGTGACATAATTCTAATATACTAAGCAAATTCAGACACATCCTGACAGACTAATAACAGCTGTTGCATAAACATATAGCCTGATCGTAACATCTCTTGAATAAGCCATGAAGCTACCAAATATCAATGCAAAGTTAAAGCAAGAAATGTCAGAAGGAAGCCAAATACTGCAAAGACACTTTTCTTTCAAATCCACAGATAAGGTCTTGCTGGCATACCTAGTCCTAAGGACTAGGTATGAGAAGACTTTAGGTCATTTGGAAACTTGGGTGCAAATCTGCAAAATAATATACATGACAAAATCTACCGCTCTGCAAAACCAAATATGTGAAAGAAAGCCTTAGCATCCATGTTTCCCCTACTCTTGTCACTTTTTAAGTTCAAGCGCTGAAAAAATATTGAAAACAAATACTACTTGATGACAAATTTTTACTTTGCTTTTTTTCCCCTTTTAATCTTCCCAATATGTATAATTCTTCATTTTTACATGCTAAAAGTTTACTTTCAATTAATAAGAATACTTACTATCTGCTACAATCAAAAATATGCCACTGAGTATTTCAATATTTCAATTCTTTCTTCTCAAAAACCAGCTTAGTTACATCAAAAACAGCTAATCTTGACATTTTCAAAGAGAAACCAGAGGGATAAGGCCAAACACAAAATTTCCCTGATTACCCTAATACTAGATAGGTGGTTTTGCACCTGCTATTAACATCTGCATTTTCCATGGGAGATGGGAAGTGGGAGAGATGCAAGACCCAAAATGGCGTCCATGTACAGAAGACAGAAATTAAGGGAAGAGATTATTCTTGATTTCTCCTTTTATTCCCTTGCCATCAACAGTCTACCATTTATTTGTTCTCATACTTGCTGTTGCAAAGTACTGGTTTCCAAGCTGGTTTTAAAGTATGGCTTTCAAATTGACAATGCCTTCTTAGTAAGCGGTAGAAAGCTGTAGATTACAAGATATTTATACACGACCATTTATTTAATATAGTTTCCTTTTCAGCAGCAGGAAAAAAAGTCAACCTTTTGTTTAGCAAACAGTTTCAATTTCAGAATACCACCACTATCCTCTGAGAAGTCGCAGTTGATACAGAATTTCTGCATTCTTAATTACCTGTCACCTCGAAGAGTCGCTTCTTGAATGAACTGACATTTCCATCCTTCCTCCTGAGTAAAGGACTGCTTCTCCTTTCTGTCACCTTTTGTTTTAATCTTGAACGTACCTTCAAATTGGGCTCTGAAGCTGGAAATGAAGAGAAGAAAATAAATTATTAGAAATCAAATTACTGCTTTGTGTCAGACATCACTGACATGCCCCGTAGGACCTCATCTGATCCAAGGAGGGCTTGAAGGCAGAGATTTTACTGCCCTCCTGCCCAGCCATTCTGCTGCTCCTCATACAGATCCATTTTAGATTGGAAACTAAGGAAGAGAGGAAGAGAGTTGAAAAGCTTTATATCCTAGTATTTTTCTCATCCTATTTCAACTCTGAAGTTACTCATTAATTATTGCTAATATCATAAGTATTAATTAGCAATGAATCCAACTTTCATTCTACATCATCTTTATCTCTCTTATAGGTAAAAACTCGGATGGAAATACAGCTTGGAACTTGGAACCTTACAATTGGATTATGGTCTGAAGACAGATAGAGAGAAGCTTCCACTGGTGCCTTTTGATTTCTCTTAGAAATATAAATTATGACAAGCCTTACTGGCAGAACATTTCTTGGTCAGCAATTTTAGGCCCAGAACTTCAATGTTTTCTGAGTAACACACCAAACAACTAGATTTATGACAGTGCCCTAGGAACATTTACAGAGAAACATACATGCTCTGAAAATGAAGAACTAGGATTGATTCCCAGAAAACCAAGGATTATATTTAATGCACCTTGGGAAAGTTCCACCTTTGTTTCCTAAATGGACACAGTCTTTTTATATGAAGGCCAGAAATGAAGCTCTGCTGTGCTCTTTATTTTGTGATATTTTTAGCATGATAAAACGTTTCATGTACTCATTTATCTGTTCTTCTACGTAAATCCTCTATCAAACAGACTAAGAGCTAGTGAAAGATAACTGTTGAATAGAATTTGTTTATATTTTCCTTTCTGGAACTGAGAGCTTGGCTAAGAAGTATTTCAAAATAGAGAGAGTAGGAAACTGAGATTAGTTCTCTCTTCTACGCACAGACATAAGCTCAGTCCCAAACAAGGACCAAGAGTTAGCAGAAAAAACCCCCAAATAAATTAAATCTTCATTCAATTCCGCATTATATAATTTGTCACTCTGGGACAGGAACTCAATCCTATACTGCTAATTCCAGTCCCTGTCCAGCATGTGGTATCACACGTTTTTCCTGCTGTCCCACTTGACCCCTTAGAGATGGGGGCATCAGAAGTGCTCATGTGAGAGCAGAGGTGTTGTGCCTCTGCCAGAGCACTGTTGTCCCTGTAATACCCGCAGCCCTGCGCCGGCACCTGCCACGCACGGCATTGCTCTTGGCAACAGCTCCCTCCTAAGTGGCCTGTGCCTTGAGTACATTTCAGACCATAATACACAGGCTAGCACAACACTGAGAATCTTTAATAGTAAAAGCATTAATAGAAGTTTATTTTTTATCACTTGCTACCACTCTTAAGACCAATGGTTCTAGCGATGGAGTACAGATGACTTGTTCACTGTCTACAATACCATTTGCTATGAAACTGAAAATATCACAGTCTTTCACCATAGATCTCACCAGGTATGATGACATTTGGAAGACAAGGTGCTCACTCCTTTTGCACTTACTGTTATTTTGACTTATACTATTAAAATTTCAAAGAATATTTCGATATCCATGACACACTAATGTGATACAAATCCTCTGCAACACCCACTGGAGAAATGCTCCACTTCTATGAATGTGTCATGCTCGGTCACAGTGATTGCCTTTCTATTTCTACCACATTCCCATCATAGTCTGCATCTGAATCAATCATATAAGCAGAGAAAGTAGACTTTGATGTCAGTGTCTGAATTTATGAGCTGCCTGAGAAGAGAGCTCTTGCATGAAGAGAGGAAGGCCATTTTTAAATGGAAATAATCAATTTTAAAATGAAAAGTCATGGAGAAGAGTGGTTTTAAAATTATAATATAAACCTCCCAATAAAAAACAAAGCCAAGGTCTAAAGAGGGTTTGTTTGAAATACTGACTTTCTTGAATGTCTCCCATGAAACACTGCCAGCTCCTAACATGGTACCAGCTAGGACTTGATGGCTGGCAGTAAGAATCAGGTTTCAGTGCACTGACCATCCTGTCCCACCAAAACTGAAGCAGAATTACTGTTGACTGCAACAGGTATGGATCATAACAGCAATCCTATGTACTTCAATGTACTCCTACTTGAAGCCAGTAATAATACATCTATAGTTGTCAACTCTCTTCTGATAGTTAAAAGGCAAAATGAAATATTTTAAGCTTCAAGGACAGCACTGTGGATTAAATTATAAATGTATATATATACACACACAGATTGCCCCAAAGCACAAATATAAGATTATTTAGAAATTATTTTAAACCTTTAAACTCTGAAAATATTGGGCTGCATGTTTTCATGGCAGCATACTGGTCATTATTAGCCCAGCCACTTTGCTCCACAAATCTTTGCATTTCTAGTACACTTAGCACTTTGGAACAAGTAATAATCAGTTCCCACTTGGGGAAAGAGAAAATATATTATTTGAGAGTGTTTTCTTGCAAATAAAACAAAAAGACACAGCTATTTTCTCTGAAGACCAGCAAAGCCCATGTCATTGATCTTGATGGGAATCAGCTGATACCATTTGAGCGACTTACTTGAGCTGATTTCAGGAAAGACTAGCCTGAAAATGACTTTGTTTATGTAACTGCAGCATAATTGGGAATATTGAGATGTTGCAGCAATACAGTTTGTTCAGTCTCATTGCTACTACCTGGTTTATTCTCCTTTAAGTGCTGGTAATAATGAACTACCATTGCTTTTGAAACAACTGTGGGAAATAGGTACGAAAGATATAGAAAGTATTAGTTTAAACAGCAACAAAAGGTATCACAGGCAATTCAAGGATTGGTTACTAACTCCTTGTCATGACTTGTAATCACCTCTACACAACTGAGAACTTTGGTTTGAGGTGAAGAAGAAAGACAACGCCTCAATGATTTTACTCATCTTTTACAGTGGCTTCATATAGAAGGAAAAAGTAACTGTACTGTTAAAAATGGAAAATACAGAGGCTTCTATATAGGTACACATTAACACCATCACAACAACCACCACTGCTTAGGTGAAAGAAAACTATTCTCTCCTGAGAAACATGATACTGAAACACAAGCATAAGAGATAGGAAAGTGATTTGGTGAAGTCATTATGTCCTATACTCCACTTTACTTAACATTAGCAACTTGCAGATACTGGAAGTAAAGACTATATAGCCTGGGGCCAGAATGCTCCCAAATGAGCAGGTTTTTTTTGACAGGGCTTTGCTTCACTGTTTCTTTTTATTAAACACAGAGAGATATTTATGAAGAAGGGATAAAAATCCTTTCTACACATGGGGAGAGGACATATATATGAAGAGAATGTAAAAGATAATAATGCACTACTTTCTGATGGTTCCTGGAACACAGTACTACTTTTGTATCAGAAGAGCGTGTGCCAACTTCAAATCAGCATTTAATGAACCCAGGCAGGAAACGGGGGATGGGAGAGGGAGCATAGTGAGCAGGTCCACATCTCAAGGCTAAAGCCATATATAGGAAACCTGAAGAACAGAAAGTGAGCTTTTGTCCAGACTTCGAAAGGCTCTAAAGTGAAAGCATTTCCTTTTCCTTGCTGGCAGGCTGGTTTAGAAAAGCTGTGGGGCAGCTGAGGTAAACGATGTTAAATTTGGCTACAAAGGTTCCAACAACAGCATGAGCAACAGTGGCAAAATTCAAATCCTACTTGAGAAAGAGAAATGGTTTCCTATTGCCCAGGCACCAGCTGTTATTACTAAGATTGTTTTGAAACAATAACTTGGACTTCTCTAACATAATTAAGTCAACAGAAACAATTAGAAAACAGACCTCATGGTCTTGAAGGAAATCTTCACTGGTACTCCGTATTTCTTTAGCTGCGCTTTTTTTTTAAGCTGTGAAGGGTCATATATTATACCAATTTGGATATATTCTATGCTGTACTCCATGCAGGAGTTATTGTTTTTTCCTGACTTATGTCTAACAAGTATCAATAAAGGAACACATAGTCAAGGAATCTTTCTTTTATCACACTGCATAGGTTGTTATTTTTTTACTATTGTACTAGAGGCTGATGTACAGATGACCATTGTGTACTTTACAACACACAACCATGACAGTCCGTGCCTGAGAGAGCTTTGAAGTCTACGTTATAGGACAAAAGGATGACGTATGGGTACAGACCATCAGACGTACAAGAGAAAATAACGTCTTTTTAACACTGTGGCAAATGAGAATTTTCAAGAAGATATTGAGTGTGGATAATGAGAGAACTTTGAGATGTCTGTCATGATTTCACTGGAAGCAGGAGGATCAGAATAGGAGAAAACATAACTGTAAGAGATTCTCATTTTGCTGGGTCCATTGCATAGCACAAGAGGTTCCTGGTCCATGCTGTGGGCTCCTAGTCACCATGGTAATATGCACAAGTAACAAAGCAGCTTGCTTGTCTATGCCATGCCAGGACTTGGCAATCAAGGAAAAAGTCAAATCCCACCTTACTATCACATCAACAAAAATAGCCAAAAGAGGCAAATCTAAAGTTCATAAAGTTAGTCAGAGGATAGTGGGCTAGGGAGAACCTTCCCAGTTCCCCCTCAGTGATGCAGTCAGAATGAAAGGCATAAGTTACCCCTGTGCACCATCAGAAAAGGTAAATGAGAAGATAATCTGGGCTTCCTTATCAAAACTCTGAATGTAACCAAAGCCAGGCAGAAAACTAGAGAGGCAGAGAACTTTGTGAAGAGCTGAAAGTGAGACCTGATGGTCTCATAGTCTTTCCTCTGCCTCACATGGTTCTCACAGACATTCAAGTAGTATCTGCTCTGCATGGAGTTTCTGACTTCTGCTCTGGCTTCCTGCAGGCAGCCACAGAATGTTTCAGCCACATCCACAGAGCTAAATATATTAGGCATAGGCAAGATGAGCACTGACTTTTTGTTTTCATACATGACTGACCGACATTGGATGTAGAAGGCCATGTCCCAGTACAAGACAATACTGGACAATGAACATGTGGACATCATCCCCACAAGCTGACAGACTGGAAGATACCAGCATGCAGTGCAATTCTGTAGGTCCAATGATTTCTAAATTCTGGTGATTTAAAACACCATTTATGAAAGAGTTTTAAATTAGATTCATGAGACCGAAAGCTATTTACACACGCCCTCTAAAGCTCTTCCAAGAACTACATGGACCTGACCACTGGGTGGTCCCAACAAGGCAGGAGCTCCAGATACAGCAGCACAGGAAGGAGACACTGTTTTTCTGGCTTGCATCACCTAATGTGTTTTCAGCATATACTGAAACTGTTTCCTGTACAGCCATTCACTTTAAGGGGAAAGCTGGTCATATGTGAAACCCTTTAGAATGCTTTATTTATTTAGCCTAAAGTAAATATCCATATCCTAAATAAAAAAACAGGTTTAGTGAAACACATGGTAAAAGAACTAATTAGATTAGAGGGAATCTCACAGCCCTTCAGTTCTCTTCGGGCTAAGGAAGCCAATGTAACAAGATTAGCAAATTTTCATTGATTTCCTAAAGAAGGGTAAAAAATGAAATATTCCCCAAAGCCATTTAAAATATCTAACTTTTCCTAGTTTTTCATTGCAGACCGTATGAAACATAAATTTTCTGTTTATTATCCATGCAAACAAGCGTTATCTTTCTAGAAAAGATTTATTGAGTTAGATGTAGGAATTACTCAGTGTACTGTTTGCATTTAGCCAGAATTAGAGATCTCCATACTTTTCATGAAAGCTGTTCAGTGCAATGTATTTCCTGTTGATACTTGTTCTGCATGTAACCTGTGAGGAAAAAGAAAAGGTCTCTTGCTAGATTTCTTAATAATTTCTATTCCTAGCAACATCTCCTTGCATTTGCACCACTGGACTATACAGAAGTTTCAATAAGGCTATGGTTTCACTGGGCCTCTCATTACATACATGTCAAGTCTGCTGAAACCATGGCATATTATTATATTATACTATTAATATTCTTCCATGTCAGATTAATATTATTTTCCAATAATAAATAGAGGACTAAAAATCAAATAATACTCTGCTGTCTTGAAACATGGAATAAAAGAACAAGAATATTTTAAAATGTTTTCTCATCTTCTCTGCACATCTTCAAATTCTAGAATTGTTTTGCATTTTTATAGCACCTATGGGAGACAAATTGCATATGAGTTCAGGAGGTGTAAAGGAGAAGGAAGAAGATGAAACAGACCAGTTAATACAGGGCAACCCTCATTTGAATGGTAATAACCAAATTTAGATATGCATGACTGATAGCCCTCTGAATAACCAGGTCTCCACTGGTTATTCTCGCCCTCACTTCTGACCATATACACCAGCCAGTTCTAGCTGAGAAGTAATGGATATATAATACCATACATTCTGCAAATATAGCAAATACCACTCTTCAGCCCAAATCCTCCTCCAGCACCCACTGAACCACTAATTTTGCACAAGAAAAAATACTTTTTTTGGTGAAGAAGTGCCAGAGGTAATCCCCTAGTGTCAAAAGTCGAGGCTTTTGCAGGGTCATAATTAGACCCCTAGATACTTGATTTATTTTTAATGGAATAATCATGTTCATGATTATGTTGTTCTCCAAGCCCCATACAAAAGGGAATTAGTTAATAGGGTGATTAAATCCCACAGATTTTAATCTAGGAAAATATCCAGCAGTGATAACTCATTGATAGCAGGCAAAAAGTATAATCTAATATTTCATCAATCTAATATTTCAGAAATTCATGAAGAAACACCATCACCACCTCCCTCAGTTTAACAGGGAATCAATGTCATCAGTTGATTAGAGTTTGACAGGTCTAGATTCCTGAAGCATACTCTTTAGAATTGTCAAAAAGCAACACAGAACACAGGATGCCAAGAAAACAAAAGCAAACAAAACATGGTGTATCTTTCTTTCCTAGCAGATGAGAATTATAGGCCCAATTCAGCTCAAGACTAGGAAGGCACTTCAGCTCCACTGCAGACAAGTGAAGATAAAATTGTCCCCAGAGTTGTTTGGATTTTCGAAACAAGTTTGTCTAACTTCTGTAGGCAAGGCTGACTTTGTGAAAGCATCTTTCCATATTAAGCAAAGTGAGAGAAAAACCCCACCTGTTTAAAGTCTTAATTAGACATTGACACTGAACCTTCACAATGAAACTGAACTAAAACAAGTTTACTTTGAGATAGGTTCTTTATGCTCTGGGATATAATTCCAGTTCCCTACAACTTAATTAGCTAAATATACAATGTAACCTTCCATCTGGTAGAGTAATTTAACAGGAAAAATTGTGCACCACCATAACTCAACGAGACACTGAGGAAAACCATTGAAATGCTATTTCCTTTCCTTTGGAAGAGAATTATGTACAATTTCAGCATGCTTTGCATTTCTAACGGTTAAAGCCAACAGGGAGGTATCACTCTCATTTATATTACTTTCCCATGAGAAAATCAAAAGCAAAGTACAAAGCTTATGCCGTTGTTCATGAATGGCTCCGTAATACTTACTTGGCTTCAGCCAGAACATGTTATTTGGCAGCTAAAACCCTTAATTAGAGTTGTGTGTTTGAACAGATTTTTCAGTGAAACTGTGTTTTGCAGGAGTTTGGAGAAGTGCAATCTTTACTAACCAGTGTCTTCTATTTTGGACGATCTGATACCATGTGATTTCCACTTTTCACTTCTCTGTCTGTTTCTCTCTTTTTGCCATCTTTTAGATGTTCTTGTTTACTTTTCTAAAAGTTTTCAACTCTCCCTGCCCTAGATACAGTGGAAGAAAAATCTTAGTCCCGCTGAAATCAAACAGGACAGTGTCTACTGACTTCAAAGAGTCTCAGATTTTATATGCAGTATTTTGTAACTTATTTATCCAGAGGGAATAGACTTTGAAATGCCCATTAAAACCATTCCACTTCATTTTCAATGGACATTATACTCTTAAAATGCTTTAGATGTTAGGACTGCTCCCTGGTCCTTATTTAAGCTGTTTCCTTTAGGTTCAAAAGTCAAAAAGGTGTCTAATATCTGATTACCTGCTTATCAGAAAGTTAAGCAAGCTACTTGTTAATGCTAATTTATAAAATGTTTCTGAAACTATACACAGTTTGTGTAAGAAAACCTTTACGTAACCACATGAAGCAGAACTTTGTAATTCAATTTTGACTATTCATTGGGCAGTAAAAGGAGAACTAAGTATTTAGACCAAGGTTGTGTAATTAGTCTAGTCATCAAGAAGGTTGAGTACGTAGCATAACAGAATAATTACCGTCAAGATAAAAAGTGATGTATATACAAGTAGTGGGATTTTTGCTAAAACAGAAGTACAGTGAAAAACCATTATTTAGGTCATCTTGAAACTAAGTAGGAATCACCCATGTTTAACACCTTCCCTTCCTGTGAATTAAGTATTAAATAAAATATATTAGAGGGAATTAATCCTAGATAAAATATATTAGAGCAATAATCTCTCACTGACAGGAAGACTGTGATGATCTTTACAGGAATCATGCTGGTGATGACTCCTGTTGAATCCTGGTGCAGACCCTGGCAGCTTTCATAATACCAAAGCATACCTACAAAAGTTCTTTTCTCTCTGACACTGTCATGAAGCTTACTCTAGCATTCATTTTTATTTACTTTAAGCTATCTCAAAAAATTTCCCCTCTAACTCCAGCTAAATTAGAGTGACAGTATCCCTCCTCGCCCCCAGCCTGGGAGGCTACAGAGCCCTGATGGACAGCGGCCCAGCACAGTAGCAAGGCCCGTATTACGTTTCCTTAGAGCCACCGGCTCCTGGGGGCTGAGCTCTGTTCTGGCCAGTTCGTTGCATGAATCAGGAAGAAGCTGTTAACAACAGTTTGCTTCAGATTCTCTCTTCAATTGCAACTGAAAGTTTCATCTCTTTCTAAAACCTCTTGCTACTAATTATGCCTCTCGAGTTATTGATAGTGAATTTAGGAAAGCTAAAAACGTCTGGTGATTCACAGAAGAGAAATTAAGAAAAAGAAGGACCAGGAATTGGGATATTATTTTTTTTTCCTCACTGTGACAAGCAGTGGTGATTTCCTCTGGGCACACCACCTAGTCCAAATTTGTCAAGATTGTTCATTAACCCAGGAAAATAGGGACTCTGAGAGGGAGGAATGTTTAGTATCCCAGAAAAATAGGATAAAATGAGGAGAATCATATAATGTTTGCCTTGTTTCCCTGCTTCAGTAAACAAAGTGCCTCTCCCATTTATTGTGCTCACTCTCAAACTCAGAAAAATAACACTTCTCTGTACTGAGCTTGACTTCTTCATTTTGGCAGACATGGTAATTGAGGGTTTGTGATTCACTAAGCCTTTTTTTTTTTACCAAAGACCAAGAGAAATTGAGCTTTTTCATATACTGTTACTTTACAGGAGACAGTTTTCCTAGAAAATGCAAACAGAAATGGAATTTGGTGGCACAAAAGGGACAAAAAATTTCACACACAAAATATTTTCCTTCTCAGTTTCAACTGCTCCAGTAAATTACTAAGTCACTAAGTTCAGACCAAATAATGCTAAGCAAATATTTTAACTAATTTATTTTAAAAAAAAGAAAATTACCTCTTCTGAGTTCTCATTTGAGAATCTTTCACTCTCATTCCACAAGAGCTATGCTGTTATTCTACTGTCTAATCAGGTTAACTTAATATGGTTTTTACAAAGTCATCTTCATGACTACGCAGTGTAGACTTCTTCCTCTCCTTCATCACAATATTAAAACAATCCTTCACCTCCTCTTTTTTCCTGCACAAAATTACACAATTTACCCCCCTTCAAGCAAGAGTCTTGCAATATTTGATATTTAAAAAACCTCATGCTACATTTCCATTAAGCATGCTTCCAATTCTTGGAAAGTGAGCTACAAGCATCTTCTCAAATAGTACTAGAGTGAGTGATCTTCAGAACCCTAAGCAAAATGCAAGCTGTAAGCTTACAACTTCATCAGCCAGGAAAGATTCAACTGGCATAAAACCAAAATAAATAGAAATACTGATTGACATTCCCATTCTGTCACAATTGTGCTAAACTCAGGAAAGAAAAACAGCTTATACTCAAGACGATGATGTCCCCAGAAATTTCTTCCAACAAAAGCCAAAACATAAGGCAAAATCCAGAAATTCCATCTATAGGAATGTTTTTAAAAAGCATGTAGCTTTGGTTAGAGAACCAAACTGGAGTCTACTGGTTTTTGCTGGTTTGCATCAACACTTGCACACAGAAAATGAAATGTTACAGATTGAAGAAAATGCAAATGTTATGGCCTTTGACCAGAATTTCTGTATTTATTTTGAAAAAGTAAGAAAAAACCAAAAATATTTGAAAAGAACTTCTACCCTATCAAACCCATGTTGTTTGCTACACTTCTGTTAGTTTTACAGTAACCTTGACAAGCAGATAATATTTTCCTGGATAGATAGACAGAATTATGGAGATCAACAATCAGGGGTTCCCCATATTAAATGACCGGGTCTTCAAAAGTGCAGAGTTCCCATCATAACTCTTAAAACAGTCAGTATGAATTTCAACAGGCCTCCCTGGGTAATTTAGATGCATTAGTCTCAATGAAAGTTAATGAGCCACGTGCTGCTCAGGCTTTTGGGTGCTTTGCATAAAATACACGTTATGACTGGTATCCATGGCAGAAAGTTGTGGGCATTTAAAAAATTTGATCTTATGCTGTTTAGGCTAAATTCTGCTCTTAGCTACAGACGTGTAGCTTCTCCTTATGGTATATTTATCTGTCAAATGAAGCAATACCTCCCCTTGCTCTGCTCTTTTGAAAGTCTGTCAGCACAGAGCATCTGAATGCAGCTGTGCAAAGAGCTGCATATCCTGGCCTCTAGCCTCTAGGACAGCCCCAATCGTCCATGCAGCTAAGTTGTGTGAAGACCTCTGTTGACAAGTCCTGCTGCATCTTGTACAGACAGGAATGATCCACATGGCTAAAAGAGTTGAGGAACCACAGTCACTGCACAAGGACTCTGGTACCTGACTGTAAAAACAAAAAGAGCAAGATTCTTAAGTTTTTCCCTATGCATCCCATCATTCTAGATGCTAGAAGAGTAAAAGCTGCACAGAATATTTTCCTCTTTACCATAGTCTCTCTGAATTAATTTTTAAAAGATTAGTAAGGAGATTCCACTTCGGGACTGATTAGGCAAAAGTTAGATGACTTAACAAGAAAGTGAACAAGCAAGGCTCATGATTTACAATGCCTGTGTGACACCTTGTGTTTCCTTACCACTGAAAAACACATTAGGATATCAGGAGAGAATCACTCAGCTTTCTTGCCCATTAAATCTCATCTTAGAGTAACCGATTCAGTCATAATTATCTTCCAAAAGCATTATAGTAAAGTTGGAGAAAAGAAAGATACCTCTGTATTTATGAGTATGGAAAACAAAATTGAGAAGCAAAACAAAGCTGTGATTAAAACCCACAACAGGTATTCCTTTCTTAAGGCTGAAAGGAATGTGAGCTCTACTTTCATATGAATTGCTGACTTCATGCAGGTTCAGCACCACAGAGGGCTGACCAGGAGCCAGTGGCAATAAGTGTTCATAGCCTCCAGGAAAGGAAAAGAGGTTTACCCCTCATGGCAAAGGTCAGATTTCTGCAGGCTTATAGCCTATCCATATACATGAGTGTTCATGGGACATCTTTGTCTAGTATGGTCCCATGAGGATGACACAGGCTCCACAATGTCCCCTCTGCCTGGAGGATGGCCCTATAACCACCCAGATCAGCTTAGGGTCATTTGACCTGTCGATCTGGTTCCTGTTGCTTTTGCTCTCAACCTGATGAACAGTCATTACAACCTTTGTGGGGATGCTGCTGAAGGCTGGAATTAAACATCTCTAGTACACAAAGAGACTGGACATGTAAACAGGATATTTATCAGTTGCTGTTTTCATGGATGTGGAGAGCTATCAAATATACTCCCTTGCTAGCATATAATATGCTATACATTTTGCTTATCAGAATCATTATGTAAACATCATAGAACTGGTTATGCTAATGATTATATTATTATTTGTCTATTTATTCTGCAGATATCTTTTCAAAGAGTCATCACGTCCTTTGTTCAATTTTGGAACTGATGCATTGCATGCCCAAATATTTGAAATAATATATAGAAAACATCTGGATTTAATTATATTATAGTCTTCTTATGCAGACAATGGGAATTGAATTAAGGAATATTTTGAAACCCCCACAGAGATATAAAAGTATCAGCAGCTGCATGAGAGTTTTACTGCTGCAATGTTTGAAAATGTTTTGTTTTACTGATCAACAGTCTGACACATCGTAAATATCAATCATAACATTTAAGATATATAAACACAGAAGAAAAATGAAAACTTGCATTTCAAAAACATGTAGAATTCATAGCATTTAGAAGAAGTAGAGTGCATCTTTTTGTTTAAAAAATGAAAGTGTATATTCTATTGTCACAGGAAATATATGTTACACAGTGGTATTAAGCAGAGAACCGCATAAGAGCTTATTGTGACTGAATAGCCTGAACAAGATTTTATAGAATCTTGTTATATTGCTACCATATTGTACAAAGAGTAATTCAGCTAGAATAAATAAGCATTTTGCTTTTCATGCTTTCACTCCTTTGAAAATATTTGGGGATATAAGATGAGGTTAGAGAACCTGCCCCAAAGTATAAGATACAGACTTGATTTTCTTTCTCAATGTATGCTGATTCTAAATGCCACTTCTTTTCAAGTCAGTACCAGTTTTGCAGTTAGTTTTCAATCTCCTAGTGGCTAAATCACACTCAAAGGCTGTTAGCACAGTAGGGGGGGTCAGACTTTCTCTCTGAATGTAACTATATCACTCAACAGCAGACTCATGCAATAAGCAATCTAGTGTTTTCTTTTCTTTTTTCCCCCCTCCTCTAAATGTGTCCCTGCATTCCTGGATACCGGTCACTGCACCAAGGACCTGAGGCAACAGCCACCATCCTTCCAGCTTTCTTTATGGTGCAGAAAAAGTCAAGACTACAGTTCACCTGCTGTCAAGACAAAAGCTTCAGTTGCTAAATCCTCTGAAACATTCTGAAACGTTTAAATGAACATTTTCTTGTACAATATGACACATTCCTATGTGTAAAAAGCTCACATAAATATGTGTGTATGCACTTATGCATATAAACTTTGACAACCAATGACACAAAACATAATATTAATCCAATTCCTCCTCTTTCCATGAACTCCTCTCAAAATATCCTGAAAAACATTGTCTAAAGGCAGCATGTCATCTGAAGACAGATACTGTATCTACCATGCAAAGAGAGAGCTATTAAACCTAGAAGTAATATTGAGGACAAAGAAAATAGTGCCTAAAAGATCTGTGAAATGATGGCCTGTTTAGAAACAAAATTTATCAGGACTGAAGCCTGCACTAGCTGTTAGCACTGGGAAACACTG